>CM074447.1:12492360-12689860 GCA_037101425.1 Elopichthys bambusa | reverse complement strand
TTTAATTGCAAATAAACTCCTGAATTTGAAGTTGTGAACAGGATGTAGAATTAGACTACAAGAAGCAGAATTAAAATGGAATGAAATTCAAAATGGAGGCATACAAAACTGTTCCTGTCAATATCAATAATAGCAAGTTATCGGAAAACAATGCAGTGGACAATGCTTGTGGTGCTGTAAAGCAAAATTAAAATCTTTTAGAGAACTGTGATGATTTTTCTTGAGCTTAGTTTAGAAAAATATGTCCAATAGGTCAATAAGAAAGAAAAAAAAAAGTATTCTTTATAACATGGAATAGATGTCAAAATGAATCATATAATAATTTCTGTTTTGTCACAAACACTGTATTGGAGTAATTAAGTTTCTGCTGAGAGACTGTTGAATTTCTTTGAATTAAATTCTGGAAACCATAAGATTTTTCAGCATTCTTTGAAGTTAGAATGGAAAGAACATTTATTTCAAATAGTAACATTATAAATGTCTTCACTGTCAATTTTGCTCAATTGAATGCACCTTTGCTGAATAAAAGGATTATTATTATTATTTTTAAATTACCCCAAAACTTTAAACAGTAGTGATAAACAAATAAATGAATAAATAAAGTATATGTTTTCGACAAAACAGAAATGATTATACAAATGAAGTTTCTTCAGAGTGACCATGTTGAATTTCTTTGAATACCTTCACTTTAAATTCCAACTTCATTCAGAATTTTGCAAAACTCTGATACTAAATGAAAAGTAAATAGAAAAGAGAAAGGACAGTATAGAAGCAAAAAAAAAGTAAGAAAAAGTAAGTAAAATGAAGAATACAAACCTGAAAGAACAGAATATTTATAAAAGGTTTAAGGTGATGATTCATGGATTTCTATGTTGACTCTAAAAGCACCCGTGCCAATAGATGTTTCTCTCAAAGAGCCCAAACATGCCTAATGTAAGATGCAGGACTGTATGAGAGAGGCTGTATAAACAAAAATCATCTGAAAATATCACATTAATTGGTTCATTTTAAATGTGACTGGTTAAATTTAGATTCCCCTTTCAAATTTGGGCAATCAAATGCAAGTGGAATCCATTCCGGTGACACACAGCTCAGCTCCAACTCTAGTTCATTCAGCTTTAAATAACCAGCACATATATTAAACATCAGTGTCATGATCAAATTTCAACCCATTAAAATATATTACTGTAAAAACTGTAAACTCATATATAGGTCCTACTCTGTCAGATTTGGAAGTTTTTGTATTTTTTGTATGTTTCATATGTCTACTTTATTTGTTATTAGTAGTACAATAACTAAAAATTGTGTTTTTAAATTGATAATTACAAAATATAAAATTTTCTAGAGGCTTACAAAAAAACTGTTGGATGTGTTAAAAAAAAAAAAATTTTTTTTATATATATATTTTTTATTGGCCCAAGAATCTACAAAATGCAATAAATAAATAAATAAATAACCCCATTCGAATACATCACTGTAAAAACTCCTAAATAATAAATTCCTTTTTATGGGTGTACCTATTAAAGGACTAATATAATAATATTTGCATTGGTTTTTTATATGTTTGAACAATAGTTTAGTGTTTTTTGACATACCGGTGTTTGACACATACCATTTCCCTTTTCTATGATGTTTTGAACATGCCTTACCACCAAAATGCAAGAGGGGAGAATGAAAACACAGGAAGGAACTGCACAAAACAAATATATATATATATATATATATAAACACACACACACACACACACACACACACACACACACACACACACACACACACACACAGAGAAGGTAAAAACTACAACTGAACCACTGTATGAAAAACAACATACTTTAATTTGGGAAAAAAACAAATTTAAAAAAAATATCACAATTAAAAACAAAACTAAACATGGGGGCAACATTTTGTTCCTCAAATGTTTGAAATGTCTCAGTCTTTTGGCACTGAGCGTGGTCGCCGTCACTATAGTGAAGTGTTCTTACCACGCTCTGCCTCACAGGGTGACCTGAGTAACAGTACAGTGCTTGTTTTGTTTGTTTTTTTCCACCCAATCACATTTTTTCTAAAGGCAGTCAGAAAATATCAACTTCATCAATTTCAGCAGTTTAAGAAGTCTGATTTTTAAAACATGGTATATTCCCTCAAGTGGATGTCACAAACTTCTTTATATCAATCTGGATGACGAGTCTTTTTTTTATTGTTGAATTTTTTGCCTGCAAAACAGACTTTGCATCCAACTTTGCAAAGTGTTTTCTGAGTCAATATTATTGCACTGCAATATCTGAGCATGAAAACATCTACTGGAAGTTTGTAGTATGAGAAGTTTCAGACATTTGGAAGATGAGATCAAAGGGTTTGGGTGCAGGTTGAAGGGAAGGACAAGGATAACGTCAGGACATAAAGTTGCACAAGTTGCATCATGTGCTCAAGGCAATTTATTATTTAAGTAAGGCCTCAAACATCAATAGATAAAGTGACAGAGATGTGCTTATCCATTTTATACTGTGATCATTTTGAGAACAATGTCAATTAACCCAATGGATTCTGGTTGAGAACACATTGCAACAATGCAGCCTTAAAATACAAACATAATGTTCATTTAGACAAAAATGACAAAAGGAGCACCCAAAACAACACATTTAAACAAAAAAAAAAAAAAATCAGTTTAAAACAAAACCAAACAAAAACAAATGGTGTAAACCCTTTCAAAGATTGCAGTTATAAAACTGGTAGTGGTTGACCTACATTAAGGTATAATAAGTACCTCTCACATGTTAGGGCCTCTCCCATTTTAGTGAAAACCTGATACATAGTAGAGTAGCATTAAGCCCCCCAAAAATACTCTACGCAAGTATGAACCATAGCATTGCAAAATGTGTCAGAAAAAAAAGAACGTGTAAAATACACTCATCACTTCTGCAAGGTCTACTACTGTTGACCTGAAATATACAGCAGAACAACAATTTTAACAGTATCTTGCTAAGCAAGTAACAGTTAGTTAAACTGCTGACATATTTATAGCTAGTTACCTGAAATATAACCCAGAGGTTGAATGGCACATGACATTTTAAATGAACTCTATCAGGTTACTTAAGTTTGTTACCGCCACAGCAAGAATGCATGTTAAGTATGTATAATAGAATGGCATGCTTACAATGCATTGGCCAAGCACTGGTGTTTTTGTACTTGCATAGAGTATGTTTCTGGCCTTAATGTCATTCACAGAGGTGGTTACTGCTGCTTAAAATAAGAAAATGTAAGGCTTGCACAACTGGGATTAAACTAAGGCTCTACGGAATTATGTAATGTCTATAAAAGCAAAAAAACCCTAAATGTTCCTGTGAGTTAACACTTAGTTAAAAACAAGGATATGTCTATTCATAGAATAGCATAACCCTAATTTCAGACACACCCTATTGCTAACACAACAAATGAAACAAACCCTTAAATTGGCCCTGAGTGCCTTACCGTGGGGAATTAAATCCACTGTCCACAGTCACACTGCTGGAGTCCATACTGTCCAGTCGGGTAGAATGGACTGATTTTTGGCTGTTGTTGCCCTCACCTTCCTTGGGACTTAGAAATGTAAGGTTCTTCTCAAACTTCCGCTGCAAATCCCGCTCCTTCTCACGTTCCAGCAGCCACTGCATTGTCCCTCCCTCTTCTAGAACTTTCTCCTCCACTCGGTTCTTATGACTTGTCTCCTCAGAGTCGTCATCTGACACATTGTAATAGTCAAAGGTGGTTTCTGCGCATGAAGCCTGCTCCTGAGCCGAGGATGGTGGCACGGTCAGTGGTAGAGGTTTATCGAAATGCTCCTGAGTCTCCAGGACCTCTGCTGACTTGGTGTGAGGGGACTTACCTATCGTACCTGGCCTTGAGAAGCTGCTCTCCACATAGTCTGGGGGTTTAAACAAAGTCTCTTGGCTGTAAACCTCTGGCATTTTGTCCAAGTCACCTGAGTCAGGATTGTGTTGGTGTAACAATCGTCCATTGGGGAGATGCTCAGGAGTTTGGCTTGTTGTTGCTATAGGAATACTACTTTGTCCCTTGGCTGTCTCCTCTTTATATTCTATAGGGTGAGGTGGTGGTAGATGAGGGGTCAGTCGGTCAGAGGAGATCCCCTTCCAGACACTATCCGTAAAGTCATGGCTGGGTTTTACAAGAGATGATGGGGCAGAAAGAGAGACTTCATTTGCCGCAGTACACTGGAAATAGTCATCTACAGGTGTTTTGGGAGAGCAAGACTTCAGATCATTGTAAGCAGGAAGACTATCCCTGCTTTTACTCTTCTCCAGAGTCCGGTAAAGCACAGCATCCTCTGAGGATCCTCTTCCAACATCAGGCACACAAATGTCAGAGTGTAATCTAGCAGCAGAGAGCATAATGCGGGAATAGTGGGTCGCCTGCGCAGATGCCCTCAAAGTACCATCGTCAGTGTAGTACCGACTCCTGTCATCGGGACTGCACTCAAATTCCTCTGGGCCACCTAAAAATGGACCACCAAGAGGTCCCTTGGAGTTGTCCATAGAGCGTGACCTTTCTTTGGCCTTGTCTGACCTCTCATTTCGTGACTTTCTCTCTTGTGTATGACTATGACTTCGGTGGACTTTGGAATGTGACTGTGCCCTAGAGGGTTCTGGGAATGGCATTTCTGTCCGTCGCTTTGCCAGTTCCCCAGAAACATCCCACTCTGGAGCGGTCGTAAAGTGAGACTCCACAATATTGGGGTTGCTGTGAACCATATACTTCCCCCTATTCCGCTCCATGGACATCATGGTTTCGCGTGGAGAACGTACTAATGAGGAGCTGTAGAATCTGTAATCCCGGTCATAGGATATGTCCAGGTTGGATCCTTCAGATGGATCCCCCCTGGACGCTCGTGTTTTGCTATGTGAACGTGAGGCCTTGCTCTGCTGGGTCTTTCGGTGGCTGCGGCTCCTCTTGCTGCGTGCACTTTGCTGAGCCGAGGAGTTTGCTTTGTTCCTCTGTGCCTTCTCTTCCTCCAATCGTTTCATTACTGCTGTGTGGCGGGCAAGGTTCTCCACTGTGAGATCAGGGTTAATCCGACGGATGATCTCCATCTCCACCTCTCTGGGAACGGTGGTTGGTGTCTCCTCGTCTCGCAGTGGCCACTCCTCAGGTGGGAACTGGCCAGAAAACGTGGCTAGATGTTTTGTCTTGTCCTTCTTGAAGCTCAACCTGAAGAGCTTCAGTCCAAATTTCTTAGACTGCTTCTCCCCACTGCTGCTGCTTCCATCTTTGTGTTTACTGTTTGTCTCGGTTTTAAATGGAAAACTAAGCGCACTCTTACTCTTCTCTGATGGCTGCTGAGGGGGCGGAGACACAGGAGAAACCTCTTTATGCTCCTTAGACCTTCTCTGTAAGGTTGAGGTATGTGTGCTAGGCATGTCCTCCCGGTAGCTGTTGTTGTAGGAATCACTGTGGTTCTTGTGGTGAGTTCTTTCCCGGACGCATCCGGATGTGGAGGGTGTCATTGTACCTGAATGAGGAGAGGTACACGGCTGCTGCTGCTGCATGCGTTCTGGTATCCTTTCGTCTAGGTGGTACCACTTGCTGTTAGTCCTAATGAGGGAAGGTGTGATGAAGTATGTCTGCTGGGTGACAATGAAATAACCCTCTGGGGTGGGGTAGATCTTCCGCTCTCGGACCAGCATGTTGAGCGTGTGCCGCAAAATCTCCATACTTGGAGTGGGGACGCCTACCGGACAGAAAAAGAGACAGAAGACGATCAGTCCGATACGGCAAAACAATTACCTTGACACCAACAATATCCATATGACACTGAAACCACAATCTTAATCTGATTGTAACAAACTAAAAGTATCACAAGGTGCAATTCCACATGATGACAATATAATGGGATTTAAAAACATACTGTATTTTTTTGTTTCAAGCACTTTCAAACTATTTTTTTATGTGTAATAATGTTTGCTGTGCTTTACTCAAAGGTTGCCTCTCATTTCATCCCCTCTACACTGACTAATATACAGTACAGCTCACAACATGCCAGAGAGCTTATATCTGCATATATGCTCAATAAAGCTAAAATAAACAGCCTTTTATTAAAAATCCATTACCATTCTGTTCTGTGTGATACTATGTATGGGTGTGTTTAATGCAGCATATAGACATGGTGCAGCGGTGTCTGCCTTCCGTGCATGGTTGACTGCTTTCAGAGCTTTGCTCCTCTGCTGGCATTACTCCCCATTACATCATGGAGTCCTTAAAACCAGCCTAGTGTGACGCAACATCTCCCCCAAACCCAACCCTGCAGCTAAAACGCAGCAGGCAACACCCCATTCAAACATCCACACTTCAGGGGAAGAGTCTACAGTATGTCTGTCTCATAAACTTTGGTGGTCCAAATAGAGATATTTGTGATGATAGCTTAGGTGAGCGCATTTGTGATGTCACAGTTTTATAAGGGAAACAGTCCATGAGTATTTTTTTCACTCCTGAACTCAAACAGTAAAGAAGCCCCCAAATGTGATAAAATATGGAGTTAGAGTTGAGTGCTATATCAGTTCTGCTTTGTCATTTGCAGTACATTCGTAGTCCAGTGCACTTGTATATGTGGACACTGAGGTGGAGAAGGGTTGCCTGTACTTACATCATAGTTGCTGCTTAGTTTCCTTGTCAATAAGGTGCAATCCTAATTCAACCTTACAAACACTCTCTCTCTCTCTCTCTCTCTCTCCCACACACAAACACACACACACATAAACGACTGTCTAATCCAATCGAGAACAACAGTCTCGCACTTATTGCAGAAATTCACTTTGGTTCTAAAGACATAGAGCTGTTGAGTTAAGAAGTTCTTCTCAAGATCTTGATAGATGCATTACATTTAAATGACTATTAAACACAGCCGACATTTTAGATGTATTAAACTGCTACAAAAAGAAAAAGGCATCTCAAGATGCAACAACCTAGACAAATTTCCATTCTTCCTAACTAAGTTCTGGGAATAAGTTCAGAGAGTTTTATAAAAATAATCAAATCACTACTACCATTCAATGACTTTGCATGTACACCAATAATGCAATTATTTCTCATAATCAGAGTAAGGTCTTAATCGCAGTAAGATGTTTACCTGACACGAGCAGAACTCTTCATTCCAGTTTATGCAATTTTCATTACTCTGATTATTCGCTAATAAGTATGGTTATACCACACTCAGATCATACAGGCATATAGTATGCATGTTACCGGCCACTGTTTTAATCTACTTACATCAAATTCAAAATACATTTTTATGGATGTACTGGATATTATTTGGCGCCGTGATGAACATCGAAATGCTGGGGTTGCCAACGCTACCGTTAAGTTCTTTGCACCGTCTGGATGAAGATGCGGAGACTGCACAGCAAGTTGTGTTGACAGAGTTTAGTGATTTGGTGAAGAGAAAACTTCAGAATAAATGTCACAAGTTCATCCGTGAAGTTGTGAGAACAACACATAGCATCCGTGTATGTCCCGAGCACATGCACACTTTAGTAGTCAGAGTGGGAATAATGTGATTAAGGTGTTTACATGCCTGTATATTGCGATTAAAATCAGCGTACACCACCTAGTTTAATGCGATTATGCTTACTACGATTATGAGTTTAATCGCATTACTTTAATCAAAGAATTGCATTTACATGAGGTAAAGTTTAATCGCAATATTATCACATTATTATTTCAATACTCTACTAAAGGCCAATTTACAAAGGATGTGGCATCTGCTTTCTCTTGTAGTGGAAGCATGTTGTGCAGTCAAGGTGGAGCTCACGTCGCTCTCTCAGACGGACATTGCCATATAGTTAAAATTAACAATGTCACATTTGAAATTCCGGGTCCGATTCCGGAATCCACTGCACTTCAATACATATATGCTTTTGAGTGAATTGTAATGAGCGATTTATAATCAAGGTATTAACCAAAAATGAATATTTATCCATCCACATACTCAATGATCAGTATTGCTGAAATGAAAAAACCAAATACCAAATGGCACCCTGGATGCTGGAATGACTTGTTTTTCCCGACAAACTGGTGCCTAGAAGAGCAGTTATGTGACCTTGGAGGTCACTCCGTGCCTAAACCAGGGTTTTGATGTCATCTGTATAATCTATGGAGACATGCTTATGTCTATCAATCCATGTGTGAACAATTTCTAAATCTATTTCTTAGCCAATCAGAATCCTTTTCACCTGAAACAATGACGTAGTTTAGTGACCTGTGTAAAGTATAATTGCTGTGGTTTTGTGAATGGATGTAGAGCAGCCTACGAACTCCTTGTGAGTGTTGAAACTGACTTTTGCTGATGAAACTGAAGAAAAGTTTGCAATTTATTTATTTATTTTTAACTCCGACTCCCGGTCTTCACTCATCATATCTGGTCCTTTGGTCTTAACTGTATCCACTAATATCCCCTTAAACCCCTACAGTATTTACTAAAAACTGACTAAATAAATATAACAGAAATTTAGTGTTTGTGTTATTTGTTTTTTATCATTTCATGGGAATATGACTAGCACAGTTTATGTCACACACAGTTAACTGGCATTTTGCAAATATTTGTACTTTTAACTGGCAAACCAACTCATGCACTCTGGATTTTTGCTCTGGATTTTTTTCATTTATATCTCTGTATGATCTCTGTACAACTCTGGGAATTCTACTACATTTAAGACAATCTTGTCCATCATGTTTTCAACACTCCAATATGAGCTCACTAAAATGTTTTATGATTGGTTGTTAATAATCTGTTCAATAACTGGTTAAAGCTGATGCAGCTGCCACTGCCACTCATAAAAAGAAAATATTTTTATCTTTGGCTGCACTTATTGCAAAGAGGTGTGCTTGTGAAAGCGGTAGGATTTTAAATGAACATGCACTGCTTGCGCACTGCCTTCACGCTGCCAGCAAAACCACCTGCATTTTGTTGTTTTCGCATGTCTCCCATTGAAAATGAACTAGACACTCCATAGTAGGAAACAAAAAATACTATGGTAGTCAATGGGGGGGGGGGGGGGGGGGGGTTTGGTTATCTGCTTGGTTATCAACATTCTTCCAAATATCTTCCTTTGTGTACAGAACAAAGAAATGTATACAGGTTTGGAAAAACTTGTGGGTAAATAATGACAGAATTAAAATTTTTGGGTGAACTATTCCTTTAAGAACAACGAAGCACTGCTGCAAAAAAGGATAAATTTAACTCAACCCAACCATCTATTTTTTTTCCCTCTTTAGATTACACAAAAAAACTGTCAGAAGAATACACTGAGTCTGTGTTGCAGAAGTTTCCATTTCAAAGTTTTACTTTCACATTAAAAGTGTTTTTTCTCCAAACGAACAGACTTTGACCTCTGAAAAATAAGAAACCAGGCAGTAATAATATGATGCTGTGTGCCTCACAAAAATATTATTATTATTTTTTTTTTCCACAACAGGATCAATGCAACATCCTCCTAACAACAGCTTTCTCCAAAATAAACACATTAGTGGATTTGCACCTGAGCCAAAACAGAAACTTCATTGGGGGAATTTTCTTTCCGGTAATATATGCAGTGAGAAGAACTGCTATATAGTCATATGAAAATGTGCTCTATGGAATAACATATTACATTTCAATGATGACTGTATACTTTGTTTTTACATTCAATATGCCTCTCTCCAACTCACTTTTATCTTTTTACCAGAACAAAACTATCCCCATTAAGACTTTTATACACACTTACATGTATTTATTTGGCAGATACTTTTATCTAAAGTGACAAAGCAGTTCAAGGTAACCTTACAAACTGAATCAAACCAAACCCTGTTTACCTGGTGACCACACACACCACAGACTCTGACTTGTCTTCTCAATACTGGTAATATGGTCTAGAGGAGAGGTCCAGGTGTGCAAAAAGTATAGCTGGTTCAAAACTGTGTGTGTTTAGGGTGTGAGCTGGAAGGATGAGATCATGATTCTATAGCAAGTTCTTTGTTTACCACTGATTCTATAGTAACCTCACTGCCTCACAACATAAGGGACACAGAGCTCATTATGACTCAGCATCTGCTGCATCTCACTCTCACATGATATAGTCAACATCAAACTACAGAGATGCTGAAACTGACCATATCGGCTCACTAAAATCATACTGGAGACCATCACTAGAGAGCAGAAAATGCAGGAGTGCAGTACTAGCAGAAGACTAGCAGTATTCACTAGGTTTATCACAAGAGCAGGCAACAGCAAAGAAAACTATGCCACAATGTGCATGTTTTCTACGCTACTATTTTCAAATATGTATTGAACAATTTTGAGATTTTGGTCTATTTTTGCTTCCATGTCTTTTTACTCTAATGGAAGGAAAACTTCCAAAATACACATTTAGATGGTGTTTGTTTTAAGCCTACTACACCCGTCTCTTTGCATCTGTAGATTTTTTCTAAATTAACCAAAACAAGCTACTTCATATTTAAACACACCAAGAGTCTATTTCCCTGAAATGTTATGTATTATAACAAATGCCTGCAGAGGGCGCCAAAAGCCTGTTGATTGTTGTTGTTACACAGCCTGATCAAATCCTTGTTTTTGCACCATGCCATGCTGTATTATGATTTTTTTTTTAATGGTTTTTAATAAATTGTGCATCCTTAGAAAACTGTCTAATAATGCGGTTCATGCATTCGCGTCTGTGGAATGCTTCCGGTATCGATACTTGACAGCCCTACAGGTATCTTTACCATGGTTCAAAACGCACGGCATAGCACATTAAAATAACTGAAATTATAATATGACAAACTGCATTAGTATCAAATCAGGCAGATGCGTTGCTGGTGGACAAATTATTAACGCGGCATTGAACATGTATGAACGCACTCTTTAAAAAAAAAAAAAAAAAACACCCAGAAAAAAGGGCACTTTCTCTCGAGGAAGAAAGAGGGCAGGTGCTCAAGCCCTCTGTGTGTGCACGTACCTAGTTAAACTGTCAACTTGAGATTTGAATCCGTGGGTATAAGGGTGGGTAAAAAGAGGTATTGTATAAACACAATATCACATGAGTAGCTATGCGATATGGATCTATATCAGCACGGCTGTGATTACCTATATACCTATACTACCTATATTACCTATATATTTCGTGAAATGGTTCCATGTAAATTCCATGTATGCAACAAATCCCATGTATGCAACAATTCAACAATTTCGAGATATAACCTTAGCTATTTCAACCAGCCAAACCAAGTATTTGTATAGTTTTGTACACCGATACAGTATTTTCAAATAAACATCTAAAACCAACATTTCAAAAAATAAAATATATTTAATACTTGTCTGTTTAGTTGCATCACACTTTAAAGCCTTAAGAATGCTGATTCACTATGTCTGTATCACATCCACTGAGAAAACACATTTCCCCCATAATCCAACCTCTAATTTCAGCAAAACATCATCCTTTGCTGCGTTTCTGCAATGTGCATATAACAACAGATGTTAAACTTTCCGTATCACTACTGTGACCGCATCATGGTTTACAGCGCTCTAAATATGAGACTTTATCCAGATGTTCCAGGATATGGCTATTATCATGTGCAAATGGCTGTGTAAATGGTTATGACTGGTGTTACTGGCAAAAACTGAAGAAAATAAATTCACTGAACCGTTATAAAACAGATTCAACATGTAAGATTTACAGATGCTTCCAGCATCTTTTAAGAAGTGTGAAAATAACAGAGCATGTCTGGTCTCATGTAAAGGTGAAAAATATCTAAAACCATAATCTATGCTGAGGCCTTGGGGTTAGAGCATAGGATCTGAAGTGAGGTTGAATCTGGCTTGCGACAATCTCACAAAAACATATCCAGGTCACAAATCACCTTAAATTTAAAATAAAAAATAATTAATATTTTGCATTTAGAAAATGAAGCATATTAGGATCATTAAGATGTTTTGCATTGTGGCATTATTTTCAGTACAATTAAGCACATTTCCTGCACTTATGTTCTGTGTTATCATTGAAGGACATACCTGGGAAGCATGTTGCTAGGTGTTCGATGAGAGTCTCTTGCGTGACAGTCTTACGGGCGGAGTTCATGGCAGAAATGGCCAGGCACAGGATTTCTCCCAGTGGGATAAACTGGGATTGGCTGATGGGAGACATGCTGATGGGAGACACATCACCTGCAAAGGACAGAGAGAGATCAAAGCTCAAAGTTTAACTGAGTTTGGCAGAGGTCAGAAATTAAAACGTCACACTAGTGGCTTTTGGGAGTGCAGAACAGGCATCATGACTTTCTAAAGGAACTGTTCAAAGTTATAATGTGTAAGGTCATTTAATAAAAAAAAACCCCACTAATAACAGAATGATTAACTGTCCCAATATTTAACCATTTCAAGATTACCTGCATCAGACGAAAACATTCTAAAAATCAACAAAAACACAATACTATGGATACACAGATACCACAGTAACAGTTTTTAACCCTTAAAGACCTAGAGTATTTTTGGGGCTCCTGACTCGCCTGCACTTTTCTCTGGTTTTCTAACCCATTCTAGCAGTCAGCATCAAGTGCCATATATCATTTTAAACAGGACAATTTGAAGGTTCAGTTTAGCTCATTTAAAGTGCCAATTTTACATTTATTTTGTCTGAGAAGGGATAAAATTCCCAGAATTAAAAAAAAAAAAAAAAAAAAAAAACGGCAGCAAAAATCTAGTGTTTTTCACTGTAAACTCAAACAAAACCTCATGAAGTTTGATTTTTTTTCTTTTAAAAAGTTATATTTGGATGTTTTAACAATTTAACAATCTCTAAGCAAGTTATAGCCATTTGTTACAATATTACTATTAAATATGAATAAAAAGAAATAGTGTTGGAAGTAATAAAAACAATTATGAAAATCGTCTTGTGCAACAAAAATAAAAACAGTGCAAAGGTTTTTTCACAAAATACACACAAAATGAAAGAAAAATAAGTAGTTAAACTGAACTACTAATGTTAATGATCTTCACAAACTATAAAATAAGTATTTAGATAATATAACAACCAAATTTGATTGCACCGGTTCACTGCATAGAGACACGTTTGAAAACATAAATTGCAATAACTTATCCAATGTGAAACCGTTTTATCCTCATTTTTGGTTCATGTTATGTCAAAGTAACATGAGTGTTCTCATTCAAATCTGTTATTTTTGTGTTTGTTTTACTACACGCAGATACACGCGCATGCAAATACTTTTACTTTGCGCTTATTCATACTTCCAAAGAAACATGATAGTATCGTGGTTCAAATGACCAAAACCTATGTTTATTGGTTGAGATGATGGTTTGAACCAATCTGGGCATAGGAGGCGGAACTAGGCATCAACAATCGTTTCTGTTTGGCCTAGAAGAACAAACCACATGCATTGCCTTAACGAATCAATGCCGCAGATTTTGATGACGTAACCAGTCTCACCACGGAGCCTCTGAAGGTCAGAATGAGATAAATGCGATATCACTGGAAAGCCGAGAATCTCCTCCTTACGTTACATTTTAAAGCATACAGATTGGATTAGCAAAAGTTATTAAACATTTTAGAACGATAGTTATTTTTGGCCGCCAGTGGCCATCTCTGTTTTTAAGGGTTAAAGTGTCATGAAACACCGTTTTAGCGCTGGTCGTTCACACCTCAGATCTGAAAAAGAAATGGGTGTGTAAAGCTGTGGAAAAGTGGGAGTGTAGAAGGTGGGAAGAGGGGAGACAACAACCTATAAAACTGCACTCATTACAGACAAATAAATATTAAAATATGTTTGGAGAAAGAAAAACAAACAGAGTTGGGGCACCTTGATGAAAAAAATATAACCCTATGACAAACTCACAACCATCTTATCTCAAGAGACTACTAACAACTACCATGAACAAATCAAATATGTTTTGATAAATTATTCTTTGAAATATCAACAAATCAGCATTATAACTTTGCAGAGCTATTGGTCTATATGAAATAGTGAATGAATATAAGGCATTTTTGACCATTTTTTGTTGTATTTTCTGTCTACATCTTATGTGTATCAGAATAATATGCGTCATCGCGTTCATGATCAGACATACCGCTGTATCAGTGTCTTTATTTGCACATATATATTTCATTTGAAGAAGACATGAGGAAATGTGCACATACATGATGCTTGTTCATGTTTTTAGCACTAGTATATTAAAAATTTAAGAAAAAAAATTAAAAAACTTGAAACACGGTCCGGGTATGAACTGTGATCCGCGTTACTAAACTCATCGCGGTGTCCTGTGCAGAAATTTCTCTCATGCCTGTGTTGTTACATATTAAATACTGTTACAGCCATATTTTCCATGTGTTGATAGTCAAAATCCAGCTCTGACCGCATCATGGAGAAAATGCAAACAACACTTTTGTGTTACTGTACTTACACACTTATGACATGTGTCCGAATTCAAATCTGAACAGGCAGGTGAACGAACAGTGCTAAAATGGTCTTTTGTGACATTCGAAGTCTCCATGCACAATATGGCACAGTGATAGGATTAAAAGAGTTCATTCTCATGAATGATGTGGAGAAAAGCTCAGAAACTGATGACGTAGACTCGTACTCTCCAGCCAATCACCACTCCGAATTAACACATCAGCATTAGCCTTTGAAAAATCCTTATCAGTTGACCTCTACAACATACTCCCAAAAACTGCACCTTGGCAACCAATTGCTGGCAGTCCAACAAAAATCACTTTTCAAAAACATTTTAATCTACAGTCACTGTTCCTGAAAAGCACTACAGTAGAAATGACATATCCCACCTTTAGCCTGCTGAAATCAAATCTCTGCCTTAGACACAACTATATCATCCTTAATTACCGACCAAACACGGTCCAGCTCTCTGGACCGACCCACATTCTCTGCTACTCAAAGACCTCTCCCAAAAATAGCACAGAACATCTGGTGCTACACTCTCCAGTAAAGGCCCTGGAAGAGACACTCAGAGGAAGCAACACTCCCAGTCAGCAGGCCTTGGCACCTGGGTAAGTAGCTCAGCATGGATCCCTGGCTCTTAGGATCCAAATCGGGCTTATCAGGCATGCAAAGCGAGGACAGAAACACACTAATGCACCTTCCTGGCTGGTGAAGAACAAGGGTAAGCTGATTAAGACGAAACACATGTGAGAAGTGCACAAAGTGAGCTAGTGTCCATGTGAAGGTGGAAAGCAATAACCAGACATGCTCGGAATTGCAAGACTGATAAAGATGAAACGCTGACCTAAGATCTGTTTGATGCCACAGCCACATACAGGTTATCAGGGGCTGTAGATGCAGGAACCTAATTGTAGATGAAAATGGAGATTGTGTTTATCCTAGAGGAGAATCACATGAACTACAGATATGCATAGGTGTCCCATTTACAGTCTGGCCTAATGCCATTATTTGAACAATGTCCAGGAGGTTGTCAAACCTGCTCAAAAAACCAAGGTGTAGAAGTAACACGAGATTAACAGTACACCAAACCATTATACTGAGCAGTCTGGGTTCAAAGGTAATCCCGTCACAAACATATGTTAAATGAAGAATACCCTTTAGTATGTTGTCACCTATGAAATAGCAGAGTTAAGTAAACAAGAGTCTAAAAATTGACTAGTGAATAAACTAACCAGGGACTGGTCATTCACAGAGCGTCTGATGCATACTGCACAAAAAAATGCCAATAGCTGATGGAAACCATCTTAATCCACCGGGGGAAAAAAGCCATGTTACAAGGAAGAACTAATCAATTGGATTTGCCAGATTAATGGCATCAAAAATGCACTCGAATTTTGAGGCACATAGTAGCAAGAAAACTAGATATCTCTGAACATTATATTCTGCTTTGTAATCTGAATTTCTGTCCATCCAAAGTAATTTACCCTTCGCTGGGAGTTTGATTGAAAGACGACCTGACCATTCACAATGCTGAATCCGCCATTTTGTCCGACAAACAAACCAGACAGGGGAGTAAATAAATAAATGTTGGTGGACTTGACATTAAAAAATGGTGTTTAGATGTCTTTCTGTGGATGAAACAACATACCTTCTAATGTTAATTCACGTTTATTACTAGTACGAAGCGATGATCTGTCACAAAACATTAAAGAGCCACAAAATGGTATGTATTGTTTAAATTTCTTATAAAATGAGAAAATCTGAAAGCTGAGCCTTTGTTTCATACTAAAAGTAACCTGCTCTGTCTGGTCTGTCGGCATGTTGTCAGTATCCTCTTTGCCTAGCGATGTATTTTTCACTCTGTGAGAACATGATGTGTGGCATGAGTGTGCATGGCTTGTCAGACAAAGCAACAGTAACTAAAGGGGGTGGGTCTTTGTGAAGGGTCAATAATTATTTCCCAGACCCTCAAAAAAAAAAAAAAGTCTTCGCACATCCCCTTATTACTTGGACATTTTGTCGATACCTTTGTGAAATGACCTTAATTGCTAACACTGTAGATTAAGTTTAACATTAGAAGCATCAGCTATCTAAAATTTACAGCTAACAACAATTTATAGCATTTAAAATCTAGGTTAAAAACAGTTCAGTCACAATACATTAACTTATGTTAATTTAATTTATTAGAAATAAGCATTAGCTTGAATTAACCTATAAATTAAAGGGTACATAACAGTTTCCACCAATCTCATGTTAATCTTGAGTACCTATAGAGTAGTATTGCATCCTTCATATCTCTTTAGTTTTGTCACTGTACTGACTCTTTCCGAAAAAAAAAAAAAAAAAAAAAGCAGAGCTCCTAGATACGTGCCATGGGCAGAGCTGAAGAGTCACGAGCATGCGCAGCTTTTGTGTAGTGATCCGTCTGCAAGCTGCGACATCGTTAAAAATAAAAAAGGGAACAAAAATGTTTGTATTGTTTACACTATATGCACTTATGTGCCGATTTCCAGCAAAACAGACATTTGATGCAGTTTTACTCACCGCCTGGCGCCCGCGATCTACAAATCCAGCATTGAACTGGGACTTGTTTACAAAACATTCATCACCGAAATTCCAGGAACAAACAAACATACGTGCACAACTCCAATGCTGCCCTGGAAAAACAAACTGCATCCACTGTTCCCTTAACACTGGGTTCTTTGGGAAGCTGAAAACGGTTATCTTCCCTCACAACCAAAAACACTCTTCTTTGGTGACATTGTTGAAAAATCTCTCGGCTTCCGTAACCCAAACGAAGCACGTTGATTGGGCATGCTCTTGCTCTCGCTCTGGGTGATGTGCGTGCACGCTTATCAGGGAGAAGTGCTTATACAAGGAACTATTACGTGATATAGGGCCATACTCAAAAAAACACTTTCCTAAACTTATCCAAATCTGGAAGGAGTGTATTTGGCACAGAAATACGTCCAATTCGTGTTTTGAAACTTTGGCCATGTTTAGCATGAGAATGCAAATCTTTAACAGTGTAAATAAGTCAGAATGCATGAAATAGCATTAGACCCCCCTTTAACCATTGAACACTCTTCAAGTACATCAAAAGTTCAGTTTTTTTTTAAAAATGTTATATAGCTACTGCATTAATTAACATATAGGCTAAAACATGACTGTTTTTCTTCCACAAGGGTTGATTATACTATCAATCATTTAAATAAATCTGCCCCTAAAGAGCACAAAAAACCCAAAACAAACATGCTGATTAAAAAACAAATCTCCTCTAGTCTGAGTGTGCAGTCCTTAGCCAGAAGCTATAAAGTGGACCAAATTTTGACTATGCAAATGAAACGGAATCAAGGCTATATTAATTATATTTATTAACGGAAATAACTTTTTTAACTGAACAGTGTTTAACTAAGCACTTTTACTAGGCCTAAACATCCTGATCGCGGATATATTTCAGTCACATAATGCTGTTTCCTTAACCTCTCCGGTGTAGGATTCTCTATCTCCCCTGCGAGACATTTTACGCCAGACCACCTCTCCTCACAGACACTGACATCACTGTTTTCCTTCTCCTTCCAGGAAAGAGCTCCAACCGCCCAACTGAGACGGCGGTCCTGTGGCCCAGTCATTCGTGACCACAGACATTGTATAGTAAACACACTGCAGTCCAAACATCACTTCACCAGCGGTCAGAGCAATTTCTCAGTTCATCACTACAGTATGTCTCACACAGAGCTCCTGAACTAGACAACCCCACAGGTGAGGAAACTATCTGAAAAGTGAAGGGGACACGTTATAAATCTTATCAGGGTTGTTCATGAATATTTCGATGACGCAATGTTTGGTTGATAGACCATAAGTTATTTGCTGAAAGGCAGGTAAGACGGAAGTAAGCAATGTTTACTTTAAAACGCACAACTTTTTGGGAAAAAAAAAAAAAAAACAACTCTATTGAGTCACTTCTATAAATACAATTCCTAGCAAGAATGTAAAAAAAGGCAAGAATTATTCAAATCTCCAAACAATCATTATGTTTTTCCTCACTACAGAAGTGTACTTTGGCATAAATGCTGTTTTCAGATCAAGCTGGGTCTTATTCCAGAAAAATTGGTTACATTACACAATAGCCGTAGTGAAAGAGACAAAGGGGAGGAGCTGCTCTCTGCTTCCTGAGTGAGCTTTGATCTCTCTGATGGTCCATGCGTGTTGTGATGGTGGTGATAGCATTCAACAGCAGGATGCGACCAGCTCTCTGCATTACAATGAGTACTGAAACTCAAACATCTGCAACAAACTGTCATGGTGTGTTTGGACAGAAAGTCCTGTGGTAATTTAAATAAAATACTCAA
This sequence comes from Elopichthys bambusa, assembly GCA_037101425.1. Classification (NCBI taxonomy): domain Eukaryota; kingdom Metazoa; phylum Chordata; class Actinopteri; order Cypriniformes; family Xenocyprididae; genus Elopichthys; species Elopichthys bambusa. Next base: position 12,671,078 of record CM074447.1, on the reverse strand, counting down.
TAGAAGATCTGGATTTTCATAAAGGTGAAAAAAAAAGAAAACTACTAACAAATATCAGTTCTTATACCAAGGCTCTCTGGAATACTTCTTTTTGACTGGTCCATGCGGTCAGATGTATTTGTATAATTACTGCTGATGTGTATATTTGATTGTTGTACAAGACAAATTCCTACACAAATATTACATTTTACACACACACACACACACACACACACACACACACACACACAGACACAAAATCATATAAACAATCAATCAGTAGCAATTCAAATGATTAAAGGGAGTAAAGGCTGAGTTTGAGAGCATTAAAAGAACCAGTTAAGCCATTAAAAAAAAAAACCAGAATAAAAAGAAAGAAAGAAAGAAAGAAAGAAAGAAAGAAAGAAAATTAACAAAAATGACACCAAAAAAAAAATAATCTGAAAGCTTCTTGCACTAAAATTTGGTTTTACTTTTGTATAAACTGTAGAGAGAGACACAATTCTGAACACTTACAAAAAGTTTCTTCAAAGTATTTGGATGTGAACAGCATGGTAACCATTCAGTACCATGGTATATATCAAATTACTATAGTACTGCCATGTGATATCATCAATGTACCACAGTACTTTAATCACAAGGGAGGCCTAAAAAAAAAAAAAACTAAAAACAGAAACATCGCTTTAAACTTCCAGATGCTCTGGGTGGAAAAACATGTCAACTGAACCGTGGAAACTTTCACAGATATCTGGGAAACCAGGAAGTGATCTCACATGCAACAAAGAGCTGCATTATCAGAAGCAAAATGGAAAACATGTGATGTTGCTGTCAGCTTTAACCCCCAACAGGCAGGGAGGAAGAGAATGGCAGGCATTTTCAGATCGTCCTGCTCCATTTGTCCACCCCCACCCCCCTCGAAATAGTAGGCCCAGAACAGGGGGCTCGCCTGATGGCTTCAACACAAGTGCCGAAGGGTTGAAAACACAGTCCTTCTTTATCTGATCCAGCCTGTAACAGCTGCATCACTGCCCTGGTGAGATCAGCACGTCACTGACAGGGTTAATAAAACACGAGCGTGCAAAGAATAAAGCATGACGTGACATGGAAAGAAAAGTGGAGGAAAAGAGGATGATAGAAAGACAACCATTCTTGAATTAGCAAACATGAATGTGTTTTGCTCCAGAGGCGTTCGCAATCAGATAATGGAGGAGGAGGTACGCAGAAGACGCGCTCACGCTTGACGCTGCCGTAGTAAACAATCCCCCCACAGCTTGGGCTCTTTGTCCAAACACCTCCCGATCAACCCCACCCCCTCTTTTGTGATTCATTCTGACAACGCGACAGCACGCAGCCTAATTATGGCGTGCAGATGAACGTGCAATAGAAACTCAGCCGTGGCTGTGATGAAAGAGAGAAGATCAAGCTCTACCTTGGTTTATTCCGTGCGGCTCCAGCTCCTAAAATCCAAGCAGACTTTGGGATCCTTCCGAGAGCCTTCCACAGACAAATGAGCATTCACTCCAGGGTCTTACCCAGCATGCTCTGGTCCACACAAAGAGAGAGGAGGTGTGACCAATCAGATTGGTGGCTGAGCTTGCACTGTTTTTTTTTTTTTTGTTGTTTCTTTTTCTTTTTTTTTTTTTTTGGGAGAAGGGGGGAGGGGGGGAACCCTCCTTACAACACTTGCTTACTCCCAGGAATGCCCACTGACAGTCTAGTGGGCGGCCCTTACAGAAAAGGTTGTTATGGCAACGCATCCCTGTTGTACCCAGTGCCTGTTCTTCCACAAGCCATATTTTCTCTCTTTCCGCTGCTCGGTTTCAGGCTCCACAGATATTTCCCCATTATGCCACATTCTGGTAATTAATAATTTAAGGAATCAGGCTAAACACATTGCAATGTGAAAGAAATGCACAACTGCATTGTGGGGAAGGACATTTCTGCTTTTTTTGCCATTGATAATCACAGAGCTGCACAAGAGTCGAATGACATCATGAATCACAAATGACCCAAATCCAACGTCACTTCCATCTCAAGGCAAACAATGAGTGTGAATGCTCATAGTAGCTGTTAATATGGTGAGGGGGTGTGAGAGGAGGAACTGGAAGGAGAGAGGGGGGAGGGGGTTATCGTGGGAGAGGGGGAGGGGTGATCTCTTTAAGGACACATGGGCAATCACAAAAGGCTCAGGCTTTATTCAGAAACACAGAGGATCTGCTGTCTCATGCAGTCGGCCCCTGAAATTAATTCAGTTTCCCAGGGCTGACTGACAGATCACCTTATAAAAGGAACCATTAATCACACTGTGAATCAATACTGGATGATAAAATATAGTAAAGCCCCAAATAAATGGCGTTTTTACAAATAGACTGATTTGCAATTTAGCTGTGAAAAAAACAAAAACAAAAAAACATTTTTAGTGATTCCTTCTAAGTGCATCACTATTATTATTGTATTCAGCAAGGATGTATTAAAAGTGACCATACATTTTATAAAAAAATATTTAAATAAAAAAAAATCTTGTAAATGTAAATAGGTTATTATATACATAATAAACAATGTTGTGTAGTAACAGTAATTCTCATAATTTGGAGCCTTACACACTACACACAGTATGAACAGTGCATTCATTTGAACGGTAACGGCTATTATACTAGTGGCTTGACGCTAATAACTTTACAAAAACAAAGTAATACAAAAAATACACTCTGCTGTACCAAATATGTTATTGTCCCTTAATAATCTTTATCTGCCTATCGTGTGTAAAATTAACTGAATTTCTAATTACAATAGTCTATTCTTGACACAAAAAAAAGTGTAAAGCCTGGACAAATAATAGAAATTGTGAAAAATGGAAGTATTTTGGAATGGTGTAACAAACATTTACACATTTTATTATTTAATCATATCCGCAAATTCCTTTGAAGAACCAAATTAACCAGAGATTAATTATCCCGATTAAAAGATCTGGTATCTGTCAAATCATCTCAGATGTATTAAGTGCGGTACAAAGAATGGACTCATGAAGAATCATGTGACACTGAAAACTGTAGTAATGGCAGCTAAAAATGTATCTTTGCAATCATAGAAATAAATTACATTTTATAATATATTCAAATACATACATACATATATTAAAATTGCAATCTAATTGCAAATTGCAATAAAATTGCAAGCTAAAAATCACTCAACTGTTTCATTATTATTGCAGTCTGAAATTATTATTTAAATGGTTAACCTTGCCACAAAACCTGAGCCAAAGAAAGTACGCTAACTCACAAATCCACAAACTGAATCACATCAGGGGAGATGGACCCGGTGTCATAAGAACAATACTTTAAATGGGAATATATAGTGAATATGATATAGCCTGCCGCTTTTCTTAAATTACAGACACAAATTAGACAGTTTAGTTATATATCAATTATTAAATGCCCATGCCGACAACAACTTCCCCCATAATATGTACTAAACAAACAAAAAGTTACAAAAATGCACTGTTGCATTAAACATAAACACAACAGGCTCTACATACACATGAAAAGCACATCACAGTTGGCATTGTAGTATTCAGTGTCAGTATATCCGACAGGAGTGACTAGATGCCATAGCAACAAATCATGGTAACACTTTACAATAAGGTTCATTAGTTAACATTAGTTAACTACATTAGTTAACATGAACTAATAATGAACTGCACTACAGCATTTCTTAATCTTTGTTAAATGTTATTTTCAACATTTACTAATACATTATTAAAATCTTGTTAACATTAGTTAATGCACTGTGAACTAACATGAAGAAACAATGAACAACTGTATTTTCATTAACTAACGTTAACGAAGATTAGTAAATACAGAAACAAATGTATTGCTCATGGTCAGTTCATGTTAGTTAATACATTAACTAATGTTTAACTAATGAGCCTTATTGTAAAGTGTTACCAATCATATTATAACTTGTGTTGGTAGGGTGGGACTACATGAGACTGTTGTTTTAACAGAGATAGTGAAATGCTTTAGAAGAGATTATCTTCTGTAAAAATAATTAATTGACCAAACTTGAATAAATTTAATACTCTGAATGTACAAAAATGTGTGATGCGCCAAAATGAAAATTGGATTGAATGCAACCAAAAATTGTCCACACGTTGGCTAAAAACCAAAACAGACTTCTATTTCATTGTCATTAGATTAAATTAAACCTTTCAAAAATCTACCTTATGTATCGGTACAATTAAAGGTGAAGTGTCTTTTTTAATATTAAAATGATCCCATATGACAAGTCAGTCATACATTGATTTGTCCAAAAAATGTAAACTCAGACATAAGCCTGCTTGAAAAGTCATTTTTTGTGTAGGGTTAGGTAGACCCTTGTGAAGCTAGTGGAAGAGAAATGACACACTGCACCTTTAATTACTGATACTAACTGAACAGTAGGCCTAATTTTCTAGTTGCTGTTGGTTGTAACACTAGATGGTGGTAACGGAAAGTCTAGGCATGCAAGGTAGCAAAGTTGAAAGCTATTCCTTCTAAGGTGCCACAGATCTGAAAGAATTCAAATTTTTGGCTACTTCAATCTTGCGTCTCGTCTCCAGAATGGATCAAAACATTCAAAAAACTGTCAGGCGGCATTTTTCAGCAATTCGTGTGGCAGCATGTTTATGCCCCGTGGATCTGCCTGACTTCAATCACGCCACAACCTAAATGAATGAGATGTGAAACCTCTTAGAAAACAGAAGCTCAGACTGTTTGGCACGTCTTCCACAAAAAAAGACTTGGTTTCATGGCTCAGCTCAAGGGGAGACATCAAAGAAAACTAATTCTAGCTCAAAATATGACTGCCCTCCACATACCCTCTACAGATCACTTCAGCATTACATCTGTGATGCAATTGGAGCTGAAAATGTCGAAATCGGCCCTAAGTTTTAAATATAATACAGAAATCATGGCGGCCTATTGGCAAGTAAAGGTTTTGATGTGAATGATTACAGCTGTATTGCCAATACCCCACGGTGCAGCAGGAGCTTCCGTTAGCTGCTTTGTCATTCAAATTAAACCCATTCACATAGCGAGTGCTATGGCAACATTAAACAAACAAACTCGACCAAACAAACACACAAGCTTGATATTAAAGACCCCATTAAAATTGGATTTCAGTCCATGCCTATTAGCTTTGAGGCCAGTGTAGATATACACATGTAAAATATACAATATTTTGGAAACATACCAAAATATTGATGACTCATACTACATTACTTTTGTACATCAATCATATACTCTCATGTGCTTGCCAGAGTGATATCACTATACTGTTCCGTTGCCTGACCCTGAGGACATGACACCTGAGACTCCATCAATGGTGTGCAAACACTAAGGAAAGGTGTGTATACGATTGTGTGAGAAGCATTTACATTGTCCTCATGTAACACTTAGATATGAAGAAAGGCCCTAAACAAAAGAGAAAACCAATATAGGTTGATACATTTTCATTTTAACTAGTGGAATGTTACGTTATTCATGAGATGATACAACGCATTACAAGAATACCCTTAAATGCAAGCTTCATCTGGTGTTATAATGCATTGTACTCTTAAAAGTTACAACCAAAAATAGGAAAGTATTATAATGTATTGTAACCATTATGATTATTCATCAGATGATACAACATATAAGGTTGTTTGTAAGGCATTATGCATGTATTATAATGCATTAATACACTTATAATGCATTATAAATTCAGGCTTCATAGAAAGTGTTACCGCATTTTATAATATTTACATGAGGTTTGCTGTTTTACATTTCCTGTTTTAGCTAAGTGGGCATGGCCTTAAAGAAACTGCAAACTGTGCTCATTTTAGCTATTTATGGAAATGTTCATGCAAATCTATGTGTTGGTTTTATCCGTCCTATTTATTGTATTTATTGATTTGTTTTAACAAGAGATAATTTTTCAAAAATGGTATGCTCCAATTAGTATGTGGGAAAATGTGTGTATTTGAGGAAGCTGTCACTAGTGGAAGGGAGGATTGGAGGACAGATGATGTTTGAGTGAATTTGAACAAGGTTATTGAAGCGCTGCTTAAGCATGAATTAATTAGAAAACCATTTTGCAGTTTATTTAGCTATTAAGGCCATTTCACGACTTCAATCATCATATAGTACCCAACCAGTTTTTTCTTTACATGGGTTATAAAAACTTCAGGGCAGTAAATATGGAAATCCTTATAAATTTGGAAAAATCATATCCCCGGTAGTGCTTGCTGCTTGTGCAAAACTCTCTTGATTCTAAACTGATTCTGTCAAAAGGTTAACTCCATAAAGTAAACATTGTGAATTATACTCAAGACATACTAGTATAATTTGACCCTGAAGTGTAATGCGTAGCGCAGATAATCAGATTCAGCACATTCACGCCAGACAGAACTGAGGATTTGACTCCTGTCGCTCTACACGGAGTTCCGGATTATAAAACGCACTAATCTCTAGTGCTCCGTATATCTGATGATGACTTGGGTCTTTGGTTTGTAGGTCTTTGATATCTAAAACTACAAGAATGAACCACTACAAGAATGAAAGCAAGTAAATTTGCACATACGGTATTGCATATTTCATTTAATGCAATCACGTGAGATATTTAGACATTTATACAAGTTGCATGCTTGATACTATATGCAGGGTGTTAAGCTGCATGCTCTGCAGTCATAAATGAGACACACACACACACACAGACACACACACACAGCAGGATTCCATCCATCATTTAACAAATGTTCTCCGGTGTGTTGGAGGGATAAAAATATATACTGAAATGCACAGGGCCCCAAAACAAAAAGGTATAAAGTAGTATCAACTGGTTCACATGCCATTTATGTAAAGTCTTGTATGATAGTTTGAAGAACAGACCTAAATAAGTTATTCATTGAAAACCTTGACATGAAACAGCAATGTCTGATACGTGAACAAACTGGCCTTTGAATTAGATCTTTTCAATGAATTAGTTGATCTAGTTCACAAAACCAGTCTGATGGTTTCATTCATAACTCGCTTTCAGACAATGTTCAATGTTCATTTCGGGGTGAGCAAATACATTATTGCTCATCTTTGGTTAAAAAGATGATAAAGATTTTTTCCCACAAAGTTTCTTTTTATATCTATTGACTCAAAACAAATAAATAAAATAAACCTCATGAACTAAATATATGTACTGAGGACAAATTTGTCTCCCCTGCCTGGGTGCTTATGAAAGATTCATTTAGATATTCAAAAACAGACATTAAAAAGTGAGTGAGTGTTGGTGTAAATGTGCGAGTATGTGTGTGTTTCTCCACAGGGGGCATTCTTGCATCAGGCAGCCGTGGGGCTGCGGCAGGTTAACGGGTTCATTCGGTATCCCAGCATGCACTGCAGCATCCTTTATGCCGCAGTGTATGTGTGGGAGCCGACATGTCAGAAAGAGATGATGTGCATATAGGTGTACGTACGTGTGCGTATGCGCATATGCCAAGTGCAGTCAAAAACATTACTGGAATCTTTTCGCTGATGAGGAACATGCAAATGATTCTAGACATTCACAATAACGTCACATCAGCAGCCAGGAAAATCACAAAAATACACGGTTAACAGTTAATATCTGATAAAGACAATAGTGACAGAATTGCCAATAATGATTACTCAGGCATCGCTCATGACCTAAGGCAGCAATCGATGTCATGGCACATTAGTCATGGGTCACAACGGTCAACTAATCAACTGCGTGTCCAAAAATTGACAAGTCAATTAGTGAGCTCAACTAGTTTATTTAGATTTCTTTCTATATCCATCCATCCATTCACATTACATTACACATATACTACTATTTTATTGTATTTTTGATCAAATAAATGCAACCTTTGTAAGAATTAGAGACTTACAGATCTTACAGATCTTTTTAACAGTAGTATATTTAACTTTTTAACAGTAGTATATTATTCTTAGCAATCAGTAGATCAACTTGATGGCCTCCAACAATTTTATGTCTGTCCGTGTGAACAGACATACGGACAGATGCTTTAAAAGAGCAACTGCTAAAACATTCTCCCAAAATGCAGATTTCGTCTGCCTACTGTAGCAACAAATCCTAAAGATCTGAGAGCTCAGATCAAACCACTCACTGTCTGCTGATGACGCCAAAACATCAGTAAAAACATCTGGAATAAAAGACTCTCAGTGTAAAAGTAAGAGAGCTTCAGTAAAATAAATCTTCATTTAAATTAATCTGTCATATGAATTATGACCCAATTACACAACACAAACAAAAAAACTTAAATGTTTTTCAGTACCAAATGTGATTCAAGATCTGAAATACTGTGGTAGGGCATCCAGTAAATATCAGGGAAATGCAAATCGACATTTTCATAATCAACTAGACAGTGGATTGTCCGAACAAGTAATCCGTAAAGATGTCTGTCTCAAGTGTACACAGAGCAGTGAAAAAATTGTGCAGCCTGAAAGCAAGAGTGTGCATTTAGCTTCAATATTTCTTTAGTGCTGATAAATTAAAAGGGACGGATTTGCAGATGCAACTTCTCAGAAATGGGGTTTAACATTTACAGTTTAGCAAGCTAAAACACAGCATACTAAAACCTACTCAGAGAAGCTGCATCTCTGAATTCATACCCCACCTCCAATTTAGTATTAAAGATAACCCCCCGACCCCACCATATCCCAATTAACTGTCAAAACTGATTTAAGACATCGCCTCACCGGGACATGTATAGAACTGAAGCGTTCTTTTAGTCCTATGGCAAGAAGACTGAATGGCAATAAATGTAACATAATGCACTGTAAAGGACAGCATTCATTTTGAAATAAGTTGAGAAAACCACAAAGAGTTCTGGATATGTTTGAAGTTTAATGCTCTTTCATTGGAAATGCTGGATGACACTGCACAGCTCTTCTTAAAAGGAGGTGATGACAACCTTGTCTGTGTTAAAACAGCTTTTTATCCCTGTATTCTTGTTGCACAATCTGTAATTTATGGCCTGAACTGAGTTTTAAAAGTAGGCTTGATGAATGAAAAGATTAAAAGAATGCCCGAGACATAAAGGCAAAATAAAGTGAACAAATAAATTAAAGTAGGCTGAAGTCATCTTTGAAAACTTCAAGGTTTACAGCTTCAGTCACTTCCGCAATAACCTGAAGAACAAAAATGAGAATAAAAGAAAAGAAAAAAAAAAAAAAACAACAGATTTTAAGTTAGCTGGAGAACTCACAGTGGCTCCTACGTTGGGGCCCACTGACATCTTACAGTTTACTGAGACGGTGTCATAGGGTAGGAATAGGAAAGAACAGAGAAAATATGTGAAAGACCAATACAGAGATAGCTAAGAAAAGAGACTGTACAGATCCAGGAAAGGGCTAAGGCTTTTAAACACAGCTGATTACTGTTAAAGGGTCATGAATCCCTAAACCAAATTTTCACAGATTTTAACAGTTGTATGTGTTGAACATTATATAAGACAATGTTACCATCCATTAGTTTTGGAGAAAACTAGTTAATTTTTTTGTGCTATTTTCAATTTCGTCTTCGTGTCAACGTCACAGGATGTGACATTTTCTTGTACTATAGTAAATCGATGACCCATTAGTGTCCATAATTATTCCTGAGACTGCGTGTCCTTATCCTATGAGAAGACGCCTTGCTTAATTATTCACGACATCACGCATTAATTTCCTATGACAGGCACTTCAAACAGTGAGACTGCATTCAGTGAGTGAGAGATGCATTAATGGATCAAAAGTTTGTGTTTATTTTTGCATCGCACAAGTTCTCTTCAATAGATCCTTAGTCTGACACAAACACGATTCATCCACACTGTGAGTGTAACCGGTTTTTACGGCCTGTTAACTGATCAGACAGCTTATAAAAACGCCACAAAATAAGCCTCAAAAGTTAAAGATGCAACAGCGTGTTCATATATGCGGTGTTTCGCATTACATTTTAGTGCAGTGGTTAGTTTGCAGCAGTGACAGGAATTAAAATTTCAAATAAGTTTAAATTTATTTTTACCTTTTATCTGCATTTTTATCTTTATAGGGGGAAATTATTTCTTACCTGATTAAATGTAGCTTATGCATCATTTAATATGTCAAAATATTACATTTAATCAATAAATTTAAGTAGAATAATAAGGCTGTTACAATCAAATAAAAACAGCATTAACAAAATCCGTCTTTGCAATTCAGAGGAAACACAGAAGCCTGCATCTGAAGTGGCATTTAGATATTTACAAACTGTTTAATACAGCTCCGAGGTGGCAAATGCATTTAACCTGCAGATACAAAGGCATAAATAATGTTTTGAGGTTTGAGGTCTCCGAAGGGAGGGGAATCATGCTCTGCTTCAGTATGTCACAGTACATGTTGGCATTCATGGTTCCCTCAATAAACTGTAGCTCCCCAGTGCCGGCAGCACTCATGCAGCCCCAGACCATGACACTCTCACCACCATGCTTGACTGTAGGCAAGACACACTTGTCTTTGTACTCCTCACCTGGTTGCCAACACACGCTTGACACCATCTGAACCAAATAAGTTTATCTTGGTCTCATCAGACCACAGGACATGGTTCCAGTAATCCATGTCCTTAGTCTGCTTGTCTTCAGCAAACTGTTTGCAAGCTTTCTTGTGCATCATCTTTAGAAGAGGCTTCCTTCTGGGACAACAGCCATGCAGACCAATTTGATGCAGCGTGCGGCCTATGGTCTGAGCACTGACAGGCTGAACGCTCACTCCTTCAACCTCCGCAGCAATGCTGGCAGCACTCATACGTCTATTTCCCAAACACAACCTCTGGATATGATGCTGAGCACGTGCACTCAACTTCTTTAGTCAACCATGGCGAGGCCTGTTCGGAGTGGAACCTGTCCTGTTAAACCGCTGTATGGTCTTGGCCACCGTGCTGCAGCTCAGTTTCAGGGTCTTGGCAATCTTCTTATAGCCTACGCCATCTTTTTTGTAGAGCAACAATTCTATTTTTCAGATCCTCTTTCTTCTTTGCCATGAGGTGCCATGTTGAACTTCCAGTGACCAGTATGAGAGAGTGACACCAAATTTAACACACCTACTCCCCATTCGCACCTGAGACACTAATGAGTCACATGACACCGGGGAAAGAAAATTGGGCCCAATTTGGACATTTTTACTTAGGGGTGTACTCGCTTTCGTGGCCAGCGGTTTAGACATTAATGGCTGTGTGTTGAGTTATTTTGAGGGGACAGCAAATTTACACTGTTATACAAGCTGTACACTTGCTACTATTTTACATTGTAGCAAAGTGTCATTTCTTCAGTATTGTCACAAGATATAATAAAATATTTATAAAAATGTGAGGGGTGTACTCACTTCTGTGAGATACTGTATATAAGGGCAGCTGTACATTTTCATGTATAAAGACTTATTTACACAGTGTGACAAAAATAGTATGTTTTATATTATAAGTGCAACAGGCTTTTATGTTGTCATTCAGGGTTTTTGCATTAAAAAAGCTAAAGGTTGCATTAAACATTTTTAATTAATATCTTCAACTATGGCAATCCTAAAAAAAAAAAAAAAAGTTTCTCAAAATTTCTGCGGATATCCAGTTTGAAAATCCGATTTAACACTTCATTGAACTTCATATGCTTAATCTGAAGTGCCATCACAAGACATATGAAGGCACTCGCATTAATTTTAGGACAGAAAGATGGCAAAGAGGCTGTTGAGAACTTTGCGACATCTTCAGAATTCAAATAAATCATGGACAATGAAAACATGGTGTGCAACTCTGTGTGATCGAGTGTGTTTTTGTGCACTTGTGTGGTGGGTACATGGCAATTCTAAATGGCTTGCCAATACTTCAGAGTTCCCATCCAATCAAATGGCTAGAGAAGCGTTCCTTTTCATGGCACCCAAAGCTTCTCTCTAAGAGTTTGGAAGGAAATGCACAGAGCACCAGAAAACAAACACAAAGCATTCAAAAAAATGGCAATCAAGCCCAAATAGTCTCCAACAATCAAAACAGCTTGTGGTAAATAACAGTCTCAAAAGCCAATCTCATGAATGACTGGGAATGACTCAGTGAAGCATTTTCCCAACAAATACACATTAATTCATTATAACTGTGACAAAGTGATGCTTGATGTTTTTTGTAAGAAGATAATTGGACGCATATGACAAGGAGACTTTAAACTGTGCTTAAGAGAAAATATGAAAAAGTTTCTCTCTTGTGCATCAACGCTTGTTATACGCACAAAGGCATTCTCAATCCTTATTGGAGTCCACAAGTTTTGTGGCAAAAACAATTACATTTTTCATTACCATTTTCAATTTTTCATGACCTCTAAATTGCAAATGATTATGAAAATTAAATTAAATAGATTATTTTCATGTATCAATGCTTAAACTTTCACAAGAAATTAACATTCTGATTTTGCCAAAACACTATTACATCGATGACATCACAATTATGATATGCAGTGAAGTTTAACCTGATAAGATGCTAGACCAGTATAAGTAGTTCTTGAGGAAGAAAATAAAGAAAGCGAGCTGGAGAGGTTGATATGGTTAATAGGTCAAAGGCAGTCACATGTTTTACTGACATCTAAGCTTGTCCCATCTAGAAAATCAACTAACTATTACTTGGTATGCCCTGAACTGCAGGACCAGCTGTTATTTATTTTAGAGCTGTTATGTGACACTACGCCAAGTATGATACCAGTGGGGTCAGATTAGAAATAATGACTGTATACAAAGAGTCAAAGTAAAGTCTGATTGCAGCATTAAGATGCCTTTCAAGATGAAAAACTCCCTGATCTGGGCAGTTAGCTATTTAAAATAAACGGCCTACAAATCAATCTCCTAATATTGTAATGGCAAACTATCTAGCACCATATGTGCCCCGAAATCTGTCTTATTTTGAATTTAAATGGAATACAAGGTTCAAAATCCCTTAATGGAGAATATTATGGGGCGCAAGTAAAGAGCATGAAGGAACTGCAGGTGGAAAATTTCTATCCCACAACATGTCCAATTTTAAGTATCTACTGAAGCAAAATCTGGGATTTCACCAACATTTAAGTGAATCCCTCTAAAATCCCTGAACTGACACGGAGCTCTGACATTTTTCTTGTTAGTGAGAGAACGTGTGTATGCGTGTGTCTGAAGAGGATCCAGAAGACTAAAGATATGTAGTGGTTTAAAGTTTCCATTTTAGGCTAAAAGATATGATGGGTTTTCCTAAATTAGCAATGCACAAATCTTTCCTCTTACTGTAGCACAATTTTTCTCCAGGAGACTGCAACCAAATTTTTTTTTTACTTATTGCCTCAAATTAATTACACGTTTAAAACCAACGCAGATTTCCCTAACATTACTTTCCTAATGACTCTGGGAACTCCTCCAGAAAACCCCCTATAGTCAGTCAGTGTAATTTTGTGCTGAGCGATAGCCAGGTAAGATAACAGTAAATCACCCATGACAGAATTCCCTATAATAGTTTTAAAACTCTTCTTGTCTGAGAAAACACTAAACTGGGGAACAAAGATTTTAGTGACCGAAAAATATGATGGAGACCGTCAAAACAATCAGATAGAAAATCTAAAACCCCACAAAACTGTCAGAGTACAGCTGTAAGTTATCAATCTTGTCCGCCGACATAATTTGCATGTGGATATTGCATACCACGGCTTCCCCAATGACCTGCACGGATTAGCACTCCACGCTAGGCATGCGTTACTGGAAACGCAGAAGAATAATGAAAGACAAGAAAGCACAAGGTCAAATTCAGCATCAACCATAAAGCCTACAACTTTCTCTAAACAAAGCAGATGATTGTGTGACCTTCACTCATTAGTTTTTACTTTTCCACCCCCAACTAACACTCCTCAACGAGAAAGCAGGCCAGAAGTCAGGCGGTTTGTACAATCCGCAAGCTCACTCGACCGGCAGCACACTGCCACCACACTAAAAATATCACATAAGCCATGTGAGGAATTCAGAGTCATTTGTTTTTCTGTGGATTTTAACATATCGGGAGCAAAAGCTTCCAACAATTCTTTGAAGAACTACAATAGGATGATGACACGATATCAAAGTACTTTATGACTGTTTCTTTCCTGCAGGAATAAAAGAAATAAAATACAGTCCAAATGGTATGGTATTTGTGTGAGGAACCTTGATTAAGACATGCTAACAAGATTTGACAGATTTGCTTTATCAAGATTATCAATAACAACGTAATTAAAAAAAAATTTGGTGACACTTTACAATAAGTTTCAATTCTTTAACAGTTCAGTACAGATTAAATATAAGCTAACAATGATCAACGATCATTTGCACAACTTGAAATGTAAAACTGTAGTTTTATTCACAATTTAAAAAAAATATTGTAAAAAGAATTTTATATTTTTTTTCAAAAAATGTATTTAATTAGCCAATGGCTAGTAAATTGTATGATTACAGTCACCTGTAATTGAGTTAGAGGCAAAAAATACATTTAGCGCAGATATAATTTCATTGCCTGCTGAGCTTTATGCACTTTCTCTTGGCTGAGAGCGCCCTCTGTCGCACACATGAGCACTCACCGTGAGAGAAAGAGAGAGCACATGCAGGGCTCGTTGACAGAACTATCACTGTCCCAATCGAACCAGTGCTGCGTCGTCATGAAACTATCATTTGCATGCGTTTTTAAGCCTTGCCAATTTAAACATTCAAACAACAGATAACATGCACACGCTGTGTGAAAAGTTGTGTGTTTGCAAACTGTACATTCAAAGTATGCGCCCAGCCGCGTCTGATAGCACTTGAGTACTGAGAATTGAGCTCTTTTTCACGCCTTGCCTTTGAATGGACAATTTCACACAAAATTATGTCAAAATGTCCCTCTTGGCGAGTATCCTAGTAAACATAGTCGGTTATATCTTAAGTGAGTGAAAGACAAGGCATGTGTAACAGTATCAGTATACTGAATCAGTGCATTAGCTCTTAAAGTGACAGCAGCCTAATATTCCTGCTGCTGTCTGTTTTTTATGTTAATCAAATAAACTCACTGCAAAAAAGTCTCTCAGTGCTCGACAATAACTTTTGTAACTTTATATTTCATCTATATTTAATTTATATAAATCAAAGACTATGCTGTTATTTTACATTTGATTACTGTTAGATCTACCTGAAAAGCACTGTTTATTTAATTTGCATCTTTGTTCTTTTGTTGTTTATTTTTGCCATTGCTTGTAGTTTGATTTGTTCTTTTTTTATTACAGACTGTTTACTTGACTTTAATAGTGTTTGAAATGTATAATTTATATTCATATTATATTTATGTAGAATTTTTCTCATTTGCACTAATGTGTAAAAAAAAAAAAAAAATGTACTAGCCAGTGGCAACTTGGGCTTCGGTGTGTCCGTAGAGGGATGCTTTTATATCAGGCACAAGAACTCTGTAAATAATGACTACTTTATGTCCCTTCATTGAAGATTCACTGGGTTTTAAGGAACTGTATAGTACAATCATGTCGAGATTCACAAGGTCTATAAATCGTGAAGAGCGAGCCGTCCAACCATTTTAACAAACTTTAAAATAGAACCTCCCACTAGACAGTGAAGCAGCCCCACACACTGAATTGCACGCTAGTGCTTTATGCCCTAAATGACACCCAATCTCCACAATCACCACATTATTTAACCTCTGACACCCAATGTTGCTAGGAAACAGGAAGGGTCCTCAAACCAATGCAGTTTACCCATTATCATTCAGCTTTACCTCAAGTCACTCTCACTTCAAGTGAAGCAACTGAAACGTGGTTTTACGCAGGCCAGAGTAAATCTGAGCTGTGAACCTTCAACTACCACTGATACCAGGTTTGGATGGCAAAAACACTTCAGGGAACCAACAGGTGGTGCCCTTCACTTCAGGCTCGGGTTCCCTCCAATTGTTGGCTCACACAATGTCTATTCTTGGACTTTGTTGGTGAGACTGCTAGATGTAGTCTAATCAAACTGGGATGGGTTAATCCTTGGTCATCGCCACTTAATTCTCTCGTTAGCGCAGAGGAGGCTGTAACGAGGGGGTTCTGGCACAGCAGTAATAAGAGTATTTATTTTTATGGGAGCACACTGTTGTTTCAGGCCTTGAGCTTGGGTCTGGGATCTCTCTGCAGTGATTTGGTATAATGACATCCAACAGGAAACCTTAATTAGCCGATCAAAATATGAGATGCAGTTTATCCTGTTATATATTGCCCTCTGGGTCTGAACAAGCTGGGTAAAGTATCACAAAAAAGCAAGTGTAATCAACGTAGCTTAAATATCATATAGCATCAATGGGTCTCTGCGCATCTAGTATATCTGATTACAGTAAATCACACGTAATAAACATGCAAATTTAGATGAAACAGTTTAGTGCAAGACTATGCATTTTCATAAACTTGTTGATGAGTTGTCTGAATAACTAGTCAATCTTACAGACTGACTAACAGGCTTCTCACATCTTTTTGACATTAAGATTGAATTTGCATTACTTTTCCAGACATTTGTGATTACTGAATGAAGATTTTAAAAATGATTTGGTTTTACATCATAGCGAGCTATTTCTCACAGACAAATATTTTATACTACTAGAACAATTTAATTATTTCCCTGACTTTTCTAGGCCTGGAAAAATCACAACATTAAAATTCCCTGTGGGAGCACTGATTGTATAATTAGACTGATTTAGGGTCACGTCCACCAGACCCCGATCAGACGCATTTCTTAAGGGACACATTCTTGTTCAGAAGCAGTTGGACAGAGTGCAAGAGAAAGTAACAGAATGCAGTAATCTTACACTGCAAAAAAAGCTTTTCTTACTTAGATTTTTTGTCTTGTTTCTAGTCCAAATATCAAAAAAAATTCTTAAATCAAGAAGCATTTTCTAGTAAAAATTTTCTTGTTTTTAGAGTTTTTCCTTAAAACAAGCAAAATAATCTGCCAATGGGGCAAGCAAAATAATCTTATTTTAAACTGATTTAAATTTTTTGAAAACAAGATTATTTTGCTTACCCCATTGGCAGATTATTTCGCTTGTTTTAAGGAAAAACTCACTTAATTTGTACTTATTTTTTCTGAAAACAAGACAATAATTTTTACTTGTCTAGAAAATGCTTCTTGATGTAAGAATTTTTACATATTTTGACTGGAAACAAGACAATCTCAGTAAAAAAAAAAAAAAAAATTTTATTGCACAAAACTATCTGATGTCTGATAATAATTATCTTGAAATTTACAGGTTTAAAGGGGTTCTATTATGCTTTTTTCCTTTTTTCAATTTTCTTTAATATGTAATGTTGCTGTTTGAGCATGAAAAAGGCCTACAATGTTACAAAGCATAAAGTAAGCAAAGGGAGTTATCAGTAATCAGTAAGCACGGTTTCTGAACTCCCTGAATGATTGTAGTCTTGAGTTTTCTTCCGGGAATGTACACATCACAATATGGCTTGGTTGAGTTGCTTTAGTAGTGTGTTCAAACTCACAGCTATGGTAAGTGGTGTGACAATTCTGAAACTGGTTTGAAGCAGTTGACAAATGACAACACACTGGTCCAGCGTTACAAACAGACTGGGAAGAGAGGTGCTGGAACAATGTAAAATATGTGAAAAATATTGTTTTTTGAATATTCAAGCATCAAAAGTAGACCCCAAAACATGAAAAGTAGACCCCAAAAAGGGCATAAGTCCCCTTTAATGTAGTGGATTTTTAGAAACAAGTTGTGCTTTGGTGACTGTAGCGGTGCTGCCTGGTTTATGAGGGTGAATTGACAGATGCAACTTCTAAAAGAGTTTACCATGCTGACAGTCTAACATCACACTAAAACCTGCATGCCAAAATCCTCTTTGAGAAACAGCATCCCTAAATCCATCCCCTGACAACCATCTCCACTAAAAATAAAGCTAAAGCAACACTTTAAAAAACTGAGGGAAAAAAAAAAAAAAAAGGGGGGGGGTCGTCGTCGAATTGGCTAGTCATCAATCTGGATCCATCTTGAGAAATTTGTATAAAGTTTATATTAAAAAAATGTATATATAAATGCATGTATTATGTATAAATCTATGTATCAAAAAAACAAATAAAACTCCAAAAGCAAAAAATTTTGCATCCAAATAGATTCCAAATAAAACTAGTAATTCTCAAAACCTGCACTGGCCACTCTACACAAGCTCCAGACGCAACAAAAGCTAACACTCACACACAAAACAGCATTTTCAGACAGTGTGGAACGAATGATAAAAATAGCTGACCTGCATCTGTAATGCAACAGACATAATCATCTCATGGCCCTTGATCTGGTGAAAGTCACCCATTCAAAGCAAGCTTTAAATATAGAATTAAATTCAAAAACAAAATGCAGGAGGGCTGTAAAATCAGATAACACAATTTAATGAATCACTTCTGCCAGTGGAGCGTAAAGGACAACTGACCTGTTATCATGAATCCTCTAGGGGAGTGCGAGATGAAGTGTTTAGGGTAATGTTTGTGGAGCCGGTAGTCTTTCTCGCTCCGTGACCGAGTGCGCTCAGAGGTCCGGTCTGAGAATTCGGAACTGGGCCAGGCCCTGCGCAGAGTGGTGCTGCGTGTTTTTTTCATGATGAGCCTGGATAAACGCAGTGTGCCGTCACCAGCTCTGATATCACACCACCACGGTCACACTTCGGACATGGCAGGACACGGTCTCTATCCACCTCTTTCTTCTTCCAACAGTCAGGGAAATGCACACACACACAATCACAGATGCCCGGGTTATAAAGCGGTTGTGGAATCCCTCAGGAATGGTTTCGGGTCCTCCCGATCCTGAATCAGTCAGCTGCAGATGCATCCAGCGATGCATCACCCTCCACGCACCTAATCCTAGCTTATGGTTTCTGGCTTCACGTGCAAACAGAGGCACACATGCAGACTACTCTCACATGCTCTGCGATAGTAGCGGCATGTGGATGGAAGACGAGGTGGTGTGTGGGAGTGGAGGGAGGCAGAGTACGAGGGGACTCATGTGGGAGAGATATGGAAGGAGGGGATTTCAGAGGGGTCGGAGTGGGGGGCTGCAGGGTTTTTGCACCGTGAGAAGAACCCTAGATTCAGACAAAAGATCAATTCAGCCGAGCTTCACTCCACTAGTGCAGAGCCATCGAGACAAAAGAAAACCTCAAAAACAAATTAGACTTTTAAGACCAGAAACCACAGAGGAGACAAAGTCTCAGGCGGTTGTCTTCGTGTGCAGGGCAGGGGTCCTTCAACCATGCAGAAATGACAAGGGGGGGAAAAGGGTAGATACTGGAGACACAAGATCCAAGTCCTCCCCCTTCTCTGATTCAAATCCAATCCTGGAAAAAGACTGCTCAATCTGTTAAGAAAAATAACATCACACAGAGACATCCCACTTGGGAGATTTCTGATGCATTCATAGCGTGTGACCAAGATAAACACTGATACAAATATAGGCGTCCAGAGTGAAAGCACGTTGAAGAACAGTCCGTCTTCTAGTCTTTCTCCAGGCTGTGTTGTCTGACTTTCCTCTTCACCACACATTCATAAATGCTCTCTCGCTGATGCTGGCGCATGCAACTCCCGCTTTCGCCTGCGTACGCCGATGATTTGAGGAGCTGTCCGTCTTCAGACTTGTTGATCCAGTCAGGGTGAGCTTCTCACCGCAAAATCTTCAGGGCTTTCTCTCGCAGTCTCTTTCTCACGCCGTCTCTTTCTCACTTTCTGGCAGTCAGCCTAGCCTACAGAAACAATGTGCTTTATTTACATACGCTGCCTCGTAAGCTCCCCAGACAGCCAAACCGATGCAGTAAAGAGCGTCTGAGAAATGAGGACGAGTCGTCCCTTATCTGCAAGCGACGAATGACAAAAGAGTTGAAGCTTGCAGTGCCCCGCTTCCAAAAGAACTTATTTTCTCTTCTCTTCTCTCACTTTTTATACCAAAAATCCCTCCTTCCTCCAGGCAGAGTCATTCACAATTCCCACTCGTTCCTGTCAGTCGAAGCACCAGCTGCAAGAGAAATTCCTCTGGAATGCAATTAAAGAGATCCCTCCACGGCAGCAAGAGCGGGAAAAAGGGGGTTTGGGGAGCAGTGTGGAATGGTGAATGGAGATCTCTCCCTCCCTTTCTCTCCCTCTCATTCTGTCACGCTGTCATCCCTCCCTACCTCTCCTGACAGGAGGGCAATTGCACAGCTGTTTGAGAACACAGCCAATCACTCCATAGCAGCAAATGGAGAGAGAATGCGACAGGATCTCGATGTCTCTTTAATGCACAGCAAAAACACATTGCATTATTTAGTCAGAGTTGCAGAGGGAAATATGACAGTCACAGCGACACACAAAAAGAACGATAATGGATATTTATGAGAAAATATCCATACACACAAAGATATTAGTTCCGAACTGTATTTAAAAAGGTATAATTAGAAATAAAGGGTGTTTAAAAAAAAAAAAAAAAAAAGGCATACATTAAAAGTGTTTCTTCAACTTTCGGCATTTTGTGTTCCAGGGATTTTTATTAAAACTTAAAAAAAAAAAAAAAAAAACTTTTTTTTTGTCCACTGTAGGTCACATTAAAACAGTCTCTTAAACTTTTAACACGCCTTCATTTAATATAGCCAGTTTTTAATCTTAATCTATGAACATCCATATAAACTTGAATAATCACATGCATAAAACTGCTTATCTAAAATATATTTATTATTATCATCATCATCAAATATATATTAAACAATATTGTTAAATTAATGTTTATTGCATTTTCTAATTTCATGTGTTACCATGATGGTTTTTAGTGTTTGTGTGAATGACACCGTGCACCTTCTATATATTAGTATTAACCTTCTCAGCTGATGGAAAAGCTGCTTGTGATTAACTTTGATTCATCATGTGTCTCACATCACCATTGTGTTTGGTGGCTGTCAGTGTATTATACAGGTACAAAACAGTTAGTATTTTTTCAATAGGATGGTAAACAATCATTATATCAGTTAACGAAATACAGCATTTTACTGTAAATGTAAGTTAAATCCGTAAAACTTAAAATGCTGATACCGTATTTTTTATTGGAAAATTTTTGGCAACCACAGCTGCCGTTTTTTTTTTTTTTTAAATAAATGTAAAGTTGTTTTTTTTTGTTTTTTTTTTACAGTGTAATATTTAATCATGTGTACTTGTCAAATGCTATGAAGTTAATCATTTAAATCAGTCCACAAATGGCTATTAAACTCAATATATAGCTTAAGTTTGACCCCTCACAAGAGCAGTACCGTCAAAAGGTACATCGACCTACGTACCGTACCTATCCATAAAGGGTGCTTATAATGTACCCTTTAAGGGTTGATAAGGTGCAAAGGTATACATACCTTTAAGACTACTACCACAGTGACAAACTGTTATACTCCTAAAGGTAACATTTTGCACACTGTTAGTACACAAATTAAACTAGTAAACGTGTTTATTAGACCCACAATAGACCCTTTTCACAGACTGTGATGACGCGTTCTAATGGTCATCAATAACGTTAATCCTGCAAAGTTTTTTATATTTTCATTTAAAAAAAAAAAAAAATGCATTTACATTTATAGCACTATACTTAGTATTATATAACCGTTGCATCAAATTACAAAAAAATAGTTAACGCTGCTGTGAGGGTGTTTCTAATACAGCGGCTATGGAAGTGACATCTTTCTCTCTTCTGACTTCTCAAATCGCTCTCTTATTTTCTCTTTTTGAAAGTTATGAAAACAACATTGTGGAGTTTTTCTTTTGCTATTTGTGCAAATGGAAACAAAAAAATATATTTAATGAAGTCTCTCATTCACCGCTATAAAAGTTTACCCAACTATGATGACTTCCGCTATTGAGAAACATGGAAACGTGAAAAGGGTCAATTGAGGAAACACCCTAAAACACCATTTATACAGGATCTCCTCAAGACGCTGTGCACGTGAGATGCCATTTTGTTCAGTATAATTTGGCCCTAGTTTTCAACAAACTGTATTTAACAAGGCTGCTCTTGCTCTCTGTCTCGTTCACCTTCCTCAGGGCAGATCATTAATCAGAGGGAGGACTCCCTCTCTGTCCGGCCAAATGAGCAGTGAGAAACTAATGTTTTTCCAATAAGCCCCAGATCAAAGGTCACCCATCCATGAAAAAAGCAGACTTCCACCATCTTTCTCATTAATTTCAACAATCTGTGCCCATGGCTTGCTGCAAACAAATTGACATCAGCGTTTCCTGAATGGAAACAAAAAGACTTTTCGTAATGATTCAAAGAATGGAACAAATAATTTGTAACTATTTATGATGAACCAAATGGTGTCTTTTGAGCTTTGGAAATGGTTTGCTTGAGCGGTGATGCTTTGCAGGCAGAGGGTGTTGGGTTACAGAGCTCTTAATGGAACACTACAGATTCATGGAGAGCAGAAACCTGCTGTAGGTCAAATTCAACCTTGGCTTACTAGTACAGACTGCAGGAGTCTTGGCAAATGCACTTTACAACTTTCCATGAGGTCTGGACAGTTTTGAGGAAGACAACGCTCCTACTGTAACAAGATTTATCTAGTTGGATGTAGAGCATGGAGCTAGCAACACCAAGGTCATGGGTTTGATTCCAAGGGAATGAATACATAGGATGCATTACAAGTCCCTTTGGATAAAAGCATTAGCCAAACAAACAAATGTGTCTTTCAGATTGCCCACATTTGCATTTAACATTCTCTGACCAGTTGTAACCCATCAACACCAAATGTTTTTCCGACACTCCACTACCTGGACATCTTGGCACAACAGCTTCACTGAAAAGCCCTCTGCTGTCATTTCATGCCTTGCAAACCCTTAACACTTCATTCCTCCATGGTTCTCCGTGTCTGGTTATCTCCAGCCCAGGCCACAGTGCCAGTTCTCCAGGTCTGAGTTCACATTTCCTGGGTCTGTTGTGGCTCATATTTCTTATTGTGTTATGTCAGGGTGATGACAGGAATGCAGACGAGGGCCTAAGAAGCATGTCATTCCTTCCAGAGAAAGCTGACAGCGCGACCCTCTGAGGGTGTTAGTAAAGCGTAGTGCAGCCTGGTGTAGCATAACATGGGATGGTGAATCTAAGGGGGCACAGTCTTAAAACAACAAGTTGATAAAAATAATGATAAATCGATAAAATAGCAACAACAAAAGTTCGGTCTCTGCATTGAGCACTGAGAACCACAGTTATTGATGTGACTACAGGCATGAATATATGTAAATATATGTTTTATGTAAAAAAACACTTTTACATAAAAAAACAACAAAAACAAAAACAAACAACAACAAAAAAAAAAAACACATCACCATTCAAATGTTTGGGGTCAGTAAGATTTTTTTGCTAAAGAAATTAATTATTTAGCAAGGAGACATTCAATTGATCACAAATCACAGTAAAGACTTTTACATTGTTACAAAGGATTGCTATTCTATTTCTGTTTATCAAAGAACTCAAGAAAAAAAAAAAAAGTACCATTGTTTCCACAAAAATATTAAGCAGCAAAACTGTTTTCAACATTGATAAGCAATATGCATCAAATCAGCATATTAGAATGATTTCTGATAGATCTGATGAAAATTCAGCTTTGCCACCAATTACATTTTAAAATACATTTAAATAGAAAAGTTATTTTAAATTGTAATATTTCATACTTTTTTACTGTAATTTTAATACAACAAATGCCGCATTGGTAAGCTTAAAAGACTTCTTTCAAAACATAAAAAAATAAAATAAAAAATATAATCTAACCGACCCCAAACTTCTCAATTATAGCGGTTATAACTGTTATAGCTGTTATAACAGTTGTGTTCTTTCACTATAAGATTCTGATTTTGGCAAAATAGAGCATCTAAACAGCAAACAAGTGTTTAAATATCAAAACATTCATATTATATTTGTTGTTAAACATCAAATTTTAGGGTTTAAACAACTGAAACTTGAATTTTTCTTTTCCCCAAATCACTTTGTATTTTAATGCTTATATTTTAAACAATTTTGCACACTTAACAATTAAATGTTATATTCAAATTGTTTGAAAAAGACCAATGGGCACTATCCAATCCGATAATCAAGGAATAACCAACAGAGTTATCGATTATCAAAATAGCTGGTCACTGCAGCCAAGTTTATGGTATAAGATTATCAAAAACCACAAAAACAATGATATTTAAACTTGGTACCATAGTAATACCATGTTTTTTTTAATACATGTATAATGCAAATACCATGTTTTTTTTATATAGACTAACTTTGTTATGGTACATAAACATGATAATGATAATTTAGTCTCACACGATTCCCATCTGATTCAGTACCATTACCATTCACCATGGTTCCACCACAATGCTTGCTGTAACAAAAAGTCATCTAAAGTGTCTCTTAATTTCTAGACAATGTTATTTGGCTCCATCAAACCATTGTCAGTGACTGATCCCACACTTGTGCTAGGTTTTTTTTAGTGCATGAAGCCCCCCCCCCATGCATGAGAAAAACGTGTTCTGAATTATCAACCCTGCCCCCCACTTTCAAACCATACTGTTTTCCTTCTCTCTCACCCTCTTTTCTTCCAGGATCATCACATTCTCCTTCTCCCTCCTCTCAGCACCCCATACTGTAAGAAACACACTGCTGATACTCCCACGCCAAACAATCCCAAACATGCCTTCATTAGTGAGTGTCAGAAAGCGCTCCAAGCTACACAGACGCTCTGTTTGCCCATATGTAGGCCATTCCACCTCCAAAAATACCACAAATCACTCTTATGCTCACCATTGTAATGAAACAATTGGACATGCTCTTCTCTGACGATATAAATTAGCATGTTGAAACCAAGTTGCCTCTTATTTTACATCAGCCTGAACTGAACATGCAGTCACATGTATATCATGTCTCTGGACTACAGATTTCAAAAGCACCAATACTCAAAGTCAATACAACAGTAGTAATAATAATACTAATACTAATAATAATATTATTTAACAAGAAAGAGAAAACCACTCACTGCTATCAATTTTTTTTGTTTTTTTGTTGTTGACCTGAATAATTTAGAAAAAACCTTGTTTGCTTAATTGAGAAATACTTAAAAGCTACATACATGCAATGTAGTTTTACATTATTATTATTATTATTATTAATACTCCTATTAATATTTACCTGAAAAGGAAACAAATATAATTACATTAGGGACTGTGTACTGTACAGTTGTGTTTGCTGTGGTAGCAAAATGGGTTTTGGTAAATGTAAAATTTAACTACCGAAATCTTCTAAGAATTGTGTTGCACCGGCTTTGAGCAAGAATGCAAACAGTTAGAAACCTTAATCCCAGTTAAAGTCATGTGATACCCTATTGTATTTTCTTGATCTGGGCACTTTGTGTGTTACTCAATGCTGCTCCCAGGGACCCATAAGCAATGCATATTTTGGATGTACTCCTTATTTCACTTGTATTCCTATGGCACCTGATTCAACAGCTCATCAGCTCATTAGTAAAGTGCACATGATCTGTAATGGGTACATGTCCACTGGTGTGGAAGAAACCCGCTCAATACCACCCAAAACGCCAGAGGTCTGCTGCTTTGGAGAGAGTCTGTATACAGCAAGCGTGATTAAGACAAATTATGATTTAGAATGAAAAAGAAAAGGGATTAAGATAAATACATTGTGTGATTTTTAAACTGTAAAATATGTATTTTTTTTTTCAGTTAAATTGTTATTCTGATAATAAATGTGCATATATATATATATATATATATATATATATATATATATATATATATATATATATATATATATATATATATATATATATATATATATCACACACACACACACACAACCAGTCAAAAGTTTGGAAACATTACTATTTTTAATCTTTTTGAACAAAGTCTCTTATGCTCATAAAGGCTGCATTTATTTCATAATAAATACAGAAAAAAAAATATTGTGAAATATTATTACAATATAAAATTATGGTTTTCTATTTTAATATACTTTAAAATATAATTTGTTTCTGTGATGCAAAGATGAATTGTCAGCATCATTACTCCAGTCTTCAGTGTCACATGATCCTTCAGAAATCATTCTAATATGCTGATTTATTATCAATGTTGGAAACAGTTGTGCTGCTTTTTTTGAAAGCAATTAATACTTTCATTCAGCACGGATGTGTTAAATTGATAAAAAGTGATCGTAAAGATTTATATTGTTAGAAAAGATTTATATTTTGAATAAATGCTGTTTTTAAAAAAAAAAAAAAAAAAAAAAATCTTTTATTCATCAATGAATCCTGAAAAGAGTATCACAGGTTTCAAAAAAATATTAAGCAACACAACTGTTTTCAACATTGATAATAACAGAGTATCAAATCAGCATATTACAATGATTGCTGAAGGATCATGTGACACTGAAGCCTGGAGTAATGATGCTGAAAACTCAGCTTTGCACTTGTTAACCCAGCCACAGCCTACCACCATGAAAGAGCAACAAGAATAAACAGTAATAAAGTAATAATAAAGTCCTGCTCACCACCACAACAGCTGACACATGTGCATGGGAATCTACAGCTTGAGTGAGAAACACTGATCTAAAACCATCTCCATTAGTGGCCTTCTACACAATCTGACCAGAAACAACCAGCAGTAATGTCTGTTTACAAGAACCCATGTTAGATGTGGTGTGTATTATGAATACAAGATGGGAAAAGCACATTGATCTCCATTCTGCTAACACAGGATGAATTTTTTGGAATTTAAAGTTGGTCTGAGGACATATTCTGAAATGCAGTGTTATTTAAATGGAATGTGTTCTTTTCCTCATATTTCAAACTATAAGCCCTTAAAGGGGCCATATCATGGAAAACAGAAATGTTCTTGCTCTTTGGAAACAAAAGATCTTTATGTAATACGTAATATTTACAACTCAAATTTGCCTCCCTAGTTCATCCAGAATATTTATTTAAACTCTAAGCAACAGGTCATTCAGAAGTCACAATTGTTGTGTCGTCACAATAAGCAAATTATCATATGACTGCCCAGAGCCCACATTTACATGTTTCAAATCATAAGAAGTTCCTAAACTGTTTTTAGTGAGAGAATCTTTGACTAACATTAAAGTACCCTACAAAAGTGGAAATGAAAGCATTAAGAAATTTGATAATGTGCAATGCATGTGGATGTTGCAGGCAAACTAGAATAGGAATGAGGAGAGCTCTCCATGTGCGTGTCCTGAGAGGAAAGCGCCAATGCCAAACTGCTGCCAATGAGGCCAGGCTTCTGGACTCCTCCTGCTGTAGCCTAATTTCAGTAAAAATGAGCAATTATAGCCCTCCATGAAATAAATAGCCAGCGCAAAATGACCTCTGCCAAACCACAACTCAATGGCCTCGATCTAAACCTAAACCATACAGGAAGAATTTCAACATTCATTAGGTACCTGAGTTCAGCATTCGCACTGTTCTAGACAGTTCTGTGGATCTCTAGGGATGGTAGACTGATGTGTTTAAAAGTTGTGGATGTGAAATAATGTGATCACACTGTAAAGATGAAAGAAAATAGGACTAGCGGTGGTTTCGAATGCCATGCCGATAAAGTACATTAGAGGTGCGGGTTTAAAATTGTTTTACCAATTTAAAGGGGCCCTTTTATACTTAAATTTTCAACATTTTTTGGTGTGTAATGTTGTTGTTTGAGCATGAAAAAGGTCTGCAAAGTTACAAAGCATAAATCCACTCCAAAGGGAGCCATTCTCTATATCAATAAGCACTGTTTCTGAACTCCCTGAAACATCTCAACTAGAGGTCAACCACTGGCTGATAACTGATCAACTGATCATTTTTAAAATGCATACTGAATGAAAACAAACATAACACATAAAATAGTGCTGAACTTTATTTAAAAAAAAAAATTAAAAAACATTACTGAACCATGAAAATGTATGGTACTTTTAAATATAAATAAATATTAATATATTAATTATACCTTGATCATTCATGTTAGTTCATAGTGCATTAACTAATGTTAGTGCATTAAAAATGCATTAGTACCTGTACATGATGAAATTAACAATAAACAATACTTTTATTAACATTAGTTAGTTACAAATGGACTCTTATTATAAATTGTTACCACTTCATATAAATCCAAACAGTCATGCTTAAAAACGCTCATCTTTAAATATCTACACAAAGGCCTTA
Source organism: Elopichthys bambusa (assembly GCA_037101425.1). Lineage (NCBI taxonomy): Eukaryota > Metazoa > Chordata > Actinopteri > Cypriniformes > Xenocyprididae > Elopichthys > Elopichthys bambusa. The sequence continues at coordinate 12,642,853 of CM074447.1, read as the reverse complement.
GCATTGAAATTAGACATATATATATTGTATGTGAACTCTCACACTTTATTTGCTTCTATTTTAGAACACATTAAACATATAGGTTGGACTTGCATGTGTTTTTGTCACATTGGTTTAACCGCTTGAGGTACTATAAGTTAGCGTCCTCTCAGCCTCGACGACAAACATATTGCTGTTCTTCACTAATGCAGCATATAGTCAACAAAATAATTACTTTATAATGATATGAAAACATACGGTAGTGTGCTGTATACATACCGCTTTGCTGTCTATGTTTTAAATCCACATCTGAAGTGTCCTGCTCTGTGCAGTGCGCACTCGCGTACCAAAACACCATGAGGCGTCAGTGATCATTTTATTTCACCTCTAGAGCCCGCTCTCGTACTGTATAATGACTGCAGACCCTTCTCAACCGCTCCAGCAATGGACGCAACCCGGAAAAACTATCTGTATGGATTTCTGTCGGAATTAATATTTTGGAACTGATAACCGATTGTTCCAGCAAAATGGTGCTGAAAAATCCATACCGGCAAAAATCCATAATCGGCAAAACCATTCCATCAGTCGATGTCTAATCTCGACTGAAGTCTTGAGCTTTCTTCCAGGAATGAACACGTCACAATATTCCTCATTTAAATAATTCTTGCCCAAAGCATACACAAAAAATGGGGGGTAATTTGTGACAATACGGTTTCAGGAAACAGTCATGACTAGCTAGTTCATTTCTTCAACGATGCATTGTACTATGGTAGTTAAGCAGCGAGATACGTCGTTGTATGGGAAACGCACCCCAGAGCGTTACTGACAGACTGGGAAGAGAGGTGCTGCAACAACGTAAAATATGTGAAAAATAATGTGTTTAACATTCAAGCATGAAAACCTATTCTAGTACACCTTAAAAACTAAATCAAGACCTTGAAAAAGGCCATAATATAGGTCCCCTTTAAAGACATTTTAATTTCCCTTAAGTTCACAGATAAAATTACTTGCTCTAAAAACCTTTTTGTTTGTGTCGCTACATTTAAGACTTGCGTTTCAACAAACATCCGGTTTCTGCATGGCCCTTGCAATGACCCTTCTTTTTTTTTCCTTTCACCCATACACACACACACATTCTACAGAAACCCCACACTCTTTAATCTAATTTTCATATGATACATGCCCTATATCAAGTCAAGCTGCACACATTAGGACATCACCGTTTCCATTTTCCAGGCACAAAAAACTCAGGACCTCAACAAATCACATACATCTTGGCATTCTGACATGTGTTTGGCCATCCCTGAGTTCTTGTCTTCTGGGGATACTTTTATCGCCCTCACTCCCTGAAACCACACACAAACTCTATCTGTAATCCTGTTCTACATCTTTCAACAGGCCGGCCTATTACAAAAGCATGGCTTTAAACAGAGAGAACTGAAGCTGCCTGACAGGTTTGTTAAGCCCAAAATCAAAAGATAAAAAATGAAAGTTATATTTTGCATAAAGATATAGTATTCTTGTTACTGTAATACAGTAAAGAAAATAATCCTGCTCAGTTTTATCATTGTTGTCATTATTAAAGTTAGCATATGTAAACTTTCAAACTCAAATTACATTTATGTATTAAAACTCAGAATGGTTTAAACATAAAAGGACTATAATACAAAGCAATCAATTCACACATGTATGTAAATAACTTCATTTTCAGACAGACTACTTCATCAAAAATAGAAATAAGGCCAACTGAACAGCCGCTTCCAGTTTGGGCAGCTCTGTTGATTATAATGGGAGTGATCTAGTTTCACTCATGTCTGGTGTAGACACAAGTAACCAAACTTTTTTTGAAAGATGCAAATACTAAAGCCTGTTTGTTGTCATCACCTAGTCTACAGCTGCATTTTTTCATTTTAGGCTTATAAGCAGCCTGTATATTAAAGCCAATTCACACTGCACCGACAGACACTGACAATCACCAGATTACAGTAGGTCATTTCTCAGACATTCCACGACCCGACAAAGTCAGATTCAACACATTCAATTGGTAAAAACAAGAGCCAACCAACGCCTAACAAACCCAACGATCCTACAAAACCCAACGAAATGTTTCTTGCCGTTTGTCGGCATCTGTCGGTGCAGTGTGAACTGACCTCCTTAAGAGCATTTAAAGTGATACGCCAACCAAAAATTTAAGTTCTATCATGGTTTACTCACCCTCATGTAGTTACAAATCTGTATAACTTATTTTGTATTCCAAAAAAAAAAAAAAAGTAAGATTTTGAAGAATGTTGGGAACAGCATTGGAGCCAACTGATGTCCATTGTATGGACCAAAAACAAAAAACATTTCTGAGAAAAAAAAAAAAAAAAAAACTTATGGTTCACAGAAGGAAATAAAAAGGTGAGTAAATGACAACTTACATTTGGATGGAGTATCCCTTTAAGGCCAAAAACAAAATGCAGAAATCAATAACTGATTTGGGGTCCAAATCTAAGGATTTAACTACACAAAGGGTCTCATGAAAAAAAAATTTTTAGTTCTTAATTGTCATGAACATAATGTCATAATGCAAAATGTACTAAATGTACTAAACTAGAACAAGAACCAGAAATATAGATCTGTTGATGGCATGTGTTCCACAGCTTTCATGAGGTGTTTTTTTTTTTTTTTTGCAATTTTGCCTGTTAGTACAATAAATCACAGCCCAAAAAAACAAACAAACAAAAAAAAAAAACCCTGAGTGACGTTTTAAGTTCTTCAGTGATGAAAAAACCTAAATATTTTTCAGAGAACACTAGATGCATCATTAAAAATACAAAATAACAAAAAGTAAATGGGACGTCTGATCATCCTGCGAGATCAATAGCTGTGAAAGTGGCGGTGAACTCGGTTCGAACTCTGGCTCAGAGGCGGCGCTGAATTTATGCAACTAGGTCGCCTGTGCACGAACGACAGCTTCAGTCAGGCAGCCTGCCACCGAGCGAGGGCCTGCTCGCTCCTCGCTGCTTCATTAGGGAGCTCGGCAAAGCAGTTTCAAACAGAATACATCATTTGAAGTAGATTGAAATCCAAGCAATTAAAGGGAAACCCCTCTGCTCTTCAAAGGCACCGGGAACGAGCAGGAACAGATATCTCTATTGCCCCCCTGCCATTTCACAGTCGAGAGATGACCGCAACGTCTTTGTTGAGTTGCTCGCTCAATCATCACCGGAGAATCAATGTATTCTGGCTTCAAACGTACAGAGGCCTTCTTTCATGGTCTGATGGTAAAGCACTTTGGTCCAAACCCTCTGCGTGGCACCATGGCGTTAAGTTAAGCACTTGGCTGGCATTAATATATGCCGTGTCTCTCAGAGGGCCTCGTAGTGATCCTCGCCAAGGCTAATCATGGTTTAGCAATGAGCACAGTGCCGAAAGTTTTATCGTAGGGGTCTTAATGAATGCACCATACATTTGGCGAGGCCAATTTGAGCAGTGTCCAAAAAATCTTAAACAAGAGCCCTGCCTTTCTCTTGAATCATTCATTGTAGTGGTTCAACAGATCACAAAACTCACAGTTCAGATCATATTACATATTTGGGGGTGGGGTAACTTTGCTTTCCATAATACTTAAAGAACACATTAAGGCTACGTCCACACAAAGCCAGAGCTTTCCCTATCCTTTATTTTAGTAAAAGCTAATAGGCTCTGTAGCTTCTGCAGCACGAACACAAGCTGTAGCCCGCTATTGACTAGGGTCGACACGTGGGGTGATGACATCATCGTTTCACAAATAATATGGGTTGGCTGTACCCACGAAAATTTAATGGCATTGTTTTCAGATTTATCCACTCTGGGACCCGGGTAAAAAAATAAATAAAAGAAATAGCGGTTTCACCTTCTGAAAACGCTGGATTCGTCTGGCCGCCTATACGATACAAAATGTTTGCGTATACAGCTAAGGGCTCGTCCACATGGAGACGAGTTTAGTATTCCAATAAGACAGCAAAAACTACTTGCCTATACACCAATAACAAGCATAGATAAATACAATACTACAGTTAGACCTTACTTTTATATTATATTCATTTCAGGTACAGAAATTTAATAATTAAATGTAAAATAACACCATAGTCTTCACTGTATAAATTTAATATAGATTAATCTTTGTTAAAGCTGTGTTCTGTTGTTTGATTAACATTAATGGCATGGGCAGCAGCATGTATTCATAGGCCGCTGTCACTAAGACTAAATGCACGGATCCAATATAATAACGCACATCTTAGTTTTTTTCCTCAGTGAACTGTTTACGTTCACTTAAGACAAAGAACACTTGCAGAGACTAGTATTTTGACAAAATTTTGTTTGTGTCCATCCAAGTGCAAAGAGATGCAAAAGAGGAAACAATTTGGAGTTCGCACGCTATCCGAAATGCACACCACTCTCTGTGTGTGTGGCTGTGTGCACAAATAACAGCGCAAGTAACAAATTATATCCTCTTTTGCCTCTTCTAGCACTGGAATGGATTAAAATCTACTGAATGTGTAAACCGGAAAGACAAAACACCTGCAAATTATAAACTTTCATTCTACGTTGGTTAGGCTAAACTTGCAATGAATCTGCGAATCACACACAGCAAAACCTCCAGTGTTAAATGAACACTGTTAGCGTTAAATTAACATTGCCAGTGTTTATATAATCCACACCGGAATATATAAACACCAGGTGACACTGGAAGTGTTAATTTAACACTGGATGTTTTGCTGTGCATGTGTACCGAACCATGGGGCCTGGTCTGTACGAATCACGGCTCAGCTACGATCCGTTTAACCCCTAATTCACAGAGATTCAGAATCGTCTGAGATACGGTCATTCATATGTCGAGATCTCCACTGCTTTCATTCAACTCTGTTTCCACAGCAGTGCAGCACATGGACATTGGCCCCCAGCCCGGAGAGGAAACTTCATCATGATTTGACCAATATAATATTTGAGTAATTTATTCCTGGGGTCCAGGGCCAGACTCGCATCCAGGGTTGATTTAAGAGTCCCTGCTTTGTTGTAACTCTCTGCAGACATTCTGGAAGAGGGCAATTTCAGCTCAGCTGTGTGTAGTTTGGAAACACACTATCATGGCAGAAAAGAATAAAATGAAAGAAAATAAAGCCTTTTTAAGACTCCGATTTAAAACAACACAGCACAGTTTCATAAAAATACAGCTTAGACATGTGCAAACGCTTAAAAAGTGAGAAATTGTTTTATTTCACCTAAAATGGACTTGACTAAGCAATAGAAGAGGCATACATATCTTCATTATGTGTTAGACTTGACAGGATATTTCAGGAATTAAAGGAATAGTTCACCAAAAAACTATTCAAAAAACATTTTGTCATCTTTTACACACCCCATGTCGTTCTGAACATTTATTATTTTCTGTCTTCAAAGAAACACAGAAAGAGATGTTATGCAGAGTTTAGAAGTCACTGAATTAGGTGTGTAAGACAAGTAAGATTTTTCAGCATCATTACTCGTCTTCATTGTCACATGATCCTTCAGAAATCATTTGAATATGCTGATTTAATTTTTTTGATTTAATATTGAAAGTAGAAAAATGAGAAAATGGCTCCTTTTTGGGGTTTTTTTTTAACGAAAAACAAGAATTCAGCTTGATTTTTCGTTTTTTGTTCAGGGGAAGAAAAATGAATAGCTTGAATATCTTATTTCTACACATGGGCGAGAATTAAACGCCCATTTCTGCTGAATAGTCAGCCGAAGACCAAAGCGTGCCGTCATCAGTTCTTCCTCAGTTCCACACAGCATAATAATAGTCCTTCTCAGCTGCGGTTGTACGGATTCTTAACGCGTTTATTGCAAATACATTTAATCTTTTTCTCATCAAACATCCAGACTAACGATGAAATTAAATATAAATTAGTTGTAAATTAAATATTTTTACACACCAATACAAAAAGGAAAGAATAATGCATTGACTTTATGTAAGGTAATAGGCCTATAACGTTCATGCAAGATGTCATTCTGACTATCTGACATCCGGAGAACAACAGAGATTAAAATACATACTTTTATAGTTTTATAATGTGTTTTATTAGAATGTATTATAACTGATATCCCCAAAGGTGCGTCCGCAAACTGCTGCGCACTCGCACACAGCACTGCAATGCACGATTTTTATAAATGTAGGCTAATAACTTGCCATATCAGTTTGTTTCTCACCAGCACCCTACAGTATACCTTTAGAACGCTTGGAAAATATGGCACGAGTTGCATAGGATTATTTTATGACAGATTTGCATCCGCTTAAAAAAAAAAATGAAAGTCACCATTGTCTGACATTAAATAGGCAAGTGCGAGCAGGACTTTGTGTGTGTTTTCCGAAAAAAGAAGGTAATAAGCCTTTAGAACAACATCAAGGTGAGTAGTTACCCTAGTTCACAGTTCCAATAAGTTGCAATGGGTTAAACTCAAAGCAAATAAACGCGCCTACAGTCAAGCGCAGACCAGTATTGAAGTGCGCAGGAAATATGCAGCAGTCATAACTTTGATTTGCTGAGTTTATTTCATTGATATTGAGTATTAATTTATGTCAAACAAAACGGTGTGTGTCATTTTCTCTGCCAACTAAACTTCCAAAGCAAAGTCATTGTGACAAAGTCATTATACAAGTCACTGATGATCGCATGTGATGATAATGTGACATACAGTCCGGAAAATACGATAGGCTATAGCAAATTATTTTGCGAACCCCCTGTCACTTTGAGAACAGCTGGTCTACACAGAAGAAAGCTTTGTCTAGGCTGTGCCCAGTTTTTTTTTTTTTTTTTTTTTTTACAATAATCAGAGTAAGGACTTAAAATCGCAGTAAGATGTTTACATGACACGAGTAAAACTCTTCCCATTTACATGAAATTTTCATTATTCTGATGAGCACAAATGATGTACTCACATACAGAAGGTGTGTTACTGGCTAGTGGCCACTGTTTTAATCCATTTACGTCAAATGCAAAACACATTTCTATTGACATATTGAATATTACTGGGGTTGTTTATGCTGCCGTCATACATTTTACTTACAAAAAAAAAAAAGTTTTACTTAATATTTATTTTTCATTAATAACTGTAGTTATATGAGTGCTGGACAGGACTTTTCTTGTATTTCTCATTTTGTTTGTCTTTGGAATTAGTTTTATTTAAAACTGTGTGCTTCTATTTTGGCCAGGACTCCCTGGTAGAATAGATTTATATCTCAGTGGGATTATTCCTGGTAAAATAAAGAATAAATAAAGTAAAATAAGAATTCAGTAGTTCAAATTAGACAGAAAAAACAAAACTGCACATCTGTGAACTGCCGGAAAAGCAGCAGAGCACCGGTGCATGATCTCCATCTGCTGTTCTTCGGCCACACCAGTAGGTACCGCTAGGGGCTGTAGATAAAGACCAAAGTAACGGCTTAAGAGAGTCATTAATTGACAGTTTCATTCACAAAAACGGATTTACAGAAATGGGGCAAGTATGGTAAGCATATATAATGAATATCACAGCCAGTATATATCCGGAAAAGCTGGTAAAAGACACAAAAGCTGTGTTTACGTTTAATTCAATATCTTCACGGTTATTTCCCTGTGTATAACCTATATGTACAAGTAGTTTTCTTTACCGCGAACTAAATTATAACGTTATTCCCACCCGATGCTGTAGTACAGATCAAATATTACATCTAAGGAAGACATATATTGCTTTTATATAGCAGCACTGTGCTGCAGTACTGGGGTTTCCCTCATACATCATACTTCAGGATTCCCCCAACAACCTTAATATGAAACAAATGTCTTTACTGTCACTTTTGATGAATTTTGATGGGAAGAGAAAAAAAAAAAAAAAAAAAAAACAACACTACATTTTCTTACACAAAAATATCAAATAGGTATATTAGAACTGTAATATAGCTCACAAGACGTAAGGACTACTTTTATGATACTTTATTTCTTCATGCTTTTTAGCCTTTTTGGAGTTTGGGAATATAGATCATCCATGCTCATTTTATAGCAAAGAGCAGCTCTGACATGCTGACTTCTGTTGGGTTTCACAGAAGAAAGAAAATAATTTAGGTTTAGAACGACAAGGTAAAAATAGACAAAATGGGCATTATTTTGAGTGAGCTACTCATTTATTGCATTGTTTCTTATCCAGGAGATAAACTATTAAGATATATTTGCCAACACCCAGCAGCAAACTGGCAACCTGAACATTTAAAAATAGCTGTAATCAATGCTTTAATCAGCTAGAATAACAAGTCATCTCACACACACACACACAGATGGTGGAATGACTAGGGTGTGTTCCAACAAGCTGAAACATTTTTCATATACGTTATTTAATGAGGGTACAAATCCCAGCTACAGATTGTGTTATTGTTGTGATGATGATTATACAGTAATGACTATCAAAAGACAGGCAGCTCTTTATTCAGGCACAAAAGTGCTAGAATAATGAAAACCTGATGATTTTGTTCTCACTCACTGGAGAAGTGATTTGAGTACACACAACATTTGAGCTCCATCTAACTGGCTGAATTATGTTAAGTCTATGAATTTTATGAGGCATGGCGGATATTTTCTGGGAAACTGCTAAATGCTGTATCCAGGCGTTTAAAGTGTTTAAAATATGCCATTTCAAAGCGTGAAATGTTATAAAATGAATCTGCCTTCAGTGGGGAAAAAAAGGACAACTAATGATTTTTGCCTTGCAGATGACAGCCATATCTAGAGACCAGCAAGCAACCCCTTAGCAACACCCTAGCAACCACCTAGAACATCTTAACACTGACTTTTCTGACTTCTCCATTTTGTTTAGAAAATACAAAAATCTACCTCTATTTACAACACTAAATACTATGCTGAGCCTCTTTTCTAGTCAAGAAATCAACTAAGCCTCCAAATTTGGACACCACCCTGAACTTCTAGGAAAAAAGAAAGAGACAGAGCAGTGAGGACACAAGCGAGTGAAAGCCAGTGTGAGAGTGAATGTCATTTGGCCTGTCTGAGCAGCCCATTCATAACTCCAGGTCACAAAGCAAAAGAAAACAAAGAAATCTGAGCCAAGAATTTAAAGCTTTGTTTTTCTTCTGTGAGAGAAGACCTGGGATTGAGTTCCGGAATCATTTGGCAAGTGTCCCCTGTTCCGCAGTTACCATAGAGCTCACAGGATGTCTTCCAGATGACATAAGTAAATGGAACCGACTGGAGCGATGCTGCAACGAAGGGCATGTGTGTGGAAGGACTAGGCGATATAGAAAATATTCATAAAATATTAGTAATGATTTTGCTGGCAAAATAAAATTAGGCAGCATCATGAATCAGAGTATTTTTTTTCTAAAGACTCATTAGATTAGCTCTACAAAACTTTTTGGCCTCAATGTGTTAAAGATGGTACGTTTATGTGAATCCATTCAAATTGTCCATTTAAGTAAATCAATTCTAAACTCAAATAATTTGCATCAATACTAAAGAATGGTTCATACATAGAAGTCTCTGCTTGCCATTATTTTATAATAAATATTAAATATACAGTCCATTCAAAAGTAAGAAAGATTCAGTAAGATTTTTTTAAATAAATGTTATTATTTCGCAAGAAAACTGTAATTGATAAGTAACAATTGTAATGTTACAAAAAAATATTTCCATATCAAATAAATGCTGTTCTTTTGAACTTGAAGTTTCCACAAAAACATTAAGCTGCAAAAATGTTTTCAACATTTATCATAAAAATGTTTCTTAAAAATCACCAATTCAGCATATTAGAAAATTCACAATATTACTGTTCTACTGTATTTTTGGCTACAAATAAATGTAGCCTTGGTGAGCATAAGAGACTGACCCCAAACTCTTGAAAGGTAATGCATTTTAGTTAATAAATAAATAAATAAAGCAATATTTATTTAAACATAATTGTTCTAGGTATTATACTGGTGAACACATCAAAACAATTAAATATTCTTCCTGTGTAAATTTAGTGGAGAAAAAAAAGAAGAAGTGTGGAATGAATGAAGTATTTTAGTTCTAACATTAAACATCTAATTGGCAACAATGGCTGCTTCTTTAATGAAAGCGAAACAAAAGTCAACCTAGCCATTTCAGAACATACAGCTCACATATCAAGACTTATAATTATAAAATAATATTCCAATATTCAAAAGGCTGGAAAATATTTAGCTATATCACCCAGTCCTAGTGTGTTGTAGCCACATGTGTCATGTCCATGTCAGATGTGTTGTTAAAATTGTTTTCAGTGACAAGTGGGCAAAAAAGAGGATACTACAGTATACCACAAATGCAAATGGGAAACTTTGGGTTTTTATCAACAACATTTCGAATAAGAGAGCTTACTCAAGGGTTTAGAAGATTACACAATGAATCGTTTCTGGTATAGACACGTTAAGCTTCCCACAAATGCTTTTTAGAGCATATAGCATTAAGCACAAATGAAAATAAAATACAGACTGATTTTAGATACATTTATTTGAATCCAGTTGTGCTATTCAAGTGTTGAAAAGCAGAATAAATTCAAACCAGAGCTTCACTGTCACACATCCATCAAGCCAGATGGAGTGTAAAGAACAAACCATCAACATGTAATGCATTAGTCCTTTATAATATATGTTATACGTGGTCTGACATCACATGATGACTTCATAAATACAGTATCATGTTCCCCATATGCCTGCATGTTTGAAGTTTGCGTTTGTTTTAAACTTTTCTTTAATTCTTTGATTGAAATTAAATATATTTATAAAGACTCCACTAAAAACACACTGGAGAGGATGTGAAATGAAAAGTATTGTCAACGGGCTTGTCACACTGTCTTTATGAAGTGTCTTAAGTGCCATTTTCAAATCAAATTCATTCAAAACATATTGTTTCTTGGTGTTTGAGAGATTTTTTGACATGATGCTGCCTGCACATGTTCTCCAGATAATTTCCCTGAATATCAGTTACAAATAACCAAACTATTCATACAATACTAATGCACTGAATGTCTAACATCAAAGGACAACAAATCAATCACACAGCTGATTACCCTGTTGTCACATCTGCTGGAATTGGGTCACACTGGACTGTTACTGATTATCTATAGGCCATATGCGCAGAGAAACACGCACGCAGCCATCTTTAGAATTTTGTGTTTGAATAACTACCTTTATTATGGTAGCTCTGTATATTTCTATAATTCTATAGTAATTAGCTGGTGAAGTGGACTTATTGTAGAGTTAAAAAAAAGTTTTCATGAGCATTGTAATGTTTGAAGCGGATGTCATTAGCATCAGCAGAACGGGAAGATTTCAAAATGAGCGGTTCATTCATAAATCCATAAGATCTTGCCTTCATGCTGTGAAAATACAAACAGGAAGACGGAACAACGAGCGCAGCGCTGAAAAGGGGCGTGGCTAAGGTCTAGTCTATACTATTAATCAAACAAGAAATTAATATAGGAAGCAATTATGCATGCAAAGTGCTACGCTGAGGGTCAAACATAGAAGCAAGGAACTTTTGTTTGAGAAGAGAAAGGAAAGTTTCAAGGAAAGTTTTTTACTCGGCAGCCATATTTGCAACGCCTGGACATGGGACATCCAAGACTACGTCCAATCTATTTGAATGGGGAATCCTAAAATCTCAAAATCTGCTTACCAAATTCACAATTAAATAACAAAATCTGACATGAACTGTCACCAAGGCTGGGTATCAAATTCGATGCTTTTTAGGTACCGACCGAATTCTCTCGATACTATCAAGTATCGAAAAGTGTCTTGTCATTCGGTACCAAATTTCGATACCTCCAAGCGGAGCAGGGGAGAGGAGGCGGAGAAATGCTGTCGCTGTCTCGTTGAGCAATGTAATAACGTTGCGCTACATTGTTATTTATATCTAAATATATAAAACTATGCCCACGAGAGAGCCCTGAGTGCAAGACGGCGAGGTAATCAACGGTTTCACTTTCAGTTTATCTCCGAAACGGACGGGTGAGAGCACTGTTTATGCGAGCAGCCGGTTCACTACAGTCACTCCAAATACTATGAACAGCAAAAACAGAAGTGCCGCACTGCCTGCACAAACAGCGGGACGTGCAATGTGTTTAGACTAGGTACAGGCAGGTACAACACACAGCAGCATTACATCAGCGTTCGTTCCTCAAGTCTATGAAAATCACGCGACCGGTTCGTGACGGGCTCTAGTGTAAATAATTAATGTGTTGATTTTAATAAAGACAAGGAAGTCTCATTTGACGAATGTGCGTCACTTTTTTACTTTCATTTTCAACTGAACTTATCTCTCTTTAGAGAAAACCAAGTGCCTAGAGCACCTCCTAGTGGTCATTATATAAAACAAAGGAAAACCCTACATGAGATAGTTTTATAACTTGACAGCTTTAACTAAAAATATACAGCTTTACTAACAGAAATGATATAATTATATATTATATATAATTATATATCCAACAATGATGTAAGGAAACAGTGGCAAAAGTTTGAAGGGAGTAAAGCCTGTGTTGAAAGGCTGCTAAGGAAATGTAATTTAGCCAAATAAGAACTTTAATTTTTAAATAAATGCGTATTTTTCAGGCTAGACCAGCCAAAGCGCATGTGAAGTCCTTAAACAGGAGTCTCAGGTTTCAATGGGAAGGTTCTTTATTAACTCCCCCGGAGCCATGTGGAGTACATTTATGATGGATGGATACACTTTTTTGAGTTTTAAACAGGTAGGGTTCTGTGCACTCCCATTATAAAACTTAGGAGCATCAGGGTAATAATTCATTTAAGCCTTATGGTCACTCAACACTAACTCTTCTAGAAGTGATGACTATCAATGCTGTCAGGTCACATATTTAGTATTTCTACAATATTAGAAAAACTAAACTCTATTTTATATTTAATATAATTAAAAATGACTTGAAAATCAAAAAAATATGATGACTTCATGTTGAATGTCAACTCTGTCATTGGCCTGTCACCACCATCAGACAGAAAATCTGACGGTGTTGACACTGACAGTGTTGAAACATTAGGCATTTCTTTCACAAAACAAATGGAGTTCATGTAGTAGCCATTTTGTTTTCTCTGTTGATGCTAGATGCTAATACAATCTGCTTCAGGAGAATAAAATGATCTAAAAATGTTCAAATAATTTCCTCAGAAATTGGAAGAAGGTGTTGACATATCATGGTTGTGACACAGGAAATATTAACATTAGGATTTAAAATATTCTAAAATTATTAAAATTACTAGAGCCTGTCTGACATTGATGTATTCTGCAAGAGGTGGAATGTGGCAAGGGGGTCCCTCAGAGTGACAGCTGCCCCTGATATTCCCTGATTTTATTACATTTTAATAAATGTCTGACGGTGTTGACAAAAAGTGGGGACACAACTTTGAAATCTTATAAAACATGCATGTGTCATTGAAAAACAACCCTGACATGAGATATTATTAAGTGTTGCTTTTGATAAAAAGCTTTTTCATCATTAAAAAAACATTTTTTTCCATTTTATTGCATATGAATGATTGAACCCTTCTTTGTGGACACACTGTTTTAGATGTAGTGAGAAGACAATAAGTGACATTTGACAACATTTGATATAATGATACAGTTAAATTGAAGGGGATAATTGTGATAATTTCTATTGTAAATGTTATAAGGGATTAATAATAGAATGTATTTATTTTTATTTTTAAACCTAATAGCAGTTACAATTGCTGGACATGTTTTGTCCCATCTCTCAAGAATCAGTGTACTATTGTATCTTTGAAATACCTTGGAACAAACATTAATATGATATATATACCATGGCAATACCACCACAATATGTCTTTGTAATTAAAAGGGAAAAGGAAACTATTTAAGAAAATAGAAATAGAAAAATCTGAAATGGTATAAAACAGGATGAACACATGATTGTTAAAGGACACTGAGCACTGTGACAGCACTGTAAAAAAAAGCAAAAGCTTATTGGTAATGGTGTTATTCTTGGCACTGGAGATTAAGCTGTGAAAAGTATGAAAAGAATCGCCCAACGTAAACTGGACATTCAAACGGTAAAACTAATTATTATACCCTAAATATGTATTCTTTTAAACATTATGCACAATCAAGTGCGGCATTCAAGCTTTGCAACAACAGTCCTGTGAGTCCAACCAGAGATGTTATTATTGGTCCACTGATAATGAATCACTATCTAACTCTGCCCTCTAGTGGAGAGAAGCAGACCAACGCCACAGGAGTACAGCAACGGGAGTCATTGACACTTTAAAAGATTAATATTCTTGTGTTGCAATGAATACAAGTATTTCTAGAAATATGCTCATGATATTTATGTCAGGAGGTCAGCCTGAACTGATTATTTCAACAGCCTGAAACAGATATCACGCAGATTTCTGTAATTTTATTTTAAACTGTTTTAGTGTGAGAAAAAAACAATACCATAAAATGTACCCATTACTAACACTATGTACCAGTTTTTTCCTTACAATTTTTTTTTTCTTTCTTAAATTAGATAGACCGATAGATAGGCAACATCTCAAACCAAAGCAGAGGAATTATTTGGTTCAACCATAGGTTATAATCATAAAAAATAAAAACAATTTTCATTCTCAATAAATTAGAATGTCATGGAAAAGTTCATTTATTTCAGTAATTCAAGTTGAATTAATTCAATTGTGAAACTCATGTATTAAATTCAGTGCACACAGACTGAAGTACTTTAAGTCTTTGGTTCTTTTAATTGTGATGATTTTGGTTCACATTTAACAAAAACAAACCAATTCACTTTCTCAATAAATTAGAATACTTCATAAGATCAATTTAAAAAAAAAAAAGGAAATTTCAAACAGAAATGTCAGGCTTCTGAAAAGTATGTTCATTTCTATGCACTCAATACTTGGTTGGGCCTCCTTTTGCATGAATTACTGCATCAATGCGGCATGGCATGGAGGCAGTCAGCCTGTGGCACTGCTCAGGTGTAATGGAAGCCCAGGTTGCTTTGATAGCAGCCTTCAGGTCATCTGCATTGTTTGGTCTGGTGTCTCTCATCTTCCTTTTGACAATACCCCATATATTCTCTATGGGGGGAGTTTGATGGAGTTTGATGGCCAGTCAAGCACAGTAACACCATGGTCATTGAACCAGCTTTTGGTACCTTTGACAGTGTGGGCAGGTGCAAAGTCCTGCTTGTCAGCAGAAGGAAGCATGAAGTGCTCTAAAATTTCCTGGTAGATGGCTGCGTTGACTGTGGACTTCAGAAAACACAGTGGACCAACACCAGCAGATGACATGGCTGCCCAAATCATCACTGACTGTGGAAACTTCACACTGGACTTCAAGCAACATGGTTTCTGTGCCTCTCCACTCTTCCTCCAGACTCTGGGACCTTGATTTTCAAATGAAATGCAAAATTTACTTTCATCTGAAAAGAGGACTTTAGACCACTGAGCAACAGTCCAATTCTTTTCCTCCTTAGCCCAGGTAAGATGCTTCTGATGTTGTCTTTGGTTCAGAAGTGGCTTGGTACGTGGAATGTGACAGTTGCAGCCCATTTCCTGAAGACGTCTGTGTGCGGTGGCTCTTGATGCACTGACTCCAGCTTCAGTTCACTCCTTCTGAAGCTCTCCTAAGCTCTTAAATCGGCTTCGCCTGACAATCTTCTCAAGCCTGCGGTCATTCCTTTCACTTGTACACCTTTTCCTACCACACTTTTTCCTTCCAGTCAACTTTCCATAAATATGCTTTGGCACAGCACTCTGCGAACAGCTAGCTCTTTCAGCAATGACCCTCTGTGGCTTACCCTCATTGTAGAGGGTCTTGATGATCGTCTTCTGGACAACTGTCAAGTCAGCAGACTTCCCCATGACTGCTGTTGGGATTACTGACCTAAACCCAGTATTTATACCCTGAGAATTTAATAGAACTTGAAAATAAATATTCTAATAATTTGAGATACTGATTTTTTATTTTTTATTTTGATAAGCAGCAAGCTATAATCAAAATCAAAACAAAAAAAAGTCTGGAAATATTTTACTTTATGTCTAATTAATCTAGAATATATTTAAGTTTTACTTTTTGAATTAAATTACAGAAGAAAAAAAACTTTTTCATGATATTCTAATTTATTGAGATGCACCTGTAGGTACATGAAAATGTTCTGCACAGGAATGAGCCAGGATTGCAAGTCAACATGAATTTTTTTTATTTATTTTTTTTTATGTTCTACATTGACTAGCATTAAATTACTGCTTTTACTAATGGCAATATAACTTTTCTTTAGAATAATAAAAGTACTAATCAAGATTGAGACCGTTTTGATTTCATGCTGACCACTCACTAGCATTAAACTACCTGAAAACTTAATTTTACAAGCACTAGCTCTTGTCTGTGTGGTCAGAAGATGTTTGACATTATCCAAATATATGCTCACAATCACAATCCAGCAGCAAGCAAGAATGATTTCACCCATACATGAAGCCTCTTTAGGTAAATCTCCAGGCATTGCCATGTATGCAATCACAGGATGTGTTAGATTGCCATGAGTAAGGCGGATTTAGTTTAGTGTGCAAAGCACTTGATGAATCTTATCAGTACTGCACCAGCAGAGGGAGCCGTGGACAATTGATCCCAATGCTTCGCTGGGCTAGCCTGCTTTTGATCCATCTTAAGTGGATGAGATGAGAATGACCTCACCGCTGGGACTACCACAGACACCACAGCACCACTCTGGTATTTCTCAGCTTCGTGACCGCCTTTTGTCCATGTGACAAGTGACATCAAGGCTGCCTCTCTAGCAAGTCGAGTTACTATGCAATTCTCCAATATGGACAATTAAAGCTGGTATACTATATACATAGATTCACTAGTATTTACCAGTTGCAGACGGATTGCCAGCATAATCCATAGTTAATTCACCTAAATCAAACCGGTCAAAACCTGTTATTAAATATCATTATGTTCAATATTATGCCATCTTTTTCTGACCAACATCCACCTCTCCATGAATGTATGACTTATGCTTGTGAAAACGCAGTAATATCCACCTCCGACAAACCAGGCACTTTGGAATGTGTCCGACTGGTGTTAGTCATCCATAAATCACCAACCAGATGTCATACCAGTATTGCTACTGCAACCCGCATCTAACCACATCTGAAAAGATGCCAATCAACAGCAGTTTCCATGTCGACATAAGCCAAACAGAATGGGACAACACGTAAATTAATTTAATCTACTGTCCTCAAATGTGGACCATCCCTGGGCCTAAGGAGTGAATCTCACAAAACCTGTCAAAAACATGTCTGGGTCATTTTTCACCCAAAAATCAAAAGAAATAAATAAGTACATTTGCTTAAAGATAATAATGCCTATTTTAGGACCATTAAAAATTTTTGCACTGCGACATTTTCACAGCATTTATATTAAAAATGCAATATTTATACACTACTAGTCAAACATTATGTTTCTCACTCAGGATTTTTTGGTTAAAAGTCTTATGCTTTCTTTACAAAACTAATTTAAAAACAGGATATCATGCAATTAAATGCATGAGATAATTGCATCAGCTCCTTCATTACCCGTGATTGGCTTAAACTTTTTGACAGCAGACTACTTGCGTTCTATCCTACCCTCTGTACATGCTTTATAAACTTTCATCTTATTGCTTTGCTCACATGCTGCATCAACGTGGAAAACACAATGCAATGGTAAAACTTAAATGTCTAAACAAAAAAAATGTTAAATTTACAGAAATGCTACATCGTGTGTGTGTGTGTGTGTGTGTGTGTGTGTGTGTGTGTGTGTGTGTGTGTGTGCGCTAATTATACTTTGAAACATATAGGCTGAGAAAGGAAACTGTATAAATTTACTCTAAAGTGAAGGTCATGAGTTAAAGGCAACGCAATTGCAACACTGCCTAAAAGTGAGCTCAATGCTGCTCTTATACTGTTCTGAGTAGGTTTTTAGTTTCTCTTATAATTACTGAGATCAGGATTTCAGTGCAATAAAAAGGTCTTGGATCGTTGCACAGGAAAATCTCAAACCAGGATTAGATTTACGAGCAGTATAGTCAGTTGAGGGCATGGCCTTCTCTCACTTCCCCGGATTCAACCTGTACAGACACACACACACACACCTGAGAGAGCTGACTGGAAACAATGCACACAGGTGAGACCACACAACCCTCATTCAGCCACAGGCAAATCAGAAATGTCTCATTCTTGCACACATTCCTCAAACACAAACACACACACAGACTCAATCAAATACTGTGTGTAATGTTGTTAAGACATGCTTGCCTGAGTCACGGTATAATTTGCTAAAAAGTAAGATTTGTAATTTAAAAGCTACCATTTTAAAAAGTGCATAACTGTACTGTACACCCTAATATTATCTGAGCTTATTTCTTCTAACACTGGCTTTCACTGCCACTTGTTTAACACTTAAAAGTTTAGTGCAAAGGAGCAGATTTTTTCTAAAGTGTTCTGTGTTGTGTTGAGTTGCTGAGATGAAATGGAATAAAAATTTTATATCATGATTACGGTGACCTAAATGATCACAGTTATTAATATTATCATGGTATTGTTAAATGTGCTGAAAATGTTCAAAAAGTATTGATACACACCGAAATCAATTCACCAAGTTGAATGGTTAAATGAATGAATGAAAGAATGAAATACAAAAAAAAAAAAACACAAACAAACAAAGTTTTCAGCACTATGCACTTTTTCTTTGCATTAAAATAACATTAACAATGACGGCCAGATTTTAAATGAGAGGGAAAAAAAAGTTGGTTGGGTGACATTATCTACCAACATGTTAAAAAAAAAAGTTTTTTTTTTTTTTTTTTTTTAAATGATAAACCCACATTTCAGCCTCTAAATCATTAAGAAAAATGATTCAAAATGAAATGAGTCAAATTGAGGTATTTTATGTGCTCTGAATAATTTTAGACACCTTATCCAAACTGTTTCGCTTTTTAGAATGCACATTGGCTTATTTTCCATCAACAGATTAAAATTTACAACAGCGTTTCAAAATTCAGTCCGATTTTTGCTCAACGGTGAAAGCGTTTTACTCACATTTGCGACTGTGTACGAACTGCTAAATGTATTTAGGAGTACGTGCGCAAATTAAAAAAAAAAAAAAAAAAGTCTCTATGGGTCCTCACTTTCATGAAATTGAGGGTCATAAAAAGAGTATTAAATTGTATAACAAACGTATTAAATATCATTTTAAGAGATCTTACATATAGGAACCACAATACAGCCTAATGTGATTATTAAACTTCAAAAGTCTATTATTTAATTAAATAAATATGAGCACTACATTTCAAAGTACTAACTCAGGGCTGTTGCACAATCTACAGGCTTGCGATTTCAGAGCAGCTCACAATCAATGAATAATACTTTTAAGGATATTCATTTAGATTTTTTACTCAATTTCTACTCTAAAATATTTTAGAGCTTGGCATTAATAGAAAAAAAAAAGAATAATAATTATGAAAATTTTAAAATTAGGCTACCTAATCAGGTTTTTCAAAACAAAAAAACTGTTACCATGGTAAATACCATAGTTTATTGGTACTTTTTGGTCATTTCAAGACTTACTAACTGACAATGCAACTATGTCGTTGCATGCTCATAACTTTGATATACAGCATGTGTCACTGCATTTGTGCACTCAAGTGAAGATCTACAAGCACAATATAATGTCTGACAATACTGTAAAGTTTGTGAGAGACTTTTTATTTAGTAACAAGTTAAGAAAAATTTTAGAATAATGACAGTGACATACAGACTGACAACATCTCATCTGACAGAAGATACTGAATCAGTCAACTTTCAAAATAAATGTTTTGCATCAGAAAAACAATTAGAAACTTTTTTTTGTTATGGTTGTTGTTTCTTTGACTACACACTCTGCGACCCACTGAAAAAGGTCTTGCAACCCACTTTTGGGTCATGACCCACCAGTTGAGAGAAACTGCCCTACTGGGCCCAGGTCCCGGGTTGAGAACCACTGGTCTATTTATAACAATAGTAAAAAAAAAAAAAATAATAAAAAAAAAAAAAAAAAGCCATAACATGCACCACAAAATAGTCAATTTAAAAGTCCCCCTATTATGTTATTTTAAAGGTTCCTAATTCCTAATCTCCTACAATATGCTTCCAAGGTCAAAAATCACTTTTGGAGTATGAAAATGGTTCATTCAAAGATTGATAAACCCCTCTTTTTCGAGAGCCTACTCTGCTGTGATTGGTCAAACGGCCCAGTCTGTTGTGATTGGTCAACCACTTACAACGCATGTCAGAAAACCAAATGCCTATTGCCATATCTGAATCTCAGCTCCGGAGGCTTCCTCAGCACCTAATACAGAGTGATACGAACAACAGCGCTAGTTTTTCCATATCAATTCCAGCACAGGTCCTCTTCCTTTTGAAGTAGGGCTGGGCGATATGGCCAAAAAGTCATATCTCAGTATTTTTTGGCTAAATGGCGATATACGGTATATATCTCTGTATTTGCTACATTTTTCTATTTGGATTTAGAAAAAAAAAAAATCTGTATTTACTTTTTAAATATCTTAATTTAACATCCTGCCTAATGTTGCCTACAAACAGTGTTTATATTGAAAGCTATTAATACAAATATAGTGAATGTAACCATGTAGTCTGGCACACTAATAGGCCTACAGTATGTGCAAAAAAGAGAAAGTTACTTTACATTCTAATTTTCATTCTAGTTACTGCTATCATAAAAATACACTTACTTGTAGGTTTAAAATTCTACATATGGCACATTTATTGTTCAAAAAAAAAAATTGAATTATGGCGATCCCATTCTATTGAGCTCCGTCTGTTTGGCACGAATGCGCAAGGTGGCGCTTGTTCACGGAAGTCTATGAAGTTTAGAGGAGAATGAGATTCGCTAGCAGAAGGCTCGTCCACTCCTGACAGCAAAATGGAAATATTTGTATGACTAACATTTACAGATGAAGAATATACCTGTGAAATGTAAGTTATGCGCTTAGTAAAACACATTACAAACGCATTAAACAGCGCAAAAAATCTGTCAGCACATGAATCTGTCAGAGCATCTGATGGGGCAAGCCGCTTTAAACGATAGGCCTACGTGTTAACTATATCTTAATCTTACGAGTTATTTTTAAAGCCCTTAATATTAAGCATGTCTGTTTTTCAGATGCTCTTGTTTAAAACTACTGTATATCGATATAAACAGTATCGCCTCATTCCGTATCGTATATTAAAAATATATTGGTATATCGTACAAACTCGATATACCACCCAGCCCTATTTTGAAGAACATCCCAAGTGGATTTGCAGTGCTGAAAACACTATCTTCTCCACGTCAACAACACGAACCAAACTCTTCCAGGCCTCAGCTACAACTAGTGTTTGAGGGTCAAAGTTGTTTGTGGGCAGCCAATGAAGAACATAGGCGGGCATTATGCAAATTTGTTACATTGTTACGTAGCTATGTAACAGGAAGTGAGACTGGAAATGCTGATGACTCGTTTCAGCAGAACTTTAATTTGTTGTGCACTCTGATCTTTAAAACTTCATTCACAAACAGCTATATTATAAACTGCATGAAAGGTAATATTCAAAAAAGCATAACAGGGACCCTTTAAACACTTTTAATGCGTTTTCTCTTTTCTTGGATGATCCGAACTTTCACACGCCATTGAAAACTCATTACATATAACTTTCTGAACTCTTTTTCTTGTCTTAAACACTTTAATGTAATATCAAAATAAACTAGATGTAAAGTAAACATGCAAAGAATTTCTCTGTCTATCAATAGAGGGGTTTTTTTCTCTACAACTCAGCTGTTCTGCAAGACATGTCAAACACAAAGAGACCGATACAGCATAGCTACAGCTTTCTCCTGCAAAAATAGGGGCGAGAGAGAGAGAGAGAGAGAGAGAGAGAGAGAGAGAGAGAGAGAGAGAGAGAGAGAGAGAGAAAGAGAAAGAGAAAGAGAAAGAGAGAAAAGAAAACCCTGATGCCTAGAGCAACAGTTCTCAAAAACCTGCTGTTTGTCAAGGTCCAAGGCTCCTTCCTCTTCCCTACACCCCGCTAAGAACACGGTACAATACACAGACCTGTCCTATAATCTACTGAGCTGCAGTAGCAGTAATGGCTACAGATTAAAAGCGCTGCTGTCCTTAGTCTGTGTCCATGGGGCTGAATATGGGACAGCAGTTTTCTGCACTAATTAGTCTGAATAATGGAGCCGAAAGTCAGGGGTCTTGATGAGGATGTGAGTCTATTAGCTTCATACACAACTTCAAAACTCAGTAAACATTTTCATTGGTTTTGTTTGTCTCTTTGAATATATTCTAAGATAGTTCTTAAGACTACAATTCTCACAACATGCAATAGCACAACCCTAACGCTGATGGGAAGTCCTGTTCCTTTAAGAGGAAGAAGAACACATGCATCCTCTGCCTTAATGATCACAAGAAGGTTTCAGGTTACAGGTGATCGAATGCCTCAATATCTCACAGCTGAAGACAATGGCAGTGTCTGAAACTTGAAAAACATTGCATTTGCAGGGAGAATTCAAAGGCAGGAAGGCATCAATTCACATCCGAATGTTTTCGTAACACCCTGTCTACTACTAAGATACTGTCTACATTTTTGAGGCAGCATAATCATTTTTTAGAGAATTGTAGTACTTAATATTTGATTGGTCACTTCAAAAAAAAAAAAAAAAATCAAGTGTGCTTTAGACTTTAGACTTGATTTTATGGCCTTGTAAGCTATTCTGAAAGAAGGAAACTTTCTTACAAAGACGTCAAGTCATTGACTGATTGCATAGAAAAGCAGCAGCCTTTGGTTTCAGACAGCCAAAAATGACTTCAAAATATTGATTTGTAAAGTGCCCATCACAGAACAAGCAAGCACAAGCAAATTATGTTTTCTAGGACAATAAAATATTCACTTTTAAAAGCACAATGGAGGACCGCATCTAATTTAGGACAGTATCTAAACTCAAAAGTATTAAAAATGTAAATTTCAGAGGCGGTCAATCATATTACTGTAGATCTAACAATTTGAAAAGTTTAGATCTCAGCTATAAATACAACTTAAAACACAGAAACACAAGCTTAATATTTATTTACTATTACATTATCCAAAAACCATGACACTATCATGGTGCATGCCTGAAAAAAAAAAATCATAATACCATTGCACAACATGATCATTCAAAAGATACATTTATATACACACCATGGTACTGAATGATAATCATATATGACAGTCCAAAACAATGCCATGGCATTATTATAGAACATTTCCAAAAAAACAGTGGCACTACCCAGGCTAGTACCATGTTGAAACGCATAATAATACCATGGTACTTTGTTAATGGAGAATCTCTAGGAGCAAGACTGATCACTAATTAAGTCCTAAGTGTTGTATAAACATCATATATGCACCATATTGATCATTCTTACCGAGGTATTTGATGTCGAAGCCCTGCGGTGGTTTGAGGGACCTCCTCATCCAAGCCTCTCTCAACACCTCCAGGTGATCCTCCTTCCCCTGGATCAGTAACACATGCTCATCTATCCAGCCCAGGAAAAAGGTCTCGGCTATGGCATCGGCCACCATCTTATTCCAGAAATATTTCATGTTCAGCGATTTGAAGTCGGCGAATATCTCGTAGCCGGTGTGATGGTGCGGCGGCTCCTCGCTCTCCGTCACCCCGGGCGCGTCCTCCGCCACGACGCGCGACAGCACGATGGCCAGCGAGTGCGGCGCGATCTGCAGGAAAGGCTCCATTGATCCTCTGAAAGATGCTTCGTTAGACTCGACGCATTCCACGCGCGTGGAAGCGCAAATAAGGCGATTGATTGATGGATGGATGGATTGATTGACTGATTGAGCGCGCGCCCGCAACCAGACAAAGAGCGCGTTTGCGCGTTAGTTCATTTGACCTGCCTGTATAAGGTGATGCAATTGCTGTAATAAAAGAACATTATGGTGATATTTAAAGGATAAGACCATTATTATTCCAAACAAAGGCCTGGATGGATGCGGGGTGTCATTTTAAAGGTAAAATGCGCAGGTGATCATGTTATTCTCCGCTGAAATCGCCGCATATTATCCATTCCTCACCTTGATCAGAGACATCGGCGTGAAAATAATGACATCCTCTTCCAGCAGGGATGCGGGATGAAGAAAAACATTATTTTAACGTCCATGGATGAAAAATGGTTTTGCGCCAAAGCAAAAATGAGATTTCTCGTGCTATTTTTTTTCCTCGTCGAGATGCAGTGGATCCCTGCAGGCCGGTGCGTGACGATGCCTGTGTGGTTTACGGTGTGTAAAGCAGGTTATTACCTTGAAGCTCCAGCAGCTCGGATAGTAACGCCCTCTAATGGGGGAGGAGAGATACTGCAGGCGCAACCCTTCAAATGCCAGTCAAAAATTTATATTCTGCCATTTACTCACCCTCAATTTGTTCCAAACCCGTTTTAACTTTTAACATGACTTTCTTTGTTCTGCAAAACACAAAATAACAGTTTAACAAATGTGTTTTCAAACCAATGGAAATTAAGTGTCTGAAGTTATCAAATACATACAAGATCACCGTAAAAGTGCTCCACTCGACATCATTTAGATGTCTTGGAATTTTACGGCAGTTTTGTGGGAAAAAACGGACCAAAATTAAGTTATTCACTGTTTACGGCTGTGACTGGATCACTGTCAGTCAGTTGAACTCGAAAACCGAAGTGTTCAGGCGCAGTGTTCACTGCTTCATTTTGACTACGCAAGGTAGTCAAAACGAGATGAGTTCATTTAGGCATACTGCGACGTCATCAAACACCGAAGCGAAGAAACTTGAATTTAATCTTGAATTAAAACTCATTTAATCATTTTCGAAGACCCTGGTGTGTAAATGTCTTTTGCGATGTTTTATGTGGAAATAAACGTGATTTGGTAATATTGGATGTACGTGTCTAATTTTATGTAACCCGTGATCATGATCGTTTGGTTGTAATTGTCGCATCTCGCTGGCAAAAAAAAACTTGGGAGCATTTTTACCGCAATTATTTGCGTCAAGCAGTACTGACGTGTGGTGCGCACTGACTTGTGGGTAAACTTTTCTCACCACTTGTATCGATGCTCAGTTTTTCTATGGCAATGCCATTCGGACTAAACGCTAATTGTATCTGACCGAAAACATTTAAGTTCAATTTGCAGTTTTGCATGGCACAAAAATAATGCGATTGGAACGCCCTCGTTGCAACCAAATATTTCCTGAAGAATCAATTCTTATACCTATCCATTGAAAAAGACAAATGTAACTGCATCTGTCATACTGTACAGTAACCCCTGGCTTAGCAACAGTTTGACCTACACAATACTAGTGACATTGATGAAACTCATATA
Organism: Elopichthys bambusa; assembly: GCA_037101425.1. Taxonomy (NCBI): domain Eukaryota; kingdom Metazoa; phylum Chordata; class Actinopteri; order Cypriniformes; family Xenocyprididae; genus Elopichthys; species Elopichthys bambusa. The sequence goes on along the minus strand of CM074447.1, from coordinate 12,617,418 downwards.
TACATAAACTGAAACACTTTCAACTTTTACTACTTTACTTTTAACACTTTTTTTTTTTTTTTTTTAACTTCATTGTATTACAGAATCATTATATGTTTAATGGAGGTTACATCCCACTCACCATCACAAATTACTCTATTGCGACAAATTGGTGGGGAAAAACTCCAGACATTCTGACAATTATAGTATCTAGAACGGAGAGAATCACCTTATTTTACTACCATATGATATCTATCATGGCAAAAGGTAGGGGTGTCAGTTTGATGGTGTTCTTCTGTTTTACTCAGGCTCAGACATGTAAACATGTCTCTGGTGTGCTATTTGGTTCTCCTGTTTCATAATAGCCACAGGTGAAGTGTAATTTAATGCTTTAGAATGAAGACGTTGAGCATGTTGCTAACCTGCCTGCTGACTCCACAACATTTTCCCTTTGTTTTAGTAAAGGCAGGGCCATCGTTAGCATGGCGAAAGGTGGTAACAATTCTAGGTGCCCTCAGCCTTAGGATTTCAACCGACCCCCACCCCCACAACCTGCACCAGGGCGCCAGATAACCCAGCTACAGCCCTGAGTAAAGGTATAGGCAGTTATTACTGGAATCTAAGCCCAATCACATTGTTTTATTAATAAAAAATAATAATAAAAGGTAACACTTTACAATAAGGTTCATTAGTTAACATGAACTAATAATGAACTGCACTTTTACAGCAGTTATTAATCTTAGTTAATGTTACTTTCAACATTTACTAATACATTATTAAAATCAAGAGTTGTATTTGTTAACATTAGTAAATGCACTTGGAAGTAACATGAACAAACAATGAACAGCTGTATTTTTAATTAACTAACGTTAACAAAGATTAACAAATACAGTAACAAATGTATTGCTCATGGTTAGTTTATGATAATTAATACATTAACTAATGTTAACAAATGAACCTTATCGTAAAGTGTTACCAGATAAAATTATAACAAAAAATATAACTCACAAAAACATGTCCAGGTCACATTTCACCAAAAAAAAAAATAATAATAATAATAATAAAATAAACAATATTTAGCATCATGAAAACCAAGTTATTTTATAGACAAGATTTTTTTTCAAGGTGACATTTTCAAAACATTTAAGCACATTTTTCCTTCAAATTGTCAATACCTTAATACAACTAGATATTTCACCTTTTTATAATTTCCATTAATAGTATAATACAATTTAAATGTAAATTAATATAAATAAATATACAATTTAAAATTACTATGATGATGTGCTATAGGTATGCATGTTTTAATCATGACAACTCTCTGAACAGTTTCAGCATGTAATTGAATATAGCAATGTTATGGTCTTTTAAGGTATGCTGCTGCTGCTGCATGAATAGACATACATATATCCCATAGGAGATCGAGGCAGGGGAAGGTGGAGGATTTCAGAGAAACTCTGATAGCATGCTGCAGGACTAGCTTACAGCAAATGATGAATCAGACTATTTAAATGTTGAGAAAGCAATCTCATTGGCTGCAGGATCAGCAGAGGCCAATCAACTTGTGTCATGCGGTAATTTTTTGATTGCTTGCAGATACCATGTAAAGGTCCTATTAGTCTGTGTCCTCTCATGAAACTCTGGAAACAGTATACAGTGTATATATATATACACACACACATACATACAGTATATACACTATATAGTTGAATTATACATTTATTATATACAGTATATGTATTATATTATTATAATATATAATTCATATTTAATATGTTTTACATTTCAGTAAAGTGACTTTGGATTGAGGGTAATTGCTTAACTGTCTGGAAAAAGTGTAAGAACTCTTAAACGTAAAAACTATAAAAACTAAAAACTTTTAAAATCCCTAAAATAGGCTTTAATTTCTTTTCTTTCTTTTTTTCCTTTTTGTTTTTAGGGTAAAATATGACCCTCACAACTTGACTGTATTTTTTACATTCACCCAAACAGAAATCAAATCCTCAAAATCTCAAACATGTGAGGCCCTGCTAAAAGACACATTGACAGTGTATATTAATTATTTGGCAATGTTCAACTATTTTCATGCCAATAAAGCTTCACGAATCTGATAATGTTTTAACAGATTTAGACAGACTCTAAAAAATCAGGGCTTTCTTGTGCTGACATTTTTCAGACAGTCATTTCCTCCTCCTGTCAAACAAACGCACACACACATCAGTGTAAGGTGATATGTTTAATGGGAGCCAAAAGAGTGTTGGGTGACTGAAAAACCAGGTAACCATAATCCTTCATGAAGCCTGGCTAGTTTCAAAGTCTGTGAGCCATAAAAGAGGATATAAAAACAAAGAGAATTATCACCTAGGAAACAAAATCAAACTTTGATACCGATTTTTCTTTTTAGGAACCCAGCAGGTTTGTCAGTGGCGATTGTTTCTTACCTAAATGTGAGGTAGCCAACACAGTAAATTGACATACAATAGTTCACTTCAAAATTAAAATTCTATATGATAAGGATGCAAGGGCGTATAGGTTTGATTTTGAAATTGGTGGGGACATCCCTGGAAGCTGAGTATTCAGGAAATGAATAGATGGAATGAATAGAAACAGACATCACTCTGTTCATAGTACAATGCAATAGTCAATGTGTCTATACGGTCTTGTTCCTTGCTATTTAAAGAAGCCAAACACATGTCTACATCTGTCATTAACAGAAATGAACTGTTGGCATATTTGTTTCACATCAATATTGTCCAGTTTGTCCTGGTAGACATGGCACACAGAAATACTGTTAAGTCTCACTTGTGTCATCTGAGTCATATTTTCAGTCTTCTGTGGTGTTTTCATGTTTTATAGGGATTTTCCATAGACATAACGGACAATTATTCCTTCCTTACACACTCACACTCACACTCACACTCTAATGTTTAGGTTCATATATTGAAAAAAACTACACTGTCCCTGAATCAATATGTGATGCGATTTGCCCCGTATTTTTCATGCACAGAACTGATTTCTCCTAACTTACTGTATCTAGGTCTCGGAAGAGCCATTTCATTTAGATATATGTCACAATAAGGAAGAAAAGACAATCACAACTCACAATCGGAGCTCACGCTAGGTATTTGTATTACATTAACATTTGTTTTTAGATGTCACTTTCTAAATATTCACAATAAGAATTTTCATGGTGAAATTAATGAAAAGGGTTGTGTAATTTAAATAACTGAAAAGTATTTTTATGTATTAAAACTCTGTATAGAATACAGTGTGTGCAAATGTTGTGGTTATTTACTATGACCTGTGAAGTTAAAATTCTGGCCAATCACAGCACCTCTTAAGGGACACAAGCCACAACAACAAACAGCTTCTTGACAACAAAGCAAAAACGTTTAATCACTTTCCACATGTTAATTATGACAACAGCTAATGCTATGTCAGTTTAATGACTTCTAACATTATTTAGCAGTTATGTAGTTTTAGTTACAGGGTAACTTTCATGAACATTTTAGACATTAGGATAACTGTAGATTAAATCTGTTAGATTAAAAACAAACCTTATGCAGGGCATCATTTTAGCCTTGTTTAACAAGCAACAATCTAGACGTCTCACACAACAAATAATCAACTGAAATCTCTAATATTTCATTCACAATTTCAAACCATTAAGCTGTAAACATGTTTTCTCCAAGGAATGTTCTGCCTTCGTCCCGCAACGGTAACTATGGCAACGCTCAGAGTTGGGAGATGTGCTCCTCTCTTCCTCATGCTGCTTCTATGGAAGTGTCTCCATTTCTGCCCTGAGGCTGAGAAATCAGAACAGACATGAGACAGCGACCATTACACTCCTGAAACATTCTCTCAATACTCCACACAAATTTGGTTTCATCCATTAGGGTTGGGCAGAATTTAAGAAATAGCTCCCATTCAATTCATGAGTTTGAATTTGAATCAAATTGGTCACACTCACAGGATGCTGAACTGGAATTTGAATTGGAATGACAGGAAGAGGAATTGCAATGCAATTCAATGAAATTCAACAGTCTCACGACAGAGGAATTTAATTGCAACAATAATTTTGCATGATTGTTTTTATATATTTTGAACAATATAATACATGCTTTCTACAAAATGAAAGTTAATTTATTGAATATTTTGAAGAATAATATAATAAATATAATATAATAGCATTCTACAAAATGAAAGTTAAATTAGTAAATATAATGAAAAATAAAATATGATTGATAACTCATTAATAAAAATCTATTTCATTTATATTTTCTGGAAAAAACCCATGTTTTATATATGATAATTTATAATTAATTGAATGGTACACAACATTATCTTACATCCAGATTCATGTAATTTATAATTTGTTGCATGTCTGAATATTTACCTTTACGAAGATGCGTGAAGGCAGAAAACGGCGCAGCAGTTGACTGGAGATGTTTGGAAAGCGCATCAGGTTGATGTTGAGCTGAGGGAGGACTTGATATCCCGCCATCAGAGGATAGAAATTATACAACATCTCCTGTTCTGCACCCGGCAAAATCCTCATTCGCACCTGCACACAATTACAGAATAAGACCTTATGAGTGAGCAGTTGGAACAGCAGATTTTTAAAGTGCTGTGAGAAGGATAACATTGATTTGTTGATAACCAAACACATTTTTATTTTTTATTTATCATTTTATTGTATTTGCTATTTTGCTTCCTGCTGGGTTACCTTTTAATGAGGATTTAGCTTCACTCTATGTATAGCTTTCGGACACCCTTGGACTAAGTGTGAGTGATTTTAGTCTGGATCAGGGTTATTATAGTTAAACTAAAACTGAAACTACAACCCCAAGAAAGAAAAAAAATCATTTTCATTACTTGAAATAAAATAAACATTAACTGAAATAAAATAACACAAAAAACTTTAACTTATTTGATTTCAGCTAAATGCCAAGGCAACATTTCTTATTTTCATTTAACAAGGTACTACTCAACCTTGATTTATAAAGCAACAGGAGTTGAACCAAAGTGCTTTACAGCACACACAATATACTTTTTGCTGAAGCCCAGGGGCCTCTAGTTATCTTAGGGCACCCCTGGGATCAGGGTTTTCCAAACAGGGGCTCAAGAGGAAACTGCAGGGGGTTTGTGAGTTGTTGAAAAACTAATAATTGATTAAACTGAATGCAACATAAAAAGGCTGTGTTTTACTTATAGGAAAAGAGCAGCACTGTGTGTTTTTCAAGAGGATGAACACCCTTAGAAGTAACTATTTCCATTAGCAGTAGAGTCTTTGTTCTTTGTGTCTGGATGTCTCAGAAGTTGAAATATGAGACAATTTCATATGAAATGAAATGTCAATCATATCACAGATCAAATCACAATACATGACAAAAATCACAATATAAGTCCTGCAGACCTACAGAAACACCCAGATGCTATAAAATATATATTAATGTTAATGAATATCATATATTCATTTAGTTTAGTATTCACCAAATAAAATGTACGTGAAGGACGCATGAAGCCAACTTCTGCACTGACCTGTTTGAGTCCACTAAACATAAATGCATCGCTGGGCTCCACGCTAATCTCTACATCCTGAACCAGCCCGGTCCGATTCTCCAGATGGTACCGAACAGGTAAAGACTCACGCACACGACCAAACGATGGCAGCTCTACAAAAAGAGAGAACAAGAGAGGACGAAGAGAATGAATTTATAAGAAACAAAATACAGTGAAAAGAACTGTCTCAGATGAGTCAGTCTATATCACTGAATTAAATTTAATAAAAAAAATAAAAAAACTCAGTTATTTTGTTTGTTTTGTTTGACTGACCTGCATGGACATACAGAGGAATATTCTCTACCATCACATGTGGCAGAATAATGATCGTTCTCACCACTGATGTCTCAGAAAATGTTGACTTTCTAGATAAAAAAAAAGGTTATGCAGGAAATTAAAATCTGTTTTGATTAGTTACAGATCATCAGGGTTATTATAGTATACTAAAACTAAAACCATAAAACAATTGTTTCTTAAAATTAAGTTTACTGAAATATAAAAAACTTAAACTTATTTTATTTCAGCCAGTTGCCAAGGCAATGTTTCTAATTTTCATTTCATGTAACTATTTACATGGCATGAAAAAAAGAGAAAATACATCACTTTCAGTGCAATATAAAGGAACATTCTGGGTAAATGTGAGAATGCAAAGAGCACCATCACCTCTTCCAGGAGATGATGTACTGTCCAGAGGCGACAGTACTGGTACCGTTCTGAACAGGAGGACATTTGAGCAGGAAACACTCACTGGCACACTCGCTGGTCTGCAGCGTGACTGGACACACGACAGAATTTAATCATATCAGTGAGCATATTTACAGTATTAACAGCATACTGGAGGTCCTGATATATTGTCTGCATGAACGAATAACCAAAGTCGACATCATAAATGCATTTAATATAAAATATAACCATCAGAAATAAAGTTCCCCACCTCCTTCTACTTGACTCTGCGGCTGATCGATGGCAGTCATACTGGAGGCCAGCTGTACTTCACTGTTCACCAGCTCGATCGGCCACGGAGACGCACTCAAAATATCCATCATCAGCAAGAACGGGATGTCCACGTATACACGCTCCAAATGCTCAAACTGACACACACAAACACAAAGGTGTTTACAAACCTTTATAAAATGTGCTTAAAACATTTGAAGGGACATTTTACACAATATTAAATCTACATCATCTACAGAGTTTTCAGCAGTGTTGTGAAGTATTTTTTTTCTTTAATTTCTCCCATAATGATTTCAAAAAAGTCTTCTTTAAAGCATTATAAGCCATGAACCAAGTCAACCAGCTATGAGGTGAATCATAACATTACAAACTAGGGGTGGGAATCTTTTGGTACCACACAATTCGATTCAAATCGATTCTCGAGGTCACGATTTGATTAAAAATTGATTCTCTATTTTCAATCAAATCTCGTTTCAATATATGCATAGATTTGATCCTTGTTTTGTGTTACTTTGAATAAAAAATCCCACTGTATTAAATGTTCAGTCAAAAGCAGTAATGAAACAGACAGCAACAGTTTATGAGGCTGCTGTTCCTTTAAGAATGAATGCACAGATCTAATATACTATTACACATCTGATTTTTTTCCTGTTTACATTTGCGTAGGACATAACAGACTGTGTTTACGTGAATACTCCACACAATGTGCATTTGAACATAACTGTGTGTGTATTTGACCAAGAAAATAACCTGTGAAAGAGAACTTAATTCAGGATGACATGCATCTGAGAGGTGGTGTTTGTTAGAGTGTTATTAATCACAATAAGCTGCGAAAAAGGACTTAATGCGGTGACAGACACACAGCTGAAGCGCAAGCACTACATGAGTCCTTTTTCACAGCTTATTGTGATTAATAAAACTCTAACGTGTCAATAAGTTTGAGTAGTATTGCGGAATTAAGTAAAAAAAAAAATATCGATTTTTGAAATTTGTAAATCAATGCGAATCGGTAGAAGATAGAATAGCGATTCATATGTGAATCAATTTTTTCTCCCCATCCCCATTTCAAAATTTTATTTAAAGCAAAAAAGTATTTGAAAATCAGACAAAAACACAAACGTGCAAGACTGTGTACCTAACAGCTTTAGTGATAGAAAGAACTACAATCCCATTATAAGTTGAAATAATGTGGGCTGATGGCTTCAGCAGAAGCAAATACTCTCGAATAGCAACCTTGCAGCTTGCAGTGTTTTTAAAAGTTTGTGTTATTGTTAAAAATCAATTTTCCTTGTGGAAAAATTGGATGGAGTTTTATGTTAAGACGACTGTTGCACTATTAATCTTCATGTCGTTCCAAACACGTGAGCTACAAAAATAATGAAATAAAGGTTTATTATTAAAGCAACAGCACACAATGCAAAAAAATAAATAAATAAATAAAATTGCTCAGTATTTTTGTCTTGATTTCCTGCACAAACATCTGAACATTCAAATATCAGAATTTTTTTAATAATCTAAATTAAGTGAGATTATACAAAAACAAAAAGGTCTGAAAAATAAACTTAATTCAAAGAGAATTATTATTTTTATGACCCTATTGGCAGATATTGGTTCTTGGTTCAAGCATAAACTCACATTTTAATCAGTTTTTTAGAAAACAAGACTTAATATCTTATGTAATTTTGCTTCTCCAGTAAATGCATCTTGATATAAGAATGTTTAGATATTTGTACTGTAAATCAAAACAAAAATACTAGGTAAGAAAATCATTTTTTGTAGTGTAGGGGGAAGTTCACCATGGTATGTTTCTCACACATAGCTATCGCATGACTTCCGGAGAAAAAGGAATATAGCGGATAAGTCATGTGGGCTACTTTTATGCTTTTTGTCATTTCTGGAGCTTGACAGCTATCCCTATTCAATTCCGCAGTATGGAAGATCTCGTTTTTGTGTTCCATGGAAGAAAGAAAGGCAACTCTCTTACCTTACTAGACACAAACTTCATAGCGACTTCAAAGGGAACAACCGTTTCTACAGTAACAGTTTCATCCTACAGGTGAAAAACAAACAATACAACTCTGTGAGTGAAACTGAATACCGGTGCAAAGATTATACCACAAGAAAACTGGGTAAGGGGTGAAGTTTATGTTTGGCTCTGACATAATCTTCACAAAACTATTTCTCAGTATTCAACAAGCAATTGTGTGTTGGGTGTTAGGTTGGGTGTTGCATACTTTGTGACACTTGCATGTGATGTCCTTGCCCTCGACTGTGGCACTCACAGAATAGGCTACGTGAAACAGTAATATTCTGGATCCTGTGCTCACACAGCGGATATACAGGGGCTTCACAATCTGACACACAAGAAAACATGTACACAACATTATACTGGAGTCAAGATCAGCTGATGATCAGTTTCAATCAATTTAATCTTTGAAAATCAGTGCAAAGATTCTGTACCTTCTGTCCAGGTTGCAGATCTCCGAGGGGAATGTCAGGAAGCAGGGCAGGATGAGAATCATCACACACCTCAGAGCCGTTTAGTGTGATTTGGGTCGACTGTGTGAGATTGGCATCCTGACCTAATTGAAACAAAAGAAATATACAATAAACAAATGAACGTTTTTGCATTTCACTGTGTTGCCTTCCATTGTTTTCTATACAAACACACTCTAAAATGTACATCTGTGACTAATGTGCTCTCATCTCAAACTTCAAGTTCAGCTTTTGAAAATGTATCTCGAGACCTTGTGTTATTTTATTTATTTTTTACAATTCGCAAAATATACTGTAGGAGTCTGGGATAATTAAAGTCAGCATGAAATGAAATTCGCCAAATCTATTTTCTAAATGTGTTACTGATCCTAATGTGAACGATTTATTCATGCATGCGTTCCTTTTTTTCTTTTTTACCTTGTATTTTTTAAGGGGACCTATTATGGCACTTTTTTACAAGATGTAATATACATCCATCTATTTGTACTGTTGAGTAAAAAACATTTAGTAAAACACAAGGTGTTTTTCCTTCTATTTTATTTAAGATTTCATGAGTACCTGGTTTGAGGCCTGCAGTAAGTTTGATGTCTTTGGCCACAGTGTCCTCTTCTGATTCAATGGTAACAGTAATACAGTACATCTCATTGGTCAGTGTTGGAGGCTCATGAGTCAGCTGTACAGAGATTTTGGGCACTCTGGAGATGATCCTACAAGGCATGATGTGAAGGAAAACATCACCATTTCCAAAAGAGGCACTTCTAAGAACGTGATTTAAGAAAGTAACTTGTATTTAAAGTTCTGCAATATCATGCATTTAAAGTTCTATTTTCTAAATGCATGTTATTGATCTCATCTATCCATGTTTAATTGTTTTTTTACCTCTTTTTTGTCCTTTGTCATTCTTAAAGGGATAGTTTGCCCAAAAATAAAAATTCTGTCATTTACTCACCCTCATGGCATTCTAAAACGGTAAGACTTTCATTCATCTTCAAAATACAAATAAAGGTATTTTAATGAAATCTGAGAGATTTCGGTCCCTCCATTGACAGTCCATGCAGTCAAGACACTTTTACGCTACAAAAAGTTCATAAGGAGATCGAATCCATACAAATCAAGCGGTTTAGTCCAAATTTTCTGAAGAGACACAATACTTTATATGATGAACAGATTTAATTTAGGCTTTTATTCAGATATAAACATTCATCAACGCACATATCAGTTGTGGTAAACAAAAGCTCAAGCATTTTTGCTTGACGTGCGAGAACCAATGAGGTTCATTCTCATGTGTTATACAGCACATTTGAGCTTTTGCAAGAACCAATGAGGTTTATTCTTGCGTGTCAAGCATGTTCGGTTGAGCTTCTGTTTATGTTCGCTGATCAATGTTTATATGTGAATAAAAGCCCAAATTCAATCTGTTCATCATATAAAGTATTGTGTCTCTTCAGAAGACTTGGATTAAACCTTTCAATTCATATGGATTAGTTTTACAATTTCTTCATAAATGTTTTAAAGCATCAAAGTGGTAGTTGCATGGACTGCCAATGCGTCTCTCAGATTTCATTTTAAATATCTTAATTTGTGTTTTAAAGATGAATGAAAGTCTTGGAGGTTTAGAATGACATGAGGGTGAGTAACTGATGACAATTTTTTTTTTCTTTTCTGTTTTTGGTGGGAACTAACCCTTTAATCAAAGCACATAATAACTTTGTCAACATATCTTTTGTTGAGAAGACAGACTTCTCTCTGGTGACATATGAACTCCTTAAATCATTTGGTCCGTTTAAAACTGCAAGTTCGCATTTGCCTCTACCCAATGAAAAACAGATGAATAGTACCAAGTTACACCTTCGCTTCTTTTGATTCATAGCGATATTAACAATGAAAGAAAATTAACTACACATTTAAACCAATATATTTTCTGTACTGACTGACAGAGACATACTACATTTGCTTATATATTTGTTTTTAACTTACATAGTGCTGGACTGTATAGACACGGTTTCCCAATCCACATGCTGCTCTGGGAGGCGTGTCCTTCTCTTAAAGGAGCGGGACGCCTGTAAAGTCTCATGGGAAGAGGCCGCATCGCCCCAGCCACCCCGCCAGTTCAGATAGACGTAGCGCCCTGTCTCTCTGCCCAACATGAATCCAACACTCGTGATCTAAATGACAAAGACAAAAATAAAACAAAACATACTATGTACTAGTTGTGGCACCATTACATCTGTTAAAATTAAGTCAATATTTTTACCTCAATCTTCTTTCCAACATCTTCCGTTTTGGCTACAAATTTGAAGCAATATTTGCGGGTTTTGCCGGGGACAAGACACATGTTCTCCTGGCTGGAAGGTTCTAGAATATCCTTCCCTTTAGAGGCATCCTCCAGCAAACAGTACTGGTTATACTCCTGCAATTCAAATACAGCAATTAAGAAAAAGCTAAATGTCATGGAGTGATGTGTGTCTATGTTAGGTGTGCTGTACCTGGTTGCTGAGGCTGACACACAGCTTTGAGAATCGCACAGGATGTGGGCAATCGGCTCTCACATAGACATGTAGTTGGACAGGCTCATCTATGTGGAAACTAGGGGACAGGAACTTGGCCTTGCACTGAACTGAGAGGAGGACATGAACATAAACATCATTACGTTTTGTTCTATAATGTCAGCCAACATAAAAACAACAACAAAATATACAATATCATACAGAAGTTTTTTAATTAATACTTTTATTCAGCAAGAACGCTTTAAATTGATCAAAAGAGACAGTAAAGACAAGTATCAGTTTCCACAGAAATATTAAGCAGCACAACTGTTTTCAACATTGTTAAAATTAAGAAATTTCTCTTGAGCAGCAAAACAGCATATTAGAATGATTTCTGAGGATCATGTGACACTGAAGACTGGAGTAATGATGCTGAAAATGCAGCTTTGCAGGAATAAATTAAAATATGTAATATATAGTAAACTGTTATTTTAAATATAATAATGTTTCACAATATTACTGTCAATATTTATGATCAAATGAATGCAGCCTCAGTGAGTATAATAGAATTGCAGTTCGTTTTTTATGTTTTGTATTCAATCATTTAGACCAATCAGCTCAAAAGCTCACCAAAGGGCACATAGTCCTGGACGTCAATGGTGATCTCATTACTGCCGGCCAGAGAGATACGGTCACTCCACAGCGTCTGGGCCGCCTTAATGGAGACCGGGTCACAGTCTGGTTCAGGCTCTGGAACTTCATTCTGGCAATCACAAACGAAAATATCATCTTTATAACCTCTACTAACACACCATATATCTATCTACAGTGGGACTTTCAGAATATTAAGTACAAAAACCTTAAATAAGATGATATCAACATTTTTCAACTATAGTGCCCAGCCTTGTGGACAATATTTCTATACATACCATGAGCACTTTAATCAGATTCTTTTCAATCCTTGACTTCTGCTCTTCAGGGAGAACAGAGGCTAAGCACACACATACACACTTGTTAATACAGTAACTTTTAAATGTGGTGAAGCTGAGAGTCAATACATGGTATTCATGTACCTCTGCCCACAAGCTCCATGGAGTAGGTGATGTAGTCTTTCACTTGACCCATGAGGTAGGAGCACTTCAGAGCCGTGCACAGGATAGACGTCAGCAGAGACCACCAGCGCTCCGTACGGTAGTCACACATAACATAATCCAACAGTCTGGGGAGTCATAATACAACAGTTATATGTATGGAACAGTTATAAAATCATAATAGGAATACAGCTAAACGCTATTGACAAAAGCAGAGCGATATCTGTGTATACTTGAGTGTAATGTATTTTGAATTTAACTCACTTTAATGCTTTGGTGTAGTCTTTTGCATGATAATACTCCTCTCCCATCTGAACCACTGCATAGGGAGACAGAAAAAAAGAGCAAGAATGTTATTGCTTTACTATGCAATTAAATAAAGAACTGAAAATCTGGTTGATGAACGTTTGAAAGTGTTTTTCTGGACTAACTGAGATGGCTCTTCATTCGTGGACACTTGTACTTCTTAAACTGGGCAACAGCATTACTGAGGAGAGCAATGATCAGCTCCTGACATCAGAAACACACATATACAACCATTAGTAGAGGAATATTGTTGTTTTTATTAGGGATGCACTGAAATGAAAATTCTGGGCCGAAACCAAAAAGTCTGGATGCACTTGGCCAAAAAACGAAAATGACTTTTTTCTAATAATTATTAATTTCTTTTTTTAATTGAGTTTTTTTTTGTATAATTGTATTAATATTAGACTTTTAATTAAATTCAATAATTTTATTGAATCTGAATTAAAAAATTACAAGCCAATAAAATACAATAACCACACTTTTATTTAAAGTAAATAAGCAAAAGTAAAATTGGACAGAAAATATGTTAAAATAATATTAAATATCAATATATTATTCTTCATTCAGTTCTATGTCAACAGAATCAGATTTAGCAGATTTATTTTTTGACCAATTATCAAAATAAAGTATAGTCCTACAAAACTATTATTAACAGAGCATAGGAGCAAAGCGTAGCGGGAAGCGGATCAGTGGGTATTTTACCAGCGTTGCCCAACACAGTTATACCAACAGGAACAAGTCTATTACAGAAAAATTTGATGTCGACACGTTATTTGAGCAGACTTTGATATTCTGGTGAGCGTGAACACTGAAAGGCAGGGAAGGGCGGCATATATTTGTGCCTTATATTTTCGCCTTATATTTTCGCCCGATAATTTTCATCAAAAATTTCAGTGCATCCCTAGCTTTTAGAGGTAAAATACAAAATATAACTGTTCAAAATCCTAAACAAGGCCCTAAGCATTCCTTATAATTCCTTATTCCTCATGACTGACTTAATGTATGTCAAGAAATAACAGGTATTGCAGATATTTAAAGTCCCACCGAATGAAGCACATCTCTTTCTTTGACTTGAAGAGCGAGGATGCCTTGTTTCTCCTTCTCAGAGTCAGGAGGGTCAATGCCTGAGGGCCAAAGGTCACTGGGTCAGAAATAAGACTTTCAAGCTTTATATTATACATGATACCAACAACTCATGTTTTATTTTTTATTTTACGGGCACATATAGAATATGACACTAAAAATTAAATGAATTATTTTTTGTTTTATTGTTGTTAGTGGGGATATTAAATTATTGACAGGGCAAGTAAAAGCCCAATTTGGCAGACAGAGTTTTTTTATTTTTTTACATTACAGTAATAAGAATTAGATTTTTATTTATCCACATTATGATAACAAGGACTCAAGGAGTCAATATGCTTAATATTCATGAAAATAATAAAAATTCAATAATAAAATATTGGGTGAATTTTGGGTGAAACATGACATGTTTTGTGAGATTCACCCAAAGACCCAGAAAGGGTGATAGTGCTTCCTAAGCCATTACTCACTCTGATGTCCCTGTCTCCAAGGTCTCTGTCCGTAGAAGTCTAGAGCTCCGGAGGGGGTCTCTAATGGGTCAGGTGCAGGGTAGCCTATGCCTGGCTGGAACAGGACCAGTGGGAGATTTCGCATCACAAACTCAAATAAATGCAGATGACATCAATGATGCATTGCATTGTGGGTAGCAGTACCTCATGGCCACAGAGCTGTCCCGCTTGTTGCTTACGTTCCTGTGCATAATAAGCAGCCTGTTGATAGTAGAACCCTGGGTTCTGGGTCTGGATGGCAGTGAGGCCCAGTTTAATGGCTTCATCGAACAGATCACCAAATGACTGAAACCTACAGAGAAAGATAAGTAACAATCAAGAGAGTGCATTTATGAATAAAACCAAACAAGAGGTACAAAACAAAATTAATATCCTAAACTTAGCTTCTCTTTTTTTTATATACATATGCCAAGTTAGTACTAAGTTTGTTGAGCAACATACTCTGAAAACATTACGCAATGTGGCAGTTGGTGTGCTGTTTTTTTCTTACCTCATTATATAAATGTTACGCATTCATAATGTCTGCTGCATTTTGGATAATAATAATTTAACATGTACATTTTCTGAAGAAAATGTGAATGGCGCTTGCTGTGACATTGAAAGAGAGCCAACCCCTATGTCTGTAAATTATTCTGGTGCTGAAATATGGCTTGTTCATGTTGATATACAGTTGTTAGGTTGCTCTAAATGTTTGCCAAGGTGTGGCTAGACATTTACAACATTGACAATTACAGACTGGATGCCCATCCTAATAATAAGAGCCAACCTCAACATCTCTATGTTGTTGTAGAGTTGTAGGATGGTCTAAATGGTTGCTAGGGTGTGGTTACGCAGTTTCCAGGCTGATACTTCAGAAAAGCCCACCCATGCATCTCTACAATGTTCTGGAGCTAAGATATGTCTGGTTTATTGAAAATATCCCACACCCTCTACAATGTTCTGGTTCTGAGATATCCCTCTCACTCTTTTCCAGTGGTAGTCTATGGGGTTAGTTGCTAATAATAAGTGACCACTTACAACACTTTTCATTTAGTTAACATGAACCAAGAAAGAACAATACTTCTACAGCAGTTATTAATCTTCGTTAATATTAATTTCAACATTTACGAATACATTATTAAAATCAAATGTTATATTTGTTAACATTAGTAAATGCACTGTGAACTAACATGAGCAAACAATGAACAGCTGGATTTTTATTAACTAACATTAACAAAGATTGATAAATGCTGTAACAAATGTATTGGTCATTGTTGGTTCATGTTACTTAATACATTAACTAATGTTAACAAATGAGACCTTACTGTAAAGTGTATAATAATAATAGCAATATTCAATGGATACCATTCTATCAGAAATAATACATATCCGCAATAATCTATGTCTACACAATGGGCAGGACATAAACTAGAAACACATGGCATCAATAAGAGAACAATAAAATCATTTAAACTACAAATCATATACTGTAGTCATATAGTCTGTGACTTTTTTTTAGATTAGTTTTAAACCCAAAACCCTTTACCAGAGTTAATATCTTCATCCAAGAACATGAAATAAGAATGCGTGCATATGGCAGGGTTGAATCTTACTGTTTAGACATCCAGGCGGTGTGTTCGAATGCCAGCTCAGCGCTACCAATTTTCTTCTTGCACAGGTCGATGTGTTTGCGGAACTGAGCGATGGCGTCCAGGGGGGTGTTGTGCTGAAAGCACAGCCTGCAGATCTGAGAGAGAAGGCCACCGTTAGATACTCAATAAAGAGACCTCTCTGAACCAAATGCAACTTAACGTGACAGTGCTGTTTAGAAGAAAATGAAAACAGGAAATTAACTCTGGCCAGTTTCCTGTGTGGTGTTTACAGCTGTTTAGATGACACTTCATACTGACCATGTCTGCAAGCACCACTCCCACTTTCTTCAGAACATCTAAAAAGATAGTTTACCTTGTAGTTGACGAATCCAGCCATGGTTTTGATCTCAAGCATGTTGGTTTCATGAGTTCTGAGTTCATGGATGAGACTATAAGCAGTCCTGTAATATCTGTGAGACAGAACACATGACATGTGTGAGGGTCCTTATAAATAAATACTATATATTTATTTATACAATATAGACCTGAAATTTCTGTCATTAATTACTCACCCTCATGTCGTTCCAAACTCGCAAGACGTTCATCTTCGGAACAAAAATTAAGATATTTTTGATGAAATCAGAGAGGTTTTTTTATCTCCCATAGAAAACAACAAAATGACCATATTCAAGGTCCAGAGAAGTATTAAAGACTTAATTAAAATAGTTAACGTGACAACAGTGGTTCAACCTTAATGTTATGAAGTGATGAGAATACTTTTTGTGTTCAAAAGCAAAGCGAAAATAACTTTATTGAACAATTTCCTCTATACACTGTCACTCTCCTACGACGCATGCACGTAAACGCATCTCTTCAATGTAAACTGTGTAGGAGAATGTCAGGGAAGAGAGGAAACTGTTGTTATTTTTGTTTTGTTTTTGTGCACAAAAAGTATTTTTCGTCGCTTCATAACATTAAGGTTGAACCACTGTAGTCACATTGACCATTTTAACAATGTCTTTACTACTTTTCTGGACCTTGAATGTGGTAATTTTGCTGCTTTGTATGGGAAATAAAAAATGTCATCAAAAATATCTTAATTTGTGTTCTAAAGATGAACGAAGGTCTTACAGGTTTAGAATGACATGACGTTGAGTAATTAATGACAGAAATTTCATTTTTGGGTGAGCTAACCCTTTAACATACAGACTGTTCAGATGAAGAAATGTCTTTATAAAAAAAGAAACATTCAGTAGACAATAACTTTTGAAAGTTGTGAAGTTATGTGATCTAGGACCTTTATACAGTGCGTGCCATTGTAAA
Source organism: Elopichthys bambusa (assembly GCA_037101425.1). NCBI lineage: Eukaryota > Metazoa > Chordata > Actinopteri > Cypriniformes > Xenocyprididae > Elopichthys > Elopichthys bambusa. The sequence continues at coordinate 12,600,061 of CM074447.1, read as the reverse complement.
GACTAAGTTTATCCCTCACAGCTTTTTCTTCATATCCATTCAATTTAATACGACATCTAACCTGACTAAGGTCTATGTGTTGACAACCTTAGGAAGGGGTAATCATTGTCATGAGAGTGATAAAACTGAGACTAGATATTAGTAATATAAGTATATAAGTATTATATATTACTATCATTATATAATAGCTTTGTAATACCAAAGGGCTGGGGATGATTAACAAGAAAAAAATAATACATGGCAATTCATGTTAAAAAGGTCGCCAACCCCTGATGCAGGCAAATAAAATGTTATGTAAAAATAGCAATGTAAAAACTCTTTTTAACAGCACTTACTTGAGGGCATTCTGAGTGTCCTGTTTTAGTTCACTAAAGAAGCCCATCTTAAACTGGTGCCTGACAAACAGCAACTAGAATTCAAAGCATTCAAGGGTTATGTGTAAGTTGGGCTTTTTCACACTTAACAGACTAATAAACCAAGAGCCATAATTTAATAATAATTGATGATTACTTATTTGCATGAGGCATCTGCATGCTCTATTCATTATGTAGGCTATGCATTACAAAAAGGCTGAGAACGGTTTAAGAATTAATCTATTGCTTTTTCAATGGTTGTAATGCCTCTATTTGAGCATCACAAACTGCACTACTTGCACAAAGGTTAAAAGTAATTTAGTATAAATTCAGGTGTTTATATTTGGAATTCTAGAATGGGCTCCAGGTTACCTGGTGTGTAGTTTTGTTGAGAAACTCCTTGTGAGATTTCACTCTCCTGATCTCATTATAATAGTAGGTCTGTGCATGTTCGTAGAATGCATTCTCCAACCTGCAGGCATATAAATAAAAAACACAAAGAATTGTCTGTCAATCACTTCCGTCACTTTCTTTCATGTATTCTGAGGCAGCATATACAATTTTTAAAATTTTTAACAACAACACCTTTATAAACATAACACAAATGTAAATAAAAAATTTTTTGTCTTTATATTTGTTTTTTTGTAGTCTAAAATTATTTTATAAATTATTTTATTTATACTAATATTTTATTAACATATTCATAAAACATCCTGTGTTTTTATTGTTGTTTTCTAATGAGTACTTAGCCAAGGTGCAAAAAAGCATTTATCAACCAGTTCATAAATATTGGTTCAGCATATTAGTTATTAGATACCCCAATATGCAAATAATCAATACTGATTATTGTACTGTTAAATAAAAAAAGTTGACCCCTTCTTGCAACCCAGCAAAATCATTTGTGACGTTATCACATACGCAGATACATCTGATTGGGTCATTCAGGCAGAATAATCTAGAGAGACTAACCTTATGATGTATCCCACCAGGTGGTCAGTATGGGGCAGGACAAACAGGGACTTCCCAGACAGGTCACAGGCACCACACAGAGCAGAAGCCCTCTCAGATGCCACCAGATCTTCACCTGAGACACAACCACATCTTCATCCATCAACATCTACCCAAGACATAGACTGAAGTCCCTGAAACATGGATTTGAATTTTGTGATACCTGGTGGGAGAGGAGTCTTCTTCTGGATCAAAACAACAGCGACCTTCGTGTTTCTTCCTTGTAAACTTGTCCTGTGAGAAAAAAATATATCTCAGACCTGACATCAATAAACAACAATAAAAACACCTGTTAGGATTTGCCCAAAATCTCATTTACCAAGGAGTTTTGGATTTTGACACAATTTTTTAAAGATTTTTTATTTTTATTTAATGAAATATGAAAAGATGCATTAAATTGATCAAAATTGACAGTAAAGACATTTATAATGTCACAAAGGATTTCCACTGCAAATGAATGCTGTTCTTTTGAACTTTACATTCATCAAAGAATCCACAAAGATATTAAGCAGCACAACTGTTTTCGATTTTATTAAAACTTTTTAATAAAAGTTTCTTGAGCAGCAAATCGGCATATTAGAATGATTTCTGAAGGATCATGTGACAATGACGACTGGATTAATGATGCTGAAAATTCAGCTTTGCATCACAGGAATAAATTGTATTATTGATCAAATAAATGCAGCCATGGTTAGTACCGACTCCCTCTTGTCCTCGCCAATTTTAGAACAACAGAGTAGCTGGTTGTTGGATGACTAGTTGACCATCAGGACCCTTTCATAAAACTGTACCTGACAATTTCGACTTTGGTTGCACATTCTGACTGCTTTTCCTTCCATTGAGGATCATCCCAGTCCAGCTCATAAAACAGCACGACCAGTGCAGGCACCAAGTTGAGATGTTTGTTCATCCATCCAGTCTTCAGAATCCCTTTAGGGATGTACCACTCATAAGATGTTCTCTGACATGAAAAGAGAGAATGTTAGCGTTCTAAAGGCAATGTAGTCTCACAAAATCCAAGAAGTGGCAAGAGTTAAATGAATTTGTTTTCTAAGGAGCGTAAATCATTTTATCTAAAGGCAACAGGCAAATTAAAATCGACTCTCTCAGCTAGTGATTTGAAAATAGTCATTGATGCTTTCATCTTTTTCTGTTTAGATTACTGCAATGCCATCTATTTTGGGCCCTGTCTTGCTCATGTTGCACATCTCCAGCTAGTACAAAATGGCGCGGCAAGGATGCTTATGAATGCTAAGAAGACTGACCATGTTACTCCATTGTTATCCTCAATGGGCTGGCTAATAGTTGAATATAGGATTCATTACAACATTTTGATATTTTTTTTTATAGCAATCTATGGGATGGCTCCAGAAAATGTTGTTGAGTTTATTAAGCCTTGTAATTCAAGATTAATGCTAAGATAAATAAGCTCAAAATAAGCTCCTTTTAACAATTCCCTGAGTGCGTCTCAAATCAAAGGATGATCACGCCTTTTCTGTTGCTGGTCCAAGACTAGTTAGGTTAGATCTTCCCCAACTTTAAATACTTTAAAGCTTAAAGTCATACCTGTGCTCGCTTGCCTTTTGACACGTTATTATTATTTATTTTTTTCTGTTTTCACACCATATTTATTGCTAATTGTTTATATTAGTTGCATTGTTCAGCACTTTTGAGTTACTATGTAGCCTGAAAGGTGCTTTATAAATATGTAATTACAAATGCAAAATCTTTAGAAGGTTTCATAGCTCTTTTGTCTCACCTTGGTTCTGCACTTTGGATACTCATGGTCTCCTGGTAGAACTTTGAAAGAGATGGGTACTCTGTCTGCCCGCCGGTTGGCACAGAAAGCATCCCATATGGCCCTGTGGATGGCATTATAAACCACATCCAGGCCTGTCAGAGCCACAAAGGCCATGGGCCTGCAGCACAGCTCTGGAGGAAGATCCCATTGCGCTGGACTCATGATACCGCCTGGCCAGCAAAAAAATCAAAACAAATCAAGTCAATATACACAGAATAGAACCACAATCAGATACAAATAACAGAAAAGAATTCTAGATAATTTCTCTTATTTAAGTTTTTCATTGGCCAGATAGAACATAGTTTATAGAACCATGGTTTATGTTCAAGGATCCTGCAGACAGTGACTTTAACAACAGAAAACTCGGAATATGAAGACAGTAGCTTAATGACACATGCGTACATAAATATTTTTATTTATATTTGAGAAGTCCACAACTTTGCTGCGAACGGTCAAAGAATAAACCGCAAAGCAGCTGATTCCTTCAGTTGTCATCCGTGACAGCTGATGCTATTCTGTAAATGCTAAAGCTAACATTCAGTAACAGCCTCTTAAACAGCATCAATATGCCCAGCGCTGTCACTTATAACCTTTAACATTACTCTGAGCTGAAATGTATTTACCTTTAGGTTCAAGTAGTGTTTTGCTCGGTTTTCAGCAGGCTGGCCAACATTTATATACAGTTCTTGCTTATAGTTCAAACCCCACCTTCTTCACAATATATGACTGCTTTTTTTTTCTGCGTCTTTTGCGCGTCGTTTTCTAGGAGACTGGTCTCTTTACCGCCACCTGCAGTTCACGAGCTCTATAACAGTTGTGAGAAAAGTGTATCGATTAGAAATTTAAAGATGACACTTCTTGATGAAGAATAATATTTTATGTGTGTTTGTTTAATGGGGTTATTACAATGAGATACACATGCTCATTGTAAATGAGACCATTACATTACATAACAAAGATGGTGTACAAATTACAAAGATATAGAAAAAAATAGATAAGTTATGAATATATGTATTTAAATATATATATGAAACTAGCTCGAGCACTACCATTAACATGTTTTAAATATTACTACTACTACTAATATAATAATGATAATGATAAAAGTAGTAGTATTAGTAGTAGTATTTTAGCAGTAGTATTCATAAACATAATATAAAATAATAAACAATAATATATATTTATCCCCTTTATATTTAAAAAAAAAAAATTACAAAGATATAGAGAATATTATTTAAATATAATAAAATAATAAAAGTTATGAATATGGATGTATTAAATAAGTGAAACTAAATCAAGCACTACTGCCAATACGTTATTTTTTATTTAAAATAAAAACAAATAATAATGATAATTTACTGAAATAGCCAGCATATGGTGAAAGGATCTGAACAAAAAAAATGAAATAGTTTTCTTTTGCTTTGGGGCGTAACATGAAAAAATGTCCTCTAGTCTAGCGTTTCATCGTTCCCCATGTTTTACGCTGAGGATATATAGCGCCCCTAGTGTTCATCTAAGGAAATACAGTGACGTTTAAGGTGTGCGCCCGCAGTAGTAGCTGCAGTTCAGTTCAGTCGCTGGTTCATCGTCGGCTCTGTGGAGCACCATGGCCGATAAAGCACAACTACAGGAGGCGATTAAATCACAAGGAGAGATCGTCAGGAAACTGAAATCAGAGAAAGCGAGCAAAGAACAGGTCAGTGTGAGCTCTGAATCGTTCTTTTAACCTTAATGAAGGAACACATGGTATGACCAATAACTGCCTGCTGTATCTTTCATATGAGAAAACAAGAGATCATAAATGTTTAGGTCTGATCTGCATGGCAGGTTATGAGCTGTTTTAGGAGACTGAATTGCTTCCAATATCATTATTCAAGATTTAAATAATGTTATTCTATATTCTATTAGACATTAGGCATGATGCTAACTTGTTAGCTAGCTGATGCAATCTTGTCAGCCATGGTGGACATAAGTACTGTATATAGATGGATAAATAAATCTGTATTAATGAATGGATATTTTGAAATGCATTCATTTGTAGTGATTGCTTGGTTTAGAATGAAAATGTGAAGGTATTAGGCGTCCAGTAACTCGTAATAAAAAGAGGGACTCGTAATCATATTTCAGAATTTACAGGTGCATCTCAATAAATTAGAATATCATGAAAAAGTTATATATTTGTTTTCTGTAATTTAATTCAAGAAGTAAAACTTAAATATGTTCTAGATTTATTAGACATAAAGTAAAATATTTCCAGACTTTTTTGTTTTTATTTTGATGATTACACCTTGCTGCTCATCCAAAAAAAAAAAAAAAAAAAAAACAGTATCTCAAATTATTAGAATATTTAATTTCAAGCTCTATTAAATTACCATTCTCAGGGTATAAATACTGGGTCAGTAGGGGTAAAATCTTTGCGTGGCAGGGGCAGCTGCCCCACTGAGACCTGTCACTCGACTCGTCGCCGCTAGTGGCAGCTGCCACTCAACCTGTCACCGCTGCCACTCGACCTGTCACAGATATATGTGCCTGTCACTCGACCTGTCACCGCTGCCACTCAACCTGTCACATATATACGCACCTGTCAGTCGACCTGTCACGAATAAACGCGCCTGTCACTCGACCTGCCACTACTATACCCGCCTGCCCTGCGATCTGTCACGGATAAACGCGCCTGTCACTCGACCTGTCACAGATATATGCGCCTGTCACTCAACCTGTCACATATATATGCGCCTGTCAGTCGACCTGTCACGAATAAACACGTCTGTCACTCGACCTGCCACTACTATACCCGCCTGCCCCGCGATCTCTCATGGATAAACGCGCCTGTCACTCGACCTGTCACAGATAAACGTGCCTGTCACTTGACCTGTCACAGATATATACGCCTGTCATGGATAAACGCGTCTATCAGTCAACCTGCCACGGCTATACCCACTGCCCGCGACCTGTCACAGATATACGCGCCTGTCAGTTGACCTGCCACGGATAAATGCGCCTATCACTCGACCTGCCACGGCTATACCCACCTGCCCCACGACCTGTCCCGGATAAACGCGCCTGTCACTCAACCTGCCACGGATATACGTGCCTGTCACTTGACCTGCCACGGCTATACCCACCTGCCCCGCAACCTGCCACGGATACCCAGGTGAAAAAAGTACATTATCAAAGCAACCTGGGCTTCCATTACACCTGAGCAGTGCCACAGGCTGATTGCCTCCATGCCACGCTGCATTGATGCAATAATTCATGCAAAAGGAGGCCCAACCAAGTACGTTCTTTTCAGAAGCCTGACATTTCTGTTTAAAATATCCTTTTTTTTATTGATCTTATGAAGTATTCTAATTTATTGATAGTGAATTGGTGGGTTTTTGTTAAATGTGAGCCAAAATCATCACAATTAAAAGAACCAAAGAATTCAGTCTGTGCATTGAATTTATTTAATACACGAGTTCCACAATTTGAGTTGAATTACTGAAATAAATGAACTTTTTCACAACATTCTAATTTATTGAGATGCACCTGTACATTTACATTTAGTGATTTAGCAGATACATTTCTCTAAAGCGACTTACAAATGAGAATATTAGAAGCAATCAAATCAACATGCATACAACAGTATGCAAGTGCCGTGTCAAGTCAGTTTCATCAGTAAAGTGCTCGTAGCCGTTTTTTTACTATTTTTTTTATTTATAAATATATACACAAATAGATGGAGAAAGAGAATAGAAAATTGAAAAAAAGAAAAGTAAAATATAAATAAAAAGTAATTGCTAATATTTACTGGGTCAAGTGTTGACGAAAAAGATATGTCTTTAGCAGTTTTTTGAAAATGGCTAAAGACTCGGCTGCTCGGATAGAGCATGGTAGGTCATTCCACCAGCCAGGAACAGACCAGGAGAAGGTCCGTGAGAGTGATTTTGTGCCCCTTTGGGATGGCACCACAAGGCGCCGTTCACTTGCAGAAGCTTCTGGAGGGCGCATAAGTCTAAAGTATTGACTTTAGGTATAGTGGTGAAGAGCCAGTGGTTATCCTGCGACCACTGATGTCTGTAGTATAAACATGAACATGTAACATGTATAAACAAAAAAAGACCCATGTTTGTAGTAAAGTGTGTATGTCAATGGGTAAATTGAGTCATATGTGAGGGATTTACATTTCAAGGGGTGATAGAAAAGCCCTAATGTGGTTTATGTGCTCAAGAGATATGACATGATTCTAACTCAGTTTGGGGATGCTGGTGGATTTTTGACGGCTTCCTCTCATGTTTTGCTTCCTCGTTGCTGTGTTGCCTCTCTTACGGGCCCCTAGTGACAGGGTTGCTCACCACTTTTCTCCTGTTCTTCCTAATTGTTGCCACGGATACCACCACCACCATCACCGCACACCTGGATTATCCTTGCTGTTTGTGGGATCGGATGGTTCACCTGTGGATGCTTTTGGACTGTATGGTATTGTGACTTTGGTGTGTCTATGTTTGGACTGCATAATGAATGCTCTGGGGCTGGTCTCCATGCGCCTGTGTGCTGGGCTCATGGGCCGTCGGTCTGCTGTGCACCTGCCATCTCTGCATTGCTTTTCTGGAATTACTTTATCACAGGTACCTTTTTATTTCAGTCACTCCTGATCTTATGTCTTTTAGCTTTAATTGTCATCTGTCTTTTGTTCACATCCCGTTTCCAGTCCAAAAAACTTATAGAACTTATTGAAGGCTGATTAAAAAAAACAGGTCACATCATACTTATATCAACATTCTTAATATAAGTTCATTATGTGTATACATACACTATCATTCAAAAGTTTTTGTTTTTTTTAAAGAATTAATACTATTATTCAGAAAGGATGCATTAAAGTGTAAATCAAAAGCAACAGTAAAAAAAAGAAAAGAAAATCTATTTCAAATAAATGCTGTTCTTTTGAACATTATATTCATCAAAGAATCCTGAAAAAGATATGTATTATGGTTTACATAAGTATGTTAATAAGCACAAATGTTTACAACATTGATAATAATAAAAGAAATAATAAATGTGCATATTAGAATGATTTCTGAAGGATTGTGTGACACTGAGACTAAGAGTAATGAAGCTGAAAATTTAGCTTTGCATCACAGGAATAAATTACACTTTAAAATATATTAAAATAATAATATGTCACAGTATTACTGTTTTTACAATTTTAATTAAAATAAATGTAGCCTTGATAAGCATAAGAAACTTATTTCAACATAAATTAAAAAAAAAATCTTACAGCCCCCAAACATTTGAACGTGATAATTTTCCTTTTCCCCTCCATAATTTTAATCAAATAATTTTTGAAAAAATTTAAACCAGCATAAATATAATTAAATACATACAACAAATACTACCATGATGTATAGAGAAAATGTTGTGCTCAATTTGTTTGTGAAAATAATATCATAATGCAAAAATAAATCCTTCAAATTAGCTTCTTTTGATTTTGGGGTGAAATATGATCTGGCAATATTTTCTTGACAAGTTTAATGATTCACCCATGATTCTGTGTTCATCATGCTGAAGGAAAAACTGTTGCTGTTTGTTCTCAGATTGATGAAGAGGTGGCCAAACTGTTGCAGCTGAAAGCTCAGCTGGGAGGAGATGAGGGAAAACATGTGTTTGTTCTCAAAACAGCCAAGGTATTTTTTTTGTGACATTTTGTGACATTGTAGACACGCAGGTTTGTTTAAAGTGAGCTGTTTTGTACTGAGCAATATCTTTTCTTTCCTCTCTGTAGGGGACCAGGGACTATAACCCCAAGCAGATGGCTATAAGAGAAAAGGTTTTCAACATCATCATCAGCTGCTTTAAACGCCATGGTGCTGAAACCATCGATACCCCCGTCTTTGAGCTGAAGGTCTCTTGAGCAGTTACATAATAGTTTGTGCATCACATAATTGCATTAATTGACTGTAATGACCATTTATTTGCAATTCTGTAGGAAACATTAACAGGGAAGTATGGAGAAGACTCTAAACTCATTTACGATCTGAAGGACCAGGGAGGAGAACTTCTGTCCCTGAGATATGACCTCACTGTATCCATAAGACATGTTTTTATTGATCTTATATTGATTTTTTTTTTTTTTTTTTTGTAGATGTTTTTTGTAGATTTTGATTTAAACCTAAACTACCTTTTTTTTTTTTTTAATAAATGTCAATACTACCATTTACTTCTCAGTGCATTAATGTTAATAGATACAACTTTAGATCCTAAAAATGTATTTGTAAATGCTGAGATTAACATTACGTTTAATAAATGCTGCAGAAGTATTGTTCATTGTTACTTTAACTAATGTAGTTGACAAATGAAACCTTGTTGTAAAGTGTTACAGAGAAATTAATTAAAGGGATAGCTCACCAAAAAATGATTTAAAAAAAAATAATAATAATAATTTACTCACCCTCATGTTGTTCCAGACCTGTATGAGTTTCTTTCTTCTGTTGAACACAAAAGAAGATATTTTGAAGAATGTTGGTAACCAAACAGTAGCCATAGTATTTTTTTTTTTCCTACTATGGAAGTCAATGGCTACCGTTAACTGTCTGGTTACTAACATTCTTCAAAATATCTTCTTTTGTGTTCAACAGAAGAAAGAAACTTGTACAGGTCTGGAGCAACAATAGGATGAGTAAATGATTACAAAATGTTCATTTTTGAATGAACTATTGAGCAAACCAAAAAAATAAAAAAAATTGGCACCCAATTAAGTTGTAGCATAGTCTAGCTTTTGCTAAAATCTGAACGTTTTTAATTAATAATTTTATATTTATTGGTAATTGGTGTATTTATTATATTGTAAAAGCATTAATGGCTGTAGCATATAGTGCAAATACATGTATACAGTCTCAGCTTAATTCCATAAATTTTTTTTGAAGATTCAGTAGTGCTGCCTACAGTTGGCTCCTTGACTTTTGTCCTGTTCAGGTCCCGTTTGCTCGTTATCTTGCAATGAACAAAATCACCAACATCAAGCGCTACCACATCGCTAAAGTGTACCGTAGAGACAACCCAGCCATGACCCGGGGCCGATACAGGGAGTTCTACCAGTGTGTGAGTACTTTGCTCTGGATTCTGGGACATTTCTGGACACCTGTGCTGTTCTGTTTGTTTAAAGAGTGGATTTTGGGAGACAATAACTTCATTTATCATGCACTTTGATCTTTTATTGATTTGAAAATTTTACATTCACAAACAGACAAAATTTACACTACATGAATGGTAATATCCGAAAAAGCATAATAGGGGGACTTTAACATTTTTAATTTTTCAAAAGGCTGTATGTTAGATATATGGGTAAAAATGTTGTGCACAGGGATGCAGGTTTGAATCTGAAGGCAAAACACCCCTTAATAAAATTAATTACTAGTATCATCATTATAATAATTATTGTCATTATTATTAGTAGTAGTGTTATTATTATTAATTTTTATTATTTTTTAAAATTCTAAATAATTCTTGTTCTCTGTGGCTGCAGGATTTCGATATTGCAGGTCAGTACGATGCCATGATCCCTGATGCAGAGTGTCTGAAAATTGTCTATGAGATCCTGAGCGAATTGGATCTTGGAGATTTTCGTATCAAGGTTGGTTGCTGGTCAGCATGAGAAAGTTGTTGTGGTCATTAGAGTCTTTATAGAACCTCTTGTTGTGTATTTATCAGTTTGAGATGAATAGTCACTTTTGTGGTGTTTCAGGTGAATGACCGACGCATTCTAGACGGAATGTTTGCCGTGTGCGGTGTTCCTGACGAGAAGTTCCGTACAATCTGCTCCACAGTGGACAAACTGGATAAGGTGAGAGATCAAACTACAAGAGAACGCTTGCATATTTTTAATTTTATGAAACGTGTGAAACAACAGAATGCGTTTAAGGTAGGGCTGGATTTTAAGATTTCATAAATCAATAAGATTCTGGTTTTTATATAATAATAAAAAAATAAAATTATATATATATATATATATATATATATATAGGTGTGAAACCAAGAGTCTGGTGATGTCTTGGCTTGCAAGGGATTTACAACTAAATATTAGCTTTTACACTTTTACATTTGCTTTGCAAGTTAAACTGTCCCAATACTTATGCTCACATTAGGCAGAGGGATAAAACTCTAAAAGTGCTGTAATTCTTAGTTGGTAAAACATTTTGTGTTGAAACAGTCAATAATAACTTGACATTCTGTACTTCTGCCTCATTAATCATATTTATATTTATAGATGTTCTGACACCACAGCTATCAGAGCAATTTTGTCTTTATTGTCCCAAATTCCGTGTGTGTGTGTGTGTGAATTTATATAATCAGGTACAATACATGTCAATTTTTTTTCTTAAGGAAAACAAATTTAGCCAAACACATATCTTATTGCATTTATTTGATTTGAGGCAAATAATGTTCAGTGAATTTTTGTTCAGACATCAACAGAAAACAGACTAAAAGATGAATTCTTGCAATTTAAGAATCCATATTGGTTCATCAAACTGAAGATCGATTAAAATCAATTAATCTGTATTGTCAACCAGTGTTAATTATCAGTGTAACCAGTGTCAATGTAATGTATCAGTGTTAACCAGTTATATAAATAATTCTGAAAGCCTGACGATGCGAAAGAGCTCAATTAATTCCGGTTTTCTGTGCGCACGAAAGCTGCCTCTCAGACGTCAGCGGACGAGTACTGCATTGAGCTCTCTTTCACATCTTTCGGACAAATACACAAATTATGTCAATGTCCATTTTGGCAAGTATTCACGTAAACACAGTCTGTTATGTCTTAAGTGATTGTAATCAGTTGGGAGAATATTGGATATGTATCAGTGCTTTGGATCTGTGCATTTGGCCTTAAACTGACTGCTGTCCATCATTAATCTTAATCAAACAACAAAAGAAAGAGAAAATCACTCAATGCTCTTGACTGAATAATTTTAATAGCTTTGTGAATTAATCTCTTTAAAGGGGGTGTATCACACACAGTTTCTGCCAATCTCATGTTAATCTTGAGTACCTATAGAGTAGTAGTGCATCCTTCATATTTCCAAAAAGTCTTTAGTTTAATCACATTTATAAAAAATACATATATGCTGTACCGAGTATTTCCGAAAACAGCCGAACGGATTTTGTGTAGAGATCGTCTACAAGCTATCAGTGGTCGGCTAAACAACTTTATTGAAACACACAATACCCCATTGCATTATCCATGGATAACTTCTGAATCACTATAATGAATATAGTGTATGAATGATGAATAATGAATTTATGAATTCACTACGCTAGTGTTGTTTACATGATATGCACTTAGGCGCCTATTGCCAACAAAACAGACATTTGATGCAGTTTTACTCACCACCTGCGGTTCCAACTCATAACCGGGATCATATCACTGTGACCGCTCCATCTTTCAGTTTCAAACGATCTGTAAATCCAGCGTAGAACTGAGCCATGTTTATAAAACCATAAGCGCAAGATCCAGAGGGCTCGAGCAGCCACGGAAAACACAAGATATTTTCCATTCATTTTAACCAATAAAAAAGTGATTGCAACTATCAGTTTCTATGGTTATTTTAATAACAAATATCGAGAGCGCATTAATCTAATTGATTTGTGAGAACAAATCTCTCAGCTCCACTGAACACTGGGTTCTTTGGGAAGCAAGGTTCTTTCCCTTACAACCAAAAACACTTCTTTGGTGACATTGTTGATTTCATGCAGTCCTGTGACCTGTGCAGCGCTGCTGATGACTTCCGTAAACCGAACGCATGTTGATGGGCCTGCTCTTGCACTCTTGCTCAGGTCCACGTGTGCGCGCACGGCCTTCCGGGAGAAGTGCCTGTACAAGGAATTCCGCCCCTGTTTACGTCACTCAGGCCGTTACTCGAAAAAAAAACTTTGGTCATGTTTAGCATGAGAATCCTACTCTTTAACAGTGTAAATAAGTCAGAATACATGAAATAGCATTATACATTATATATAGCATTATATATAGATGTTTTCTTCAGGAGTATATAATGAGTTTGGAAATTTTAGAGAAATGCTTAACTGATGAATTACATTTTAACTAAACCCATTCGATTTTAGTCGACTAGAATCTTATAATATTTAGTTGACAAAAACAAGACTAAACAATTCAGATGACTAAAATATGGCCAATACTAAAAGGCACTTTAGTCAAGACTATGACTAAAACTAAATCAAAATTTGCTGTTAAAATGAACACTGTTGTCAATCCAACCCTAATTTAAGGTTGCCCATTGTTGTGTTTGTAGATGGCCTGGGAGGATGTAAAAAAGGAGATGGTTAATGAGAAAGGTCTTTCAGAGGAAGTTGCCGAACGGATCGGGGAGTATGTCAGCATGCAGGGTAAGTAACATTCATCACACCCACTTTTCACAATCAACTACAGTCAATTTATGTTACCCGGGGTGTTTTCCTACATCCACTGACGTCTTTGACCTCCAGGCGGGAAGGATCTAGCTGAGCGGCTGCTTCAGGACCCCAAACTGTCCCAGAGCAAACAGGCCTGCGCTGGGCTAACAGATATGAAGCAGCTCTTTAGCTACCTGGAGCTCTTCCAGGTCACAGACAAGGTGAGGTCAGAACGCTTCAAAAGAAAAGTCAGTTATTTCCTATTGTCCTTGATGCTGAACAAAAACTGTGCTGTACCCACTGATCTATATAAATGACTGGATTGCTCACTGCGTTCTAAACTGCCAGCAGGCGGTGAAGCCACCGGAAGTGTTCAAGCGGCCATTCCGGCCATTGTTATTCCCTACCGCATAATTTACTTACAGGCAAAATACTGACTTAAAATCACCTGATTTGTGATTTGCATCAGTAGGACATGAATATTTTTTTGAATATATGTATGCAAATTGTTACTTGGGATGTTATCTGTAATGTTTATGGTCTTTTTGGGCCAGATAAGAAATAAGTATTGCGTACTGTCTGAGTAGGTACTACATTTTAATTTACTTCGCAACAGTTAAAAAAAGTACTTTCTATATAGTATGAATATGGGTAGTATGAATGAAATTCGGACATACTACATCCATCATGTGACCTACCAGCATCAGTTGAGTGGCTTCACTCATAAATCCCTTCCTAAGCCTCATGGGACAGTCAAGTGTCCATAGAATGTGCATTTCAGAATCTCAGCGGAAGTACTAGATCATCCAGGAACTTTACGCCTACTTTTTCGAATACTATTATTTGGTCATACTACTCTTTTGGCGTACTGTTTTTTGCATGCTATATAGTAGGGATGTAATCGATTTTGGATGCTGCGATGGGGTCTTAGGCAAACTGCCGACATAGGTAACTATCCTAACACAAAATGGATTTCTTTATCTGTGCAATTACTGTATGCAGGAAAAATTAAGCATGAACATATCTGGGATTATTAGCAGAAATTGATTGAATATACAATAAATATTACAATATATACAAGCCCCTATTATTATATTGCAATATATTGTATCAAAATCCAAGGTTTACCGAACATCATCTTGCTCGGAGCGACATTATAATTGCTTGGAAATAAAGCTTCATGTCTTTAAATCCATACGCAGTCAGCATAATTTCTCTGAATAAATTGTGAAGCGTGTATATTATTTCCTGATTATATTTCAAATTCTTTGGCTTTTTAATAGCATGACAGTTTGTTATGAATTACATGTTATTTGTATATGTTGAGTTAATTATTCATTTAACCAACGTTTAAGTTGTTATTTTTGCTGCTTTGAAATATACATGCTCTTAACGAAAACACTGTTGAATCATTTACAGTTACTGTACGAATAAAAACAATATATAACGCGACATAATTACATAACCACAGTGAATAACATGACATTAAGTTGTATGCGCATGCCTTACAAAGCATAAATATGTATTCAGAAGAATCATTGTGTAATACAAATGTTGAGGTGTCTCGTCCGTCAGCTGATCTAATATTCACTACTGTAATGAAGATGAAAACAACTTTTAATAAGCAGGGGGAATTCCCAACTTTAAACAAATAACCATTTCAATGTTTAGGACGTTTTTTGTTGTAAGAACGTACAGGAAGACTTCAGATATAAAAACACTGTAATGTTTTCTCATTAAAATCAGATAAATTCCTATTCAATAGAATGTTGAAAATGTGAGGAATACACAAGCGTTGGATTCACTTTTAATGATGTCATGAGAAATCTAGTCATTTCTATAGATCAGTGGTTGTACCACAAGGGTATTAAGACCAGTACTGAAAATGCTTCTGCTTTGTGTCTTTTCTTATTGAATAAAATTCAATAAAATTAAAATAATATTGATCTTTTCTTATTTATGTTTGCATTATGCATTAAATTGCATTAATGTTTGCCAAGAAATTCTATAAATTAAGATGATTTTAACCAAACTGACATAATTACGAGTTAGAACAAAAACTTGGATTAACTTGAAAAAGATGCTGTATCACATCACACCTGATTTAAAAAATAAAAAAATTATGCTTCACATGCATTTTTCTTACATTTTATGACCCATTAGATAAGAAATACACACCCTATAAAGTTTATTACAAAGGTTTTTTGGTTCGGTAAATTCAGTTATAATTTCATGTTCATTATTTCTGCATTATTGTCTGCATCTGTGGTCTTGCTCTTTTTGTTTGCCCCCATTAATTTTTTAATCTCTTTTTTTTTTTTTTTTTATAAATCTGTCTAGGTGGTGTTTGATCTGAGTCTAGCGCGAGGACTGGACTATTACACAGGTGTGATTTATGAAGCGGTGCTATCCCAGACCATCCCGGCACCAGTGTCTACGCCCGCAGAGCAGAACGGGGCGGATGAGATGGGTGTAAGCGTTGGCAGTGTGGCCGGCGGAGGGCGATACGATGGTCTGGTGGGCATGTTTGACCCTAAGGGCAGGAAAGTGCCCTGCGTAGGCGTCAGCATTGGAATTGAGAGGATCTTTTCCATCATGGAGCAGAAGGCTGAGGTGAGAGAAAGAAAGAGGGGCAGGTTTGAGGGCATATAAAGACAATATGGGTCTGTTTTGGAAGCATGCGTTCTACAGTAGCGTTTTAAGAATACATTTAATTTAAGAATTAAATGTAACATGAAATGTCATTTTGCAATAAATATAATTGCAAATCTAATTTATAATTGGGAACAAAATATATAATGCCATTTAAAAAATTATATATATATATATATATATATATACATACAGTGGGTACGGAAAGTATTCAGACCCCGCATGGAGTTTGCTAAAAAAACACCTGAAGGACTCCAAGATGGTGAGAAATAAGATTCTCTGGTCTGATGAGACCAAGATAGAACTTTTTGGCCTTAATTCTAAGCGGTACATATAGAGAAAACCAGGCACTGCTCATCACCTGTCCAATACAGTCCCAACAGTGAAGCATGGTGGTGGCAGCATCATGCTGTGGGGGTGTTTTTCAGCTGCAGGGACAGGACGACTGGTTGCAATCGAGGGAAAGATGAATGCGGCCAAGTACAGGGATATCCTGGACGAAAACCTTCTCCAGAGTGCTCAGGACCTCAGACTGGGCCGAAGGTTTACCTTCCAACAAGACAATGACCCTAAACACACAGCTAAAATAACGAAGGAGTGGCTTCACAACAACTCCGTGACTGTTCTTGAATGGCCCAGCCAGAGCCCTGACTTAAAGCCAATTGAGCATCTCTGGAGAGACCTAAAAATGGCTGTCCACCAACGTTTACCATCCAACCTGACAGAACTGGAGAGGATCTGCAAGGAGGAATGGCAGAGGATCCCTAAATCCAGGTGTGAAAAACTTGTTGCATCTTTCCCAAAAAGACTCATGGCTGTATTAGATCAAAAGGGTGCTTCTACTAAATACTGAGCAAAGGGTCTGAATACTTAGGACCATGTGATATTTCAGTTTTTCTTTTTTAATAAATCTGCAAAAATGTCAACAATTCTGTGTTTTTCTGTCAATATGGGGTGCTGTGTGTACATTAATGAGGGGAAAAAAATGAACTTAAATGATTTTAGCAAATGGCTGCAATATAACAAAGAGTGAAAAATTTAAGGGGGTCTGAATACTTTCCGTACCCACTGTGTGTGTGTATATATATATATATATATATATTAGAATGGTTTTGATTTTAAATTTCATGGCATCAACACATCTCAAAAGTTGGGACAAGGCCATGTTTACCACTGTTTGGCATCCCCTCTTCTTTTTATAACAGTCTGCAAACGTTTGGGGACTGAGGAGACAAGTTGCTCAAGTTTAGGAATAGGAATGTTGTCCCATTCTTGTGTAATACAGGCTTCTAGTTGCTCAACTGTCTTAGGTCTTCTTTGTCGCATCTTCCTCTTTATGATGCTCCAAATGTTTTCTATGGGTGAAAGATCTGGACTGCAGGCTGGCCATTTCAGTACCCGGATCCTTCTTCTACGCAGCCATGATGTTGTAATTGATGCAGTATGTGGTCTGGCATTGTCATGTTGGAAAATGCAAGGTCTTCCCTGAAAGAGATGACGTCTGGATGGGAGCATATGTTGTTCTAGAACTTGGATATACCTTTTAGCATTGATGGTGCCTTACCAGATGTGTAAGTTGCCCATGCCACATGCACTCATGCAACCCCATACCATCAGAGATGCAGAAGATCACAGGCATCCAATATGGTTTTCCAGCCTTGACTCTTACGCACCGAGATTGTTCCAGATTCTCTGAAACTTTGGATGATATTATGCACTGTAGATGATGATAACTTCAAACTCTTTGCAATTTTTCTCTGAGAAACTCCTTTGTGATATTGCTCCACTATTTTTCGCCACAGCATTGGGGGAATTGGTGATCCTCTGCCCATCTTGACTTCTGAGAGCCAATATTTGGCATGACATTTCAAAATGTCTCACTTTCAATATTTGATCTTATCTATAAATTATTGCATTCACAATTTGTACAGTGTCCCAACTTTTTTGGAATCTGGTTTGTATTTCTTTTATGTAATCTGTTTTAAACAGTTTTATTTTTAATTTTTTTATTATTAATAATTTGAGTACGTTTTAGAAGGTTTCTGCTGTTTTATTATGAAAGATTTTTAGTCTGTTTTTAATATTGATTATTTAATAGTATTTTTTTTATCTGTATTTAATTAATCTTTGAGTATATTTTTATAATGGTGCCACTGTGTTTTAATATAAAAAGGTATTTGAATACAAATATGGAATATTCCCATCTCCTCCAGACATCTTCAGAGAAGGTGCGCACCACTGAAACGCAAGTGCTGGTGGCTTCAGCACAGAAGAACCTTCTAGAAGAGCGACTCAGACTGACCACAGAGCTTTGGAACGCTGGAATCAAGGTTTGTATATGCTTGGATGTCATATCAAGAAAACATAAATTAATTTTCTCTGACTCTGTATTATGTGCTGCAGGCTGAAGTTTTATATAAGAAAAACCCAAAGCTGTTGAGCCAGCTGCAGCACTGTGAGGAAACTGGGATTCCACTTGTGGCTATTTTAGGAGAGCAAGAACTTAAAGATGGAGTCGTCAAATTGCGCAACGTGGCCAGCCGAGAAGAGGTGAGCTCTGACATCTCTAGACTGTCTGGGATTTGTTTTAACCTCTAATGTGCATGTAATTTGTATAAAACAATTTGAAATGCCATTCAACATTTAACTAACTGATTATGAAATAATTGTATGCATTATTCCACACTAAATATATTGCATGTTTAATCCCGTTTTCATCTTGAAAATAAATAGTGATTTTACATTCATATACCTTAATAACCTTTGAGTAATGAGTCAAGAAAAATGTTAAAAATCACTAATATTTTGTCTGGTTTCCTGCAGGTGGATGTGCCCAGAGCGGATCTGGTGGATGAAATCAAGAAACGGACCTTGTAACCTTAAAAAAAAAATAAAAAAATTTAAACAGTCACTATATAGACGGAGGAAAATGGCACCCCTATTTACCACATGCCAGTTACAGTTGTGTCAGTTGACCATGTACATTAATGAGAAAATATTCAACTCATTGCCTGCTCTTTTAAAACGTGTTTGGGTTATGTCCGATCTATCAATAAACGAGTACAATATTTTGTCTTGTCTTTATGATCGGTTTTAATGCCACATGCAAAATGCACCTTTTAACATTTTTTTTTTTTTTCTGTACATTGTCAGACGTTTTGATTCTCTTAATTAAGGGAGCCATAAATATTAGTATTTTACAGCTGTAAGAATGTTATTTTATAGTCATATAATCATAAGATTTTTGGCCAAATTATGTAGCTTTTTATGCAAGCTCTTAAAAAAAGTGATTTATTCCCCAAATCGTGCAACCCTTAGAATAGCACCATGTGATTTGAGGTACCATTCATATCTGTTGTTTTGTGTGTTAAGGTTTAATTCTTATGTTAGGGGTTTTGACTTTTTACCAGAAGTATGAGCAATAGCAATATACAGATGTCGTAATCAGTGATGTGAGCAATAGCCTGCACAGGTATTATTTCTTGAACAACATTTACTGTACAAAAGTCATTTATAGTCAGTACAACCCATCAAACAAGGAAACACAAGAGCACACCATGCAGTCAACAATCGTGACAAACACGCAAAACAAATTGTGAAGTAAACGGTGAAAACATTCAAAGTAATAGGTTGTGAAAACATGCAGTCAAACCAGATGTGATGAGGCTGCCTAAACATAAATGATTAATATTACATAGTTAAAATATCATAAAACATTATATCAACAAGAACATAATACTTCAAACTTCTTTCATACCACAGAATTCAAGAGCTTGTAAAATTAAAATAAATTCACTGCTTAGTTCCACTTTTCTTTTTTTTTTAACAGTAAATGAAATATTTCCGTATCATAAATTTCCACTCATTGATCTGAAACTAGAACAGCATACGCCTTCAAACCATAATACTGAACGTAAAACTGATAACATTACATTAGCAAAAGCAGCTCAAATTTTAGAAAGGTCGCAAATTTGAGACCTTGCACATGGTTTGGATCACCTGCTCAGCGGCAGCCCGATAAACTTCCCCCTTCATGTCTTGAGCACTGTTGCCTGGAAGGATCTGGACAGCCCCGTACAAAGGCAGAGGGAGGCCTGGGATCAGGACTCTGTAGCTGAAGTAGAAGAAGCCGTCGGGGCCAGTGTAATTGTAATTAAATTCGTACTGCGGCGCACCGAGTCTGTTCGCCTCGCACATCATCTGTAGCTGAGACACGGTGTCACGGTTCATGGCAGCTCGAGCAATCATTTCATCTCTCTGCGGGGCGGGCGGACCCCCTACAGCCCGGAAAAAGGGCAGGAGAGGGGGGGGTTCTGGGACATCATGATGAGAGAGCTGAGGGGGCAGGGGTGGAGGGTTGAGGGAAGGTTTAGTGAGGGTTTTCAGACCAGGTGGGGTAAAGCAGTCATCTTCTTGTCCAGTCTTCTCGACACACTTGGACTTGGAGAAGGATGTCCATCTGACAGTAATGGAAATGCCGTACTGCTTCTTAAAAGCTGGAAGGACACAAGAAATACACAACCCCTTAGCATTCCTTAAGTCTCTTTTGAATGGTATTTGTACCACGGGTGGTACAGTGGAATGCTAACAAGTTGAAGATAAATGTTTATCATTTAATGGTAGGGCTGGGCACTAAAACAATAATGATAATTATCATCATATAATTTTCCTCGATAAAATGATAAAAGTTTGAAATAATGTTTATGTGCCAAAAGCTAAATGAAACAGCGCAACTAATTTGAACCGGGTTACACGGACCATTTATCCGCTCGGCCGAAAACAGCAGCACAATCTTACCAGAGCACATGCGTTCACTTGCTGAACGGTCTAAATCACGAGACCACTAAATAGCATTGTGAGATCCAGTGGGAAGTGCTTAAATTCAGCGAAGAACACAAATGTCTCTGTGATTTAAATAGTAGTCAACATTTAAAGTGGATCAAAAAAGTTTTGATCCACTACAAATGTTGACTACTGTAACGTTAGTTTAAAGCCAAATGAAACAGCGCTGACAAACAAGAGAAACACTGTGCGCAACAATACAATCAGTAGGCTTTTCGATCTACAAATCACCCTCATTTATTATTTTTTAACTGTAGTAACACTAACTACACCATGGTATTGTAGCAGAAATTTGGGATGTCAAATTTTATTATATCATTAATGAAGACATTAAATGTATTAGAGGAATAATACAATATTTTTTATTAATAAGCTTCAGCATTTGTAAATTTGTATTTATAGATTTTATACTAAAAGTATTTAGACTACTGTTTTTCATACAAATACCATATGGTTACATTTTACCATGGTAGTGAGGTGCTAACATTATATGCGTGGTTTTACCTGTGGTTATCATGATCTAAATATATGATACTATGGATGACCAATGGTTAATTTTAGGTGGAGTGGAGTGGAGTGGAGTCCTGACTCAAACAGAATATGTAAATTTTACCCTATTTAGGTTGTTAGAATCTTACAGATGTTACGGTTTTTAACAAACATGTTATTGTTAATGAACATAAATCATCCTAACTCAAGCTACTGCTACTGTCAGCTCAAGCTACTATCAAATGTACATTACTAAGAGACAAAACATGTAATATTATTAATATTGTAGCCTACACTGCAAACCGTGCTGAAGATACGCATCATAAAAGTCAGGCAACACAAACCCGTTTCATGATTTGCAACAATATCATTACCGTTAGAACACACAGAAACTAAGGGTGCTTTCACACCCGCCTCATTTAGTTCGGTTGAATCGTACTAGAGTTCGTTATCCCCTTTGGTGCGGTACGTTTGGGCAGGTGTGAAAGCAGAAATCACACTCGGGTGCGCGCCAAGAGCAGACCAAACAAGCGCTTTCAAACGAACTCTGGAGTGGTTCACTTGAGATCTGAAAGCAAACAGACTCAACGGACCAAAAGATATCATAATTCATAACGGGAAATGTGCTATATAAAAAGCAGTAGTCTCTGATTCTGTGATTCTCATTATAAAAATCATATGGTCTCTCAACACACTGACAACAGTTTGCCTACTAGACAGTGCTAGGAAATCGAGAGAGAGAGAGAGAGAGAGAGAGAGAGCGCATTTAAATTTGCTGCAGCATTAATATGAATGTAGTATATAATTTAACAGTGGGAATGACGGCTACATTCATATAGTGTTTGTGTGTCTCGACAGTTACAAATAAAGCCACAATAAGCTCATGGAGCGAACTTGTCAATCATTATTTTGATGGATGACGCAGAGAAAACTCTGACTAATAAGAGGACAGTTGTACTCGCATGTGACTTGCCTAAACGCATTTTGGTACGCTTTGAAATGTTTGGTTCGGTTAAAACGAACCCTGGTGCGATTGCTTGGTTAGTGCGGTTCATTTAAGCATGTGTGAACGCTGCCATCTGAACCCTGGTGCGCACCGAACAAGCAGAAAAGATGGGTCTCGGTCCGCTTCCAAACAAACTCTGGTGCGGTTCGAATGATATATGAACGCAACACGAACCAAAGACATGTAAACGAACCAAAAACAGGAAGATGAGACTCTAAAAAGGACAGAATCCTCACGTATATCGTTTTTTTTCTCGTCACAGTTGATGTGGAGAGAATGTAGAGCGCTGAAGGCGAGCAGAAATGAGAAAAGCTACACTACAGCTCTCTGCTTGCAGCACGTCAGTCACGCTCGTCAGGAAAGTGAGTGAAACACACACACAAACACACATTTTTATCAAATAATACGGCATTAATAGCGGTTCACTTCTACAATTTGGTACGTTTGCATTCATATCAGAAGCGAACCCTACCGGAGTTCACTTGAGCCGCACCCCAGACCACCCTTTTTAAGCGGACTTGGGTACGGTTCGCAGGTGCGCACCCGAGTTCAGAAGACAGTGTTCACATCATCTAAACGTACCAAACTCTGACGCCAATCGAATCCGGGTGCGCACCAAAAGTGCTAATGTGAAAGCACCCTTATAAGCTCTTCACAAGTTCCCAGCTGGCCAAAATACCATCACATGCAGGCTACGCACACACAACAAGCGCATTTACCTACAGCATTGTTTGGATGTTCGGTAAGTTCCATCTCAAAATAGGCAATACGTCATAAAATCTGACCAATCAGGTTGTGAATGTATCCCAATGCCTTTAGGTTCGGTATCTTTTGGTTCGGTGATCAAATTGCCAATCTGAACGCTAATCGGACTAAATGTTTTTATTTATTTTATTTTTTTGGTCCAGACTAAATGAACCAAACGAACCGAAGTACAAGTGTGAATGCACCCTAAGAAATACATTTTCTATTAAGATTTTTTTTTTTTAAAGGAAAGAAAGGCTGAAAAAGTAAGAATTCAAAATTTTTTTGAATGTTCTACCTCAGATTTGTGAAACGTTCACCTGTTTGGCAAAAGCTCGTCATGTTTTGACAATAAAGAGTAGTTTAAAACCACAATTAACGGTCTGGTTTCTACAACTTTCACTCAAGAGCGAAAATCTACCTTTAAACTTGAGTGAAATAAAGATTTGACAATTATCGATATCGACTGATATGAAAAATGTTACTGTGATCATTTTTTTGGCCATATCACCAAGCCCTATAGCGATATAATATGTCCATTGTCCAATGTTAAAGTGGACCTATTATGCCATCTTTCAAAGTCTTGATTATGTTTTTAGGGTCTACTAGAACAGGTTTTCATGCTTGAATGTTCCAAAAACACCTTATTTTTAACATATTTTACATTGTTGTAGCACCTCTTTTCTCAGTTTGTCAGTAACGCTCGGTTTAGTTCCGGTCTCTATGAAACCCCTACTTCTGAAAAGTGCAATGTGCTCTGATTGGTCAGCTGTTTGGGAAATGTAATGCCCCTTACCATAACCGTGACAACACACTACTAACTAAATCAATTAGGCCTTGCCCCCTTTTTTGCATATGCTTTGGGTGGAAATAATTTAATGTAATTTGTAATTAAATACTTTGGAAGAAAGTAGTTTGTATTTAAAATACTTAAAATACATTCAAATATATTATTTTATTCTCGCATATTATAACTTTCATCACCAGGCTTAAAGGTAGGGTAGGTCATTTTTGGAGGGGCTGGCAATAGTGAACTAGCTTTGAAGGCATAAGAATTCTTTGGGAAGCAAGGTTTTTTCCCCTTACAACCAAAAACACACTTCTTTGGTGACATTGTTGATTTCTTGGTCTAAAAACAAAGTGACAAATCTTTCTTGAGCAAGTCCTGTGCAGCGCTGCTGATGACTTCTGTAAAGCCGAACGAAGCACGTTGATGGGCCTGCTCTTGCTCTCTCGTTCTGGTCGACATGTGCGTGCGCGCTCTTCCGGGATAAGTGCCCGTACAAGGAATTCCGACCATTCTGATGTCACACAGGCACATACTTGAAAAAAAGAACCCGAAGTTCGTGAGGATTTGGAAGAGTATTTTTGGCACAGAAATACTCCATCATACGTCCAACTTTTGTTTTGAAACTTTGGCCATATTTAGCATTAGAATCCAACTCTTTAACAGTGTAAATAAGTCAGAATGCATGAAATAGCATTATAACCCCCCTTTAAATTAATGTAACCGTAAGTGTATTCGGTCTGTGCGTTCGTTCTTGACAACAGCGTAATAAACCTGCTGCTGCCTGTCATTAATGTTAATCAAGCAACACATTTTTTTTTTGTATTTTCAAATTACAAATTACTTGTATTTTAATTAAATACATTTTTTCAAGCAGTATTTTGTATTTTCTTTAAATACATTTGATGAGTAAGTATTTGTAATTTGTAACTAAATACTTTATGTATTTGTTGCCATCTCTGCGTGTTCGTTCCCGGAAGAAAACTCAAGACTACAATCGAGGCGTTTCAGGGAGTTCAAAAACAGTGCTTACTGATAAACAGAATAACTCAAACAGCAACTTTACACACCATAGATAATGTAAAAAAAAACAACAACATATATACAATATACTGTACTAAAATCACACACTACTACAAAATATTTCCATATCCTAGCATACCTTGCACAAGCACTTTCTTGGCCATGGATGCCGCGTAGTGGGAGGAGTAGTTTACTAGAGCCACGACCTCTCTCCCTTTGGGCCCGGCCAACTTCAGCAAGACATCCTCCACACCCTCAGACAGCATTTGGACCGCCATCAGCATCTCCGCCTGATTCACGTTAGTCGGAAGATCCCCCAGACGCAGCTGCCGCTTCTCAGTGCTCCTGCGAACCGTCAGACAAACCCCCTCCTGCAGAGGGTAATGATGGAGGGTCATGATGGCAGTGGAAGCGGTCAAGGGGTCAGCGTACTTTGCATAGGCAAAGCCTCGGTTCTGCCCACTGAAGTTCATCATGAGACGAAACTCATAAATAGTGCCGATGCTCTGGAAGAGAGGAATCAGACGGTCCTCGTAGACATCACGTGGGATCTGACTAATGAAAACCTCACAGCCCGGGCCGGGAGGAGGACCTTGCCAGCCTGGAGGAGAAGTCAAATATACGGAAAGGTCAAAATGAGCGATATTATCTTTGCTGCAAAAACAAAAGTGAATAAGGTTAGATTTCAGAAGGACTTCATGATTAATGTTGAAACTAATTATGAGAATAGAATGAGGTTATGCATCAGTCCTGTTAAAATTGTCATAATGGCAATTGATTATAAATAATAATCATAACCATTATTATTAATCAATATATAATACAGTATTTATAATAATGTATTATTTATAATGTTTATATATATATATATATATACACACACACACAGTCGTGTGTGTGAAAAAGAAAGTGAACCCTTTTGAATTATGGTTTTACATATCAGGATATAATAAATCATCTGGTCCTTGGCAGGTCTTAAAATTACTAAACTTCTCCATTTGTGCCTAGTTTTTAAATATACCATGACACAGTGTAACATGTCATGTGTTGTTGTTCATCTGAGGTTGTATTTACCTCATTTTAAGACCTGCTAAAGACCAGATGTTTTTTTATTATGTCCTGATATGTAAAAACTAATATATATATATATATATATATATATATATATATATATATATATATATAAAAATTCTCCAGTGGAGAGAAGGGTACAGGAGTTTTTTCTCTCAGTGGATGAATAAGATTTCCTGACAAAAAATAAGAAATTATCATTACAGATGTTTATCATTTAATAATTTGTAATAAACTTTTAGATCTTTCTAATGATTTATAGTACCCAACCAAAACAGGTGGATGTTGTTTGGACTGTGATTAGTAATGTTGGGCTATGTAAACAAAACTGAGTTAATGATAAGCAAGTGGTGTTATGTTCCTGCAGTCTGCCATTTTTGGCAAATGAACGTTTGTCTGAAAACATTACTTGTTAAGGTCTGTATTTTATGTGCATTGTATGGAACATTAATATCCTTTGTCAGTCACATGCCTGTTTAAGTGATGAAATGCTTTCAGAGTTGAAACTTTCAGAGTTGGTCACAGGTTTCAGAGATGGTAACAGTTGTTTTATACTTGTGCTACAAATGTGTGGCCTGTGCTACAAACCATTCAACCTCTGTAGCACCAGTGCTCTATACTATATAATTAAATCTATGAAGATACAGTTAGTTGTTCTTCATTTGCCACTGAAAGTGTTTTTTTAAACAAAATCTTAATTCTCTGTTTAGCTGTAACTTCAAAGATTCATGAATTCATGTTGACCAGTGGTCAAACTGTGAATTAAAAACTTCTTATAATAAATTATGATAATCATAAATGCTGAAATGTAATTTTCAAACTGTCAAGATTAGGGATCTTTATTAAAAATGATATATTCTGAGATATATTTCAGAGTATATCAAGCTCTTGTATATAAAGGTCGAGGCAAAAGTGATTCCACATGATCTAAGCCTTTAAAAGTAGAATTACACTGAAAAACTGATGAAAACATCACATAATAAACACTAACCAGAGACCAAAAGCTGAAAAATTAGATGTACTAGGAATTTTATATTTTTATTATTTATTTATTTTTTATTATGACAAATTGACTAATGTAGTGTGACATCATGCAACACTATTGGGAGATGTTGTTGCAAAACATCAATGTTTGTTAAATATAATATATATAAATAAACTTTCAATATAAACGAATAAACTGGGAAATAAATATATAATTATGACAACTAGCCCAGGTCTCCCTTAAAGACAAAAAATACTATTGGTTTTTGATTTATACATGTTATATACTATACATCTTAAGTGATCGACACATCTACAAACCAGACATTTTCATTAACCAATCAGCAATAATTAAGCAGCAATGAGGACTTGCAACCTAATTGATCTCCAGGTGTGTCCATGTTTCAATGAGGTCGAGGCAAAGCACAAAAGAGGCATGGTTCAAACTTTCATAAGATGGCTACAAAGTATCATTCCTACTTGACAAGCTAATTTAAACCAAATGATGAAGATTTATGCTTAAAACCTCTGAAAGGAGAGGTAAACTGCCTGCTTCTGCTCTGCTCAATGTTATGAAGGAAAACGAAAAGCTTCTTTAAGTGATGCAATGTGTTAAAGCTCGGTCTTCATCCGCATGATCCTTCAATCTCATGCAAAGAGACATACAAGAGCTTGAAATGCTACAGGTTGTGTTTTAATTGCAGTTGGCTGATCTCAGTTAAATTCAAGAGCACTTACCCGGAGGAGGACCACCATATTTCCTCTGCCCGTTGACCTGTGT
This sequence comes from Elopichthys bambusa, assembly GCA_037101425.1. Taxonomy (NCBI): domain Eukaryota; kingdom Metazoa; phylum Chordata; class Actinopteri; order Cypriniformes; family Xenocyprididae; genus Elopichthys; species Elopichthys bambusa. The sequence goes on along the minus strand of CM074447.1, from coordinate 12,572,137 downwards.
TAAAGTGATGGAGCTTTTCTGCATCCATTCTTTTAGTGACTTCAATCTCTGCGGGTTCAAAACCTGCCAGCAATCAAATTAGAGAGGTGATTCTTTACATGTTATATCGATGAGCTGACTTGCTTTCAAACGTCAAACTTTCAAGATGGCACACGAATAAACTCGTCTTGAGCCGAATTCTTTTGCTCAAAATTTTGGCAAAAGTATGTTGTTTTATAAACACAAACTGTAAATAAACTCACCTGCTGTAGCTGCTGTCCCTCCATGTCGCTACCCACCTATGATGGCACACCTGTAAATTGCTGGAAAAGTCAAGCAAAGGTCATTAAAATAAACTTCATGACTCCTCTAGAGACACTATTGGACATATTTGAGGAAAGTGGGCGGGTTCTGCGCAACGTGCTCAAATTTTAGTCCTTAAACAGAGGTGATGCTGAGACTTACAAAATTAAGTTTTATTTACAGCTTGAAAAATGTATAATTACTCGTGTTTGCATTTGTTTTAAGATGAAACCGTTATGTAACTTTTTTTTTAAAACGGACTTAATTGAGGAACAATAATCATAGATGTTCAACTCTTCACCAGCAGGTGGCAGCCGCGCATGTGATTATTTAAACGAACGTCATTCAGCACCCCGGACACAATGTTACTTTTTTAAAACATGTTTAATTTCATCTTTTAAGAGTCGTATATGTGCAAATACGCCGTTTTATTTATATTTTAATTATTCAGTGTACGAAACAGAAGGACATATGGAGCTCATCCTGTTTTTATTTAAGTGAGAAAAAAAAAAGTTTTGTTCTTAGGTGTCCTGCTGGGCTGAGTTTGTCACAGGTCATGACCCATGCGCCATAAAACTGTCTACTGAGAAAAACAACGGTGGTTGTTTTGTTGTTCTTGGACAATCCATGTGTTTGTTTTCAAGTAGTATCAAATCTCTCTCTCTCTCTCTCTCTCTCTCTCTCTCTCTCTCTCTCTCTCTCTCTCTTATTATTATTATTTTAGGGTAAAATGAAGTAAGATGACCTTATCCCCCTTTTAATATTTTACATTTCAACTAAATTAGCAAATGTTTCTATTTATTTCCTATAATAACACATAGACTGATGCATCATCATCCTGAAAATAGTAAACTTATATCTAAATATGTTAGAGTTTAAAATTAAATTCACATTGTTCTTAAGGGGGCATATTCCTCCATCTTCCCCTATATTTTATTATATTATATTATTAAATTGAAATAAAATTGGAATAAAATCCTATATAACTATGCATTTACTCACAAAATAAATAACTTTTTCTTTATGATAACTGGATGCCACTTACTGAATTAAACATACAAGGTGATGAGTTCATATGACAACAACATAGCATTTCATAACAACATGTATCATTGCATATATATATATTTTTTAAATATTACAGGCAACAGTGTGCACTGCACAGTATGCAAGAGTTTCATTCCAAAACACACATTTTCTCACACTTCATTTTAAGCTGTCAAGTATGAATAAATAATCTCAAGATATTTGGTATCTCTGTTGGTAACTCCACTTCAAAGGCCACACTTGCCACACATGCATTTTTTTTATTATGTACTAAAAATGAGTCTTTAGACTCATCTTGAAAATGCACGTTTTTGAATATACATGTCTCCATCTGACATTTTTAATGGTGGCAAATGAATGAGAGTTTATTGTGTCATTCAGCTCTGGCCAAGTTACAGTAAACTGTAGGTCTGGAGCATAAACGACATGAAAATGATCAAAGACAGTATTTTATGTACCGGCTTTTGAATTAACGCCACATTAGCGAATACATGAGAGTGCAGGTACACAGTTTGTCAGTGTAAAGTGATGCTGTGCCAGATGAAAGGCAGAACCTGACTTAGTTCTCAGTGTGGCCTGCAGCTCTGACTTTTTAGCAGGAGAAAATCCTTCCGTTGCCTCACAGCCTTTTAATTCTCCGAAAAGAAAAACAGACAGAACAGACAACTGGCATATCTTTTTCTCACTCCCTTCTGCACCTTGAATCCTTTGCATCTTTCAATTTTCCTAGTGGTGACATGCGTGATACGTCTTTTTACCGTAGTGCAATTAAAGTTTATTTGCATGGAAATAAAAACATCAACACCTCCTAATGTAGCGAAGGTCATAACGCCGCCTCACATTGTCACATGTACTACAGTCACCAAGATAATAATATTAAACACTTCATTTGATTTACAGTCTGTGCATATCATTTTCACAAATTGGACTTGTGGAAAATGTGACCTGCTAGTTAGGTCACCTGTGGATTGATGATTTTATCCAGTGTCAGGTTTGAAGGTGATAAAGAAGAATTTATATACATGGGGAGTTTTATGGCAAGCATAATTAAGTTGTATTTGGATATTACTGTGTTTCTTGTTTATAAACAGCGTTGCGTCTGCCTGTGGCTAATTAAGTTATAACCTTTTACATCTAAATATTGAAATCAGGCCTATCTGACTGATGTTATCCGGTTGCTATGCAATGTATGCTGCATAGCGACAGCAGTTCCGTTGCCGTGGGGTCGTCACGCACATCTGTGAGCCTGTCCTGAAATGCACACACACACACACACACACACATACTCTCATACCCCACCCGCCCCGCCTCATGAAGAGGCTGATCCTGCCCCTCTGCCTCCTCGGGGCTCACCGAGGGACAAGCAATCTGTCCAATGTCAAAACTCATATCCTCAGTCCTGTCACTCACCCTGTAAACACTCGCACTAACTTTCAGAGCGTTGCAATGAACTTTAATCTTCTTTTGGCATTTAGTAGTAGTGCTTGGTCTGATCACACTGATCACACCAATATCACATGTATGATACATATGATGATACATACACACAAAACTAATTGTGCCAATATATTGATTTCTTTACAAATGCAAATGTTAAAAAGTATGCTGAATATAGATAGATAGATAGATACATACATACATACATACATACATACATACTTTCATGCCCTAAATTCTTGAAATTAGCTTGATGGATGGATGGATGGCAGCATTTATTTGAAATATTTTTATTGCAACTCTGTAAAAGTTTTTACTGTCACTTTTGATCAATTTAATGCATCCTTGCTGAATAAAGTTTGTAATTGTACTAAAAAATTAAATTATATTATTAAAATATATATTAATAAATATTGGAAATTAATAAGTAGGTGTGTCTTCTTTTAAATGGCAGCGTAGGAGAAATGACAAATTGCAAAAACGACATTCTAAACAATGCTAACTCAAAAATAAAAAATTGATAACAGAAATTTTCCATTATTTAATCATTTATTTAGAAAATGTCCTTATTTAGAAAATGAGCCTAGATGATATATTGATCCATGCAGTCTACTCTATTTTGCAAAATGTTACAAAAATATATATAAACTTAGATGTCATATCTCAACATATTAATGTTGATTGTTAACTTGTTCTTTTGACTAGATATGCATTCATTCACAGGAGGTTATAAAGCAACTTCCATCTTAAGTGCAGGAAGAGCTATCATTTCTTAAAAGCCTATCAGTGCCACAATAAATAGTAAACAGTAACTGTTTTAGAGAGAGGAACAGCTTGCTCATAGCTTAGAGGCTCCCTGATGTTGGGGAAAAACGTGACTGACGTTTCGGTATGTTCCTCCCTCCAGCCGCACTAAAACGTGATTCTCTCATCAGAAACTACTGCATATGTTCTTAAAGGTGTTTGCTAAGGCAATCATCACTATTATTATTATTGCTCCAAGGTTAGGAGTTTCAACAGTTTGTGGTTACTGTGTAACTCATTCAGCACTGTTTGTCCTACACTCTTAAAAATAAAGTTTCTTAAGTGACGGTTCCATGAAGAACTTTAAACATCCATGGAATCTTTCCACTGCAAAAAAGCCTCTGATTCTGAAATGACATTTTTAATTTATGAGCTCACCAACTTCAGCTTTGCGATGTGTGTTTTTTTGTTTTTTTTTTTGTTTTTTTCATGTGCATTTGTGTGTTTTAGTAGTTGGACTCGTACCTGCTGAGCACATGAAACGTGTTTTGTGATTTTTTTTGGTGCCACATGCTCTTGTTTGCTGGATGATTGCATGTGCAGTGGTGTGTGTGTGTGTGTAAGTGAAACATATGAACACTAGCAATCAAGGTGAACAGACGCTGCTAATTCAGGTTGCTGATAAAACGTGTCGATGGTCCTTTGTGGGACTTTCATTACTGTAGCGGAGTCGTCGTCTGTGTTTTCTGAAGCGTGCTGGTCAATATTAGTACTAGAGTCTATCTCAAAGGGACATGTTTGTTCTTCCTCCACCCCACCCTCACCCTTTTCTCTGCCATCTCGCTCTCTCTCTCGCTCTGTTGTGATGGGTCTGATGCTGACAACGAAGACAAAGCCTGTCTACAAGAAGAAGAGGTGAATGTCAGCAAGAACAAGGCTCTGTTAGTGAACTTAGTATCACTTTACAATGAGGTTCTATTTAATACCATTAGGTAACTGCATTAATTAGCAAGAACTAACAATGTAACATACTTCTAAAGCATTTATTATTCTTAGTTAATGTCAATTTCTACATTTACTTATACAGGGGTTTCCAAACTTTTTGTGTCAGCCAAAGCCCCATGCAAAATATTAAGATTTTAAGTTAATATTTAAATAATTTAACGATACATTCACATGTTCACGCTTCTCTGATGTACATGCAAGTACATAGATGAAATATTAAATCTAGTTTTATAGTTATAAATGTTTTATTTTGATTTCTTTGTAGTTGGGCTTGTGATAGTATCAGTCCACATTACATCCACACCAGTGTTTTAGGAACCCAGTCAAATTGAATATTATTATAATAATTTTTTTAACTCTGATTACAAAAATGAAGACAAATATACTGCAATTGTACTAGAAAATAAAAATAATAATATTTGATATTATATTTATAATAATACTTCTATTTTACACTACAGGTTACTGATGTCTTAAATTCTTCACTTTTAAATGTTCAAATCCTCAAGCCTTTATTTTGGTGGAAATGCTGCTGAAATGCTGTAAACTTCTAATACTTTTCGAATTCTGAATGTTTGTTGAGGAGAGGTGTGCTATTAAGTTTTTTAAATGATCAGACTTGTGATTTTTTTCCTGGCAGATGATTAAAGAGGCTCCCATTGTCTGGCCCGTGTACAGGACATCTACTCGTTTCAGCAGGATTATATGGCAAGAAAAATCACAAAGGACTTCAGCTAGACTGCTGTGGTCAGATAAAACACCAGCGCAGATGAAGGGCCAGCAGGGGTCAGGGCAAGCTACATTCCCTTAAACCATCCAGATCCTTCATCAGGGGCCCTCAACCACACATATCAACAACTTTATGCATAACTAACAAACATTTACACACATCTGCAAACATTCATATTTAAATTGCTTCATAAATCACTGTTTTTGCCTATTCGCCTTCCAGATCACTAACAAAAAATATCTTGTACTGTACCAGATGCATACTGCATGAATCATTCTATGACACAGCAGCCTTTTCTATACTGAAAAACTGATTTTTAAAGTAAATTTCTTTTTTTTTTTTTTTTTTTTTAAACCTACTATCAGACAAATAATGTGTTAAAGCATTAGGAAATTGCATTATGTCATCTCAAGCTGAAATAATACAAATTAATATGGGTTATTCTGAACATGTAACAGGATGAAATATTTCAAACAAACATTTTAGGGGTTATGGGGTTTTCTCATTACCATTAAGATTCAACAATTGTTCATAAATAGCAAACAAATTAAATAAACAAAATTTTTTTTTTGTCTATTTGATGTGACAGGGTGGATATGTTATGCTTGACCTGCCAGGCCTTAAAAAACAACAAATTATGAATCCTAAATGAGAGGAAAAACCTGACAACTTTTGAACATGAGGACTCCAGTTATATCACTTCCTATTCATTATGTCACTTATAATGACAGTTATTTTTAAGTAAATAAGTAAATAAGTGATGTTACTGGGGATAATTAAAATTTGCGGACATTGAATTAATTATTTTGTTTTACTTAAAAATTATGTTTTTCAATTCTATTGTTTTCATTATCCATTCAACTTTGTCTTTGGCACTGAAATAAAAAAGACATTGTTAATATGGTATATTTAAACATGGAAATTTATTAATTTTGTGGGTTATGTTTTTCCTTTAAATAGATTAAAAAATTGCTATTTAATTTGCAAAAAGATGCTATTTACACTGAGTGCAAATAGCGATAGATGCTATGTACACTAAGTGAAAATAGCAATATATTCTGTTTACACTAAGTGAAAATAGCAACATTTTCTTAGCCATATGCTATTTACACTAGGTAAAAATAGCAATAGATTCTATTTACACCATGTAAAAGTATCAGTTCTTTGCAATAAGAGTAAAGATGTTATCTATAGGTACTTTATATTGGCAGACACTATTTGCACCTCAATATTTTTGTACATTAACAGGATGCAATAATACAGTATCATAGTGTAAATTATTATATTTGCTAAAATTATTAAATGGATGCTGCCTTATTTGGAGAATAAAAACCCTCCCTACACCTTGACCTAACCCTACCCAATAAACACTTTTAATATTATTAAACACTCATTTGTAGTTTATTTCCACTTTTAGAACATTTTTTTCATTTTTATTGAAAATAAACGTGAACTCGGCAAAAGGCAGATTCGAGCCCATGTCGATCGCGTTAAAAGCCAGGTCTGTGAGCCTTACTCGCTACTGCTTTGCCACTGAAGACGTTACATTTTTAAAAACTTGAGTGGCTCAACCAGACATTGGTGGGCAGAGCTAGTGTAAATAGCGTTTGCCAACAAGGGACGCTATTTGCACTTACTGTAAATAGACACTCCATTAAAAGCATTCTATACAGTACTGTAAATAATCTCTCTCTCTCTCTCTCTCTCTCTCTCTCTCTCTCACACACACACACACACACACACATACACACACATACACACACACACATACACACACATACATACACACACACACACACACACACACATACAAACAAATGAATAAATGTGATGTAATTTCCATCAAGAGATGCATCAATATTTGGTCAAGATCTTGTATTGACAATGTAAGAGAGTCGAGCACTCTATAAAGTTTACTCCAGCACATCCCAAAGACTTTCAATGAATTTAAGGTCTGGACTCAGAGGTGCAAATTCATTTTTGAAAATGATTCTTCATGCTCCCTCCCAACCAGCCTGATGAATCTTAACATTTTCATCCTAGAATATGACCACGATGTGTCTTCCTACATGGTTGTTTAAGAAATGAAAAGCTACACACTCCATCAATTAGGGTTAAAAGAACTGTTCCTAAACATATAACATGCTAGAAACATCATAATCATTGCAATAATGATCCAGTCATAGACTCTTAAGTATTTAGCTATTTAAAGGGTTAGTTCACCCAAAAATGAAATTTCTGCACTGTGTTTACAATGTGAACATTGTAGGAGAATGACAGGGAAGAGAAGAAATTGTTGAATTAAGTTTTTATTTTTGTTTTGTTATTGCACTCAAAAAGTATTCTGAATCAACATTAAAGTTGAACCACAGTAGTCACATTGACTATTTTAATGATGTCTTTCCTACTTTTCTGGACCCTGAATGTGGTAATTATTTTGCTTTCTATGGGGGATCAAAAAAACCTCTCGGATTTCAGCAAAAATATCCTAATTTGTGTTGAACAAAGTTCTTATGGTTTTGGAAAGACATGAGTAAATAATGACAGAATTTTCATTTTTTGGGTGAACTAAACCTTTAAAACCAAGCCAATGTATATTTACAATATGCCAATAAAATGTTTATTATTAATTCTGAATTCATATACTCAAGCCAGCGAAGCAATTAATAGCATGTTTTTTATTAATTCTGAATTCAAATAAAACTTATAAATCAATAAATCAAATAAAACTTTGAACTTGTCTATTTGTCGATTTTTAGGCATATGATTTAGTGCCAGTGATAAAAAGTCTATTAAAACAACGTGTGTAGGAGAGATACAGAATAAACAAACAAACATGTTTAACATCAAACATTGCTGAATTCTTCCTGCTGACAAATGATGTGAGTAGGCCTAGTCGTTTAACAATTAATAATAGGAATTAATTACATGAACTAAAGCAATAGTGCTAAAACTACTTAAGAAGCATGACTTTATGTTTTGTGTGTGTTTGTGAAGCACAGAGGCATGAAGTTGTTCTATCTCTGATAGGGAAACATTCAAACGGGCCATAAACTAAACACATCTGCCAACTTCTTCTTTTGGCCTCAGGTTATCAAAGCCCTGCAAAGCCAGTGATGTATAAAAAATCAGTTCGGAGATTTTCTCCACCTTCTCTGCATAACCTTGGAGATGAGAAAATATTTTATTCAGTGGATTTAGTCGTTTTAATGTACCATGTATATCCCCGCTGCTTGAGCTACGCGTGCACGCTTATGTATATGTGTAGTGTTAGTTTGCATGTCAAAAATAGATTGCGAGAGATGAGAATAATGTTTATAATTGCAAAGGCCTTTGTGTTTATCTGTGTGTGCGTGTGTGTGTTTAACATGGAGAACTGGTGTAGTGTGAATTGCAGTAATTGCCTTGTTTGTTTTGTTTTGGCTGGTTCTGTGAGCTGGTAAGCCACTGCTTCACTGCCTTTGATTGTTTGTCATTTGCCATTTCAAGTGGAACTAACAAGCGTACAAACCAAGTGGGATTGAGAAATTGTGTGTGTGTGTGTGTACGTGCGTTTGTAATACTCTGAAGAAATATATTGTCTCTTTTTTCTCTTCTCTCATCAAGCAAAATATTCCTTCCACCTACAGACATTTTAATTTGTTACAACGTCCACATCTCTGTCATGTACACAGAGCTGGATGATTATATGCCGTGCAAAAGTGTGTGTGTGTGTGCACGCACTGGCCTTCGCTTTAGTGTGACACCTGAGTCACTGGAAGTACATTATCGCTAATGTCCACTTCTGTGAAGTGACCTCATAAATGACCGCTCGGCTACACTGGCAGTGAGATAAGAGTCTGATAGTGGAGTGCCACTGAAAAGGTCACAGCCATCGTAAAGCAATGATGAGCTGAGCGAGGGATGAGTGGAGAGGAGAAACAGAGAACAAGAGAGGAAAGACGAATGGAAAATCTTTGTGTTGATCCAGGAAAGAAAACCAGTCTGGAACTGTGGGAGGTAGGCCTAAAACAAAAATGGACAAAATGGAACTGCACAGCAACGCCCCGCTAACCACCCAAAACATTCCAGTTTTAGGAAGCAGCTAACTGAAAGTAGCGACCTAACAGTAGTTACTGTCATAATAGTGTAACTTTTACAGTAGTGAACTTTCAAATGTTTTGCTATTTAGCATGACCAAGCACTTAATTGCTGTTGTCTGATCAGAAAAATAAACAAACACGCTCAACAAAATGGTGCTCTTAGTGTTGGAAGGTCAGATTCTCTCAAGTGAATCGATGTGTCCTAAATGATCCACTCTATCAAATGTAGCAACAGAAAGTCTGAATCGGTTCGTTCTAAAATGGTTCTGTCTTTTATAATGTAGAGTTGGAAAGCCTTATTCATTCAAGTGAATTGGTTCGACCTAAATGTTTCTCTCATATGAAAGTTTGATTTATTCTAATGAAACAGTTTGTCCTAAATGGTCCTCTCATTTGTAGAGATGGAAAGTCTGAATCATTCTAATGAACGGACGGTTCATGTAAATGAAAGAATCAACCAATTCAACTCCCTGCGTTGAAGGCCTATTATATATTCAGCTTAGTTATAAAATTAGTGTTTTTGTAGTATACATTTTCCTAATAAAATTTGATGCTGTAGCCCTAATTGGGATTGTTCATTCAAAACTCCAGGTAGCTAAAATACATTAGTATAGGCTAAATATATTAAAGTAGCTTTGTCAACAGTGTAACATTGTGGTGGTGGTGAGTTTGGACGGGCAAGCAAAGTGTAAAAATCTAGTTACGTTTGATCTTTGAAAAAGGGTTATAAAACAGCATCTTCCACTTGAAAAGAGGACAGAAAGTGTGGCCAGATTGCCTGAAAATGAGAAAGGACAAAAGAAAAAGTGAAGTGTGGCTCTCCGGCCCTTAAAAAGTCCAACCAGATGGAAGCACTCAAAGTGACGACTCCAGAGCTATGACATCATCAGGGCAATGGCTCTGTATGGCATTTATTCTGATTAGTTAAATGGCCATGATTGTCTGCCCAGCAAGTCACACGCACACACACACACACACACACACACACACACACACACACACACACACACAGTTACACTGTGGTAATCAGCCTGAATGTGTATCTACATAAGCCTCCTGATTATAGCCTGTTGTTGGACTTCAGAACACTTGGACAAATCAAATTCTCATTAAACTTTCATTCGCAAATCCTGAAATTGGAACAGCAAGTGTACAGAAAATGTACCTCCTTGGCATCTCTGTGTTGTCCTGCCAACTACACTTTAAAATCTAAAGTTCTAACAGTGTTGTGAGTTCATATCATCCACGGTTTGGACAGCTCATTGCCCTTTTGGGATTTTTCAATATAGAGTTTTGTAAACAAAGTGAAATAGAACACCCTGTGAACTCTCTCAATGAAGTCTCGCCTGTTCCCATATTTCTGTTTTGCTGCACAGTTAAATTTTGTTTTGTGAGTGATCTTAAGAACTAAATCCAAATTAACTGGGTTTATTTAAGTCACACATATTGTTTAATATAATTAAATGAACCCAAATACATTAGGTTATCACAAACATTTTTATAAAATATCCTCTTACACTCTTAAATAAAGGTGTAAGGTGTAAGTAAAGGTTCCCAGTAGAACAAAAAATGGATTTACAGCCATAGGAGAAGCTTTATAAGTTTCGCGAATATGTTAATCTGATTAGTTTTTTATTCTAAAAGAAAACATAAAATGGTTCTTGATCCTTTGATAAACTTATCACCATTCAGTAATGGGATCTTAAAAGGATCGTTTTGAAACCTTTATTTTTATGAATGCAGTTTGACTGACCTGTCTACCTTATCTTTTTAACTGCCGCAACATTTCACTGTTGCTGAAAGAATCACTTGCAAACTTAGATACTTGCAGCGCAGGCTGAATGTCTAGCCTATAGGAGCACCGACCCAGCTCTCCAGAAGGATGGTCAGGGATTTTGCATTGATGCGCCTGAGAATGCCAGAGCCAATCACAGCGAGGCAGATGCATGTAAAATTCGCCGCTGAGTTTGAGGACTGGATTGAGCACATTGTGCTGTGGGACAGCAGGAATCAAGCATCTGGGGTCGCGCTTACATATATTAAACTGATGCGCACTAATGCGCACACTGGCTCATCTGACGCGCGCCTTTGGTTACGCGTCTGTAATGGTGGTAGTCGTTTAAATCGAGGATTATTATCTTAGAAAGACTCCGATCGTGAGTATAACGGACATCTACTGCTAGTGCATTTGACAGTTTGTAATTTTTGCCTCGTTTGTTGTATGAAATCATTGGTCTGCTCTTCGGACACCTCTTACGCATTAGAAAGCTTCTGATATCGCACAAGTTTGTAGTTGGAATTGATTTTCGGACACGTCGTTTTGGAGATTTTTATCAGTCGGACGGTGGTCCTTTTTGTATGGATGTAGTGTGTCGGACTGAGTCGGACCGATCCGGGGGTTCCAGACGCGCTTCCCCGAGATTCCCCAGCAGCATTACCGTCCAGCCGAGCGTCTCCAGCAGCAGGCGACATGATCCTTCTGGGAGTACTTCTAAATCTGTTCGTCATTAAGGGTAAGACTCTTAGAAACAGCCTTCATGACTTATTTTGACACATCAGGGTCACACTTTATATGACAGTGTTTATGCAGTATATTTACATAAAGTATTTACAGGACATACTTATATAAGTAAGTGCTGAGTTAATTAACAACGTGCGTGTCTTTATTTTGTAGAGCTGCCTGCAAATACACTTTGTAACTATTGTGATAATTATATACATTTACTAAAAATAAATATCAATTTATTATAGATAGATAGATAGAGATGTTTTTTTATGAATGGCTCTTTGGTCGAAGGCGGCAGACTAAATGAGACTATAGTAAAACCTTGGTATTGTACATTTTCGAAGAAAAAAAGATATAGCTAGATGGACGGATAGATAGATGTGACTTTACTGATTCTGTGTGGGGAAACTGGGGTGCATTAACAGCCAGACACAGACTGTACAGTAGAGCATACCACTATTCTTCTAAAAGTCTACATTATAAACAAGATTACAAAGCACACCATATATATTACAGAAAATAGACCAAATTAGAAGAATACGTATTACAGATATCATCACAACAAATTCTAATAGATGTACACAATATGCTGTATCATTGCATGTATATTGGGCAGAGATTCACATTGTGCTTGAATTATGTTGTACATGCAACATATAGTGCATAGGATTGCATCAAGAACATTTGTAAAAGCCAGAACAACAGTGATTAAATTACAATAGCATGGGAACTTATTGCACAGGTGTGTTTTAGGGTGACCGCTGTGCCATGTGCTTGTGCTGGAACAATAGAAAGGGCTTCATTTTCTAGAGTGCTGTACACTGAGCAGAACAGATGTGTCTGTCACTCCATACACATCTGTGTACTTGCTTATTATGTTTAACAAAGAATGTACACTCTAAAGAAAGAATATTCCAAATGCAACCAGATTATCTCTATATGTGGCTTGCAAAAATAGAAGAATCCTTTATGTTGTAAAACCAACATAAAGAGCTTAAAAAAGCTTAAATATTAATATAATTTACTGTTATATGTGTACAAACATGAAATCACCTTTAAGAAACACTTTTATTTTAATGTAACATTATAGGTAATTACATTTAATTCACAAATAGTGCTTTTAATAGCCAAACAGAGCAGTGAGATTATTTCAGTCAATTATATGTACTTACTTTAGCAGCCCTGTTTATTTTCTTCATACCTTTGAATCAACATCATAATAGTTTTAATATCTCAAACATTACAGGAGCTCCTCTGAGCTCGATAATCTGTGCAGACCAGGTCTAAAAATATAATTCCGTCAACAATAACAGTATGTTATGGGACATCTGTCACAGTCAATATTATCCTAATTATGTGATGGCAAGAACACACACACACATACAAACAGAGACAGATTAGGCTGGTAAAGGGCAGCTCCATGGAGTTCCCGTAGCACAGCAACCAACATTTGAGGGATCTGACTTTCTTTCTCCACCTGGGACGACACAGTGCAATATTGCAATTGTCTTGTGCAAGTGCTTTGTAGCCCAAGTGGCATTCATCATCATGAGTGGTGTTTGTCGCACCCTGGTGCCATGAGAACACGCTGTAATGCGCACGCTGATCGACAGGTTTATTTATTAGCTGTGTTAATGATTGCAGATTTGATGTGCTCGCTCATGCTGTGTGTATCCCTGGGGGTCGGGTCGTATATCAGCCGCATGAAACGCAAAGGGACCCCCTGACGGAGATCAAGTGGCAAAAAGATTTAATTTCTACAGTGTATTTGCATAAAGACTTGGCTGCTTGAATATGTTTTTAAGAGGCAACCTGAGGTAGAAATATGTGTGCAAACATACGAAATCTCAGATGGAGCCAAGGTTCTTAGAAGCGGAAGTCGTCATAGTTGGGGAAACTTCTAAAGTTTCCAAAAGAGGACATGGTGGTCAGAACATTCTAAAAAAGAAAGGTTCTTCATTGGTATCTATGGTTCCACCTTTGACATCAATGAAAACGTTCCATTCCACAAAACGTACTTTTAGTGCAAAAAGATTCTTTAGATTTTTAAAATAGTTCTACATTTAAATTTTTAAATTGTTCTAAAAGATTCTTTGGGGAACCAAAAATGGTTCTTCTGGGGCATCGCTGTGAAAAACCCCCTTTTGGAACTTTTGTTTTTAAGAGTGAAGAGAGAAAAATGTCACATTTGACATCACTTCTTCATCCGTTGTATTAGAAACACTGTTCCATTGTGTGATTTAATGCAAAGGTAATAAAACACAAAGTACAGTCTTATAAATGTACCTTTTTTGAAAGTGAAAATATAAAAAGCTTTGCTAGATTTACAATGTGGAAACGTGTCATCACATTGAAAAGGTGAAAAGGGTCCATTGACGGCCTTTCGGTAGGAGCGCGCATGTGCGAACGCGTGCCAGCCGTGTGCCCAGGTGTTTGGGAAAAGGTACGCGTGCGCAACTCTGGACTTTGGCAGCTTCAACTCATTTGCCAGCGACAGCTGCTGACAGGTCTGGGAAAAACATGCCTGGCATAATGCTTTCGTCTCATTTTTGCTTTTACCCAAATGAGTTTTTTGTGAAAAGCACAAGCTGCACAAGTTAAGAAATGTTTTGGGATGCTTAATAAACACAAGTGAACTGGGCTTTGTCAGCGCATATACTAATTGCATGGAGAAAAATATGCCATAATGGACTCAGATGCATTCCAGCCAAGGACATACCCAGGGACAGTCTAATTACATGGCCATTTTTAGCAAACCAAAGAGGAATCTTAAGAACACAGGTTCAATAAACCACACGGGACCGGTTAACAAAAAGGTAATCTTCCCTCTGGGCATGTTTTCTTCACATATGAGGGGACTTTTAGGGTCCTTTCAGGGTCGCCTGTGTGTTTTGTTGATAACCAGGATTTGGAAAGGCAAACACAGTGACGGCAGATGGTGTTGGACTCCCTTGCCTCGACTGGAAGATTCAAGCCAAGCGACAGAATCAGAAAGAGCGTGTGCGAGCATGTGTGTGCGTGAGCTCCACTCGCACACGGCTTTTATGATGATGTTGTAGCCAATTTTCATTAAAGGCGCTGAGCGCTATGATTTAGCGTTGAGGACCGTCTCAGCATCACGTCCCTGCAGTGAACTCCTTCCTCCCGGGGCTCTTGGATTGTCTTCCGTTTCTCCTCAGTGTCAATCAGACGAGCCCATCCGACCCGGTTCTTTTAATACCACCGTCATGCTTTGATGTGACGTGTCACCAATAGTGAATAGATACGGCGCTCTGACCCACATTTGACAAAACCCTCAATGCAGCAAATAACAGTGTGTGCTGAAAGTCTATATAGCAAATACGAGCGTATTTAATGTCAGAAAAATACTTAAATATAGCGTTAATGGCTTCTTTTTTATTCCTTTGCATGTCATTCTTCAGACGTCAGTGCTGAAACACACTCATTCACTGTTTTAAATGGATACAAGGGTTTTGTTTGTGTACGTTTTTGTTGAGTAATTTGTCTAAATTGTTGGTTTGGGCCCTGGAGATGTGACATGCTGTAATTTAGCTGATGGATTCTTCAGTTTTGTGTGGACTGACAGAACAGACGTTTTCTTGATATGTATTTTGATATAGTGGTGCTCGGTTTACCACACAGGTTCAGACCACTGTACGCATTGATTAGTTAATCACGTTAGACTTGTGCGTATCGACAGCTGGAGCCGGTTTGCTGTCGCCGACCATAAATACGGTCACACAAGGATACTTAGATTTACAGTACGCGCTCACACTGTCTTTCTCTATTTCACTCACCTCTTTATTTCTTTCACTTCCCTGTACAGCTGAGCTTCACTGCAGAAACTGCGTCTGTCGTTTCCTCTCAGTGTGTGCATGAGACTTAAAGCCTCAAGGTGTGTGTGTGTATGTGTGTGTGTCACTGTCACTTGTTAAATGTGATTTTAGTGCGCGCACACACACATATCTCGTAATACCCGGCCAGCATGTGTTTGATTGCCATCAGCCTCCATACTGAGATGGTTTCCTATTGTGTGAGGCGTCTGCTGTCTGTCATTCTGTTTACTTTCTTTCTTTCTGTTTTATTCTTGCTCATCGCTCACTTTTCGACTCCTCTGTGCAGTGTGAAAAGGAAAAGACACAAAAAAAATTATATTTTAGATATTTTTATATATTGATTTTATAAATCAGTGCTATAATTTGGAGTGTTAATTCATACAATATAATTTACAATTATAAAATGAAATTTTAAATCAAATTAAATATAAGATTGTATGCAATCATTTAATTAATTATTTCGTTATTATCATTATTAATTATGATTAATTAATCATATATATATATATATATATATATATATATATATATATATATATGTTGAGAACAGCCCCCAAATGGAGATTATTTAAAGACATTATAATTTAAAGACATTATAGTGGCAGACGAGTAAAAAATTAAATAGATAATTGAAAATCAATATTTTGTTTGTTATTGTGTCTCGTTGTTTTTCAGCATCTAATGCTGTATGTCTTGAAAACTTTGCATTCTGTTCTATTCCATTGTAGTTCCATCTATCTGTAGTATCAGCTGGTGCTATGCTGACAGTGGACTCACATGAATTGTTTTAATTGGTACGAAAATTCCCTATTATGATTAATTTTATTTAATTTTTTTAATTAATATTTTTTATATTTATTTTTTTTCTAACTATGTATTATACATCTAAAATTAATAAAATATTAATAAATAATTTTATAATTTTATTTTTATTTCAGTTTTAGTTATTTTAGTACATCAAGTTAAACAAAATAAAAAATTAGGAATGTTACTGTAGAGCTGAAATGTGAATTCAAACATAAATTTAATATTATCATATCTAAAATTAACCACAAAAATTTAAGTCTGCTAGTAGCTTAAGCAAAAAAATGGACTAAAATTGCTTTAATCATGTCTTTCTTTTACTATTAGTCACTGAGAATTTGTACATTGTCATTTTAATGATGTTAAAATACTTTCTCGATTCCAATTTTAATATGTAGTGTAAAGACATTCAGTGGTTGACTGAAAACTCTACACTTTGGGTCTGTGGAGCTATCAAACAAGCATCCAACACAGCAGCATTGACTCAACCAATGGTGTGAGTTTAGGGCGTGGCTACCCAGGGGCAGTTGGAAAACCTGGGCTGCGTTCAGCCCCGACAAAATGTTGCGAAAAGTTTTTTAAACGGAAACGGTAGTGCGTTGAACACCCCGTTCTGATGAGTTGCAACTATGGCAGCTGAGAAGGCCATTCTTTGTGTTCTCTTTGAAGAATTTTAGGAGCCTGATGAAATCGGTATAAATACGTGTTTAATACTGCAAAATACGCTCGATGTTACTGTCACTGCCCTTGCCGTCTAGAATAAAAGAGAACATCCCAATCGAGTGAAGGGATTTGTGGAAACTGTGGTTCCTAATTATTGTGATCCAACATTTGCATTTATGGTTATGAAAGTTTATGAAAGTATCACTCCACAATACAATAGCAAAATATATAAGTATAGTATTTTTATGTTACATTAATCAGCACACCTTCCTAAGGAAAGGATATGGACCACAAGACATTGCAATTACTAAATTATATTTAGACAGACTTAAAGAAGTTCCAGATCTATACTTGTGCTCTTATTATTGATGTTATTTTGCCATTAATTTAAATAAACATGTGCAAACAATATACTTGCTTTTGTGAATTTATTTGAATGTTAATTACATTTAAGAGCTGTTTCTTTAATATCGTGTGATTTATATGCATGTTGATGTTGATTGGGCTGACATTTTTGACATACCCACCAAACAAGAGAAAACGTATCTCAAACCCGTTGCACAGCGTTTCCAGGAAACATGTCGTTCAACCCAGAAACCGTAGCAAAATAGCGTAGCGCACCGGTTTGAGCTTGAATGTGCCCCTGTTCAAAAACAGTCATTAATTTTGCAATTCTGCTTTGTGCCCCTAGAGGTGCAGTAATGACACACTTTACCTTTTAAGAAGAAAAATGAAAACAGTGGCAGAACAAACACTTGTCTTTGTATTCAAACTTGCATGTAACATCTCAATATTGAACTGTTTACCAAATATGTGCAAGATCAAAGTGTGTTTACTTGTCCGTTTAACTTCGGCCGCCACAGTAGATGGTCTTTCATGCATGGATCATTGCTCCACAAGCTGTGGACGGAGGTGCCATTTTGTGGTAGCGCAGTCCTAAGCCATGACCAACATTTAGTCTGCCGGCCACAGCCGTGGGTTCTCAATCACCACACGCTTTAAAATGAGGCCTAGTGCAATTACAGTCCCTGCTGCAGCAAAGGAAAACAGACACAAAGGGGGATGGGGGTCAGGGGGGAGAAATACAAGAAAAAGAAACACATGTCTAATGCTTCCACAGAAGTGCAAGCATTTTTCTGTTGCTACTTAATGAAAAACAGCAAACGTTGCCATGAAATTACACAGCCCTGTCACAGTTCCCCCTCAAGTCACCCTGAGACCCCGGCTGACGGCGAGGGTCTCTAGAGTTGACATCTGTCAGGACTGAGCTTGAGAATGAACACAAAGCACAAAGTATCTGTTGTCAAGGACTCGGGTTGAAACTCTTGATGTATGGAGATGGTGAATGAAGATTTTCTGCTTGTTTAAGTTATCTGTCCTCCTGACAATAGCAAGCCGGCAAATTCCCTTTCCAAGAAGAGGTCTCTTTTAAATTATTTTACACATTATTAATTCTGCCCTTAGGTGGAAGTTAAGGGACTTTGATCTCCATTTTTACATGGTCAGTGTCAAAATGTTTTATATGTGTCTAGAATGCAGATTTGATGAGAAACAAAAATGTAATGTGTCATATCCAGGCACACAAGGAATCAGATTTCCAGTTCTACATATTGCCTACCCATTTGCATATTCGTTTATTAAGTATTTTGGCCAATATGACTGTTTTTATTAACCAATAGGACTGTAGTAGTTCCAGTTCAATCAACCAATAGCCAACATATTCAAAGTTCAACTTGGCAAACCTCTTTGAATCTCTTTGAATTGTGGTTCATTTTAATTCTACTTTTTCGCATTCAAATTCATACTGCGATTCTGCATCCTGTTTGCTACCTCAAATTCAAAAACTGATTCTTTATTCCATTCGGAATGTTGCATCTCAGCTCTCTGTAAGACTTTATGATGTTTAAATGCATTCCACTGTGGATTTTCTGATATTTCATGTAAAAAATTTGAAAAAGCCTGTATGAAAACAAAAAATGTGCAATTCCATCTGGGCCTGTTCACAACTGTGGCCAAATGTTTGTCTGCGATGCCAAATGCTGTCTGCAAAATCAATTAGCTCATTGGTAAAGCATATTGTTAATAAATACTTTGTTAATTGATTAAAAAAAAATGACTTTACCAATCCTCCAGGGTCTGTTCCCTCTGTGGTGCCGGTGTTCCCTGGGACTATGGACTGCATAGAGGCTGTACAGGAATGTGTGTTAGACCCGGAGTGTAAACGACCATTCCGGCATCTGGAGTACTGTGTGGACGAGGAAGCGGTGGCTCCCCTGAGTCTTGATGCGCGGCAGGCCTGCATTGATGCCCAGAACAACCTCATGCGCTATCAGCTCCTGCAAGAATGCAAGTGTCAGCGAGGGGCTCGTATTGAACAACAGTGTCTGAGAGTTTACTGGACCGTCCGTTTTCCACAGGGTAAGGGTGTCAGAGAGAGTGTTTACCTTTCTTATGGTGAATGTTGTCAGCTACCTGGATCTGCCCTTAATTTTTTCTCATTGAAAATCCTGTTTAATTCAAAAATATTTTCTTTTCACAGACACCCCGTGGGCTGCAAAGGCGGTTCTGGGGGTCTGTGGAAAGAAAATCAAACTGTTTTAGACCAATATTTCCTCCTGTGAAACAGCTATAAAAATACATTTGTATGATAAATATTTTTTAGAAGTATTACAGAGTACCGTTCAAAAAATATGGGGTCAGTAAGAAATTAGTTTTATTTAGCAAGGTTGCATTAAATTGATCAAAAGCAAATAATTTTACATTTTTACAAAAGATTTCCATTTCAAATAAATGCAATTTTTTTAATTAATCAAGGGAAAAAAATGTAAAATGTATCAGGGTTTCCACAAAAATATTAAAGTCCCCCTGCAGTCAATAATTTTATCCCTTAAAACTCATCCTTGATCCCCAAAATGACGTATCTAAACGTTTTTTTTTTTCCCTGTGAAAAAAATTTCTTCATGCCTTAAAATAGCTTGAATGTAACTCTACATCCTTGCCTCATTTAATATAAGCGGATCAATGAATATGCAGTTCACCTCCACCTCCACTCACACACGCCAGCTCAGAGATCCACTCGGTCAACTTACTGAGGTAAACGCTGCACAATGGTATTGTTCTTTACAACACCGGACAACAGTAATTAATATGATTAACCTTTTGCTTGACTATGTTATCAAACAGCTAATAATGTGTTATAATGTTACACGAACCAGCACACAGACAGCTGCCTTCTAACAATCAACTCAGAACGTAGAGAAAGACATATACTTAATCATAACATCGTAGTATACGTGATACACCCGCCATATTACTAAATCTACACGATTTTTCATATCAACAGAAAAATATACCAGGATAGCCTGGCTTCCCCTGCTAGTTCGCTGTTAATGATATGCTAAAGCCTGCCAATGTGATTGGTTACAAGATAGTTTGTGACGTCACAGACACTCAGCAATGGTGTTGATATATGAATTTGCACATGGTTCGTCTTAAAGCATATTAAAAACACCACAGAGACATACAGTATAAACAACATTAAAAACTTGATTTTCACCACAGGGGGTCTTTAAGTAACAACTGTTTTTAAACACTGATAATAATAAGAAATGTTTCTTGAGCAGCAAATCAGCATATTAGAATGATTTCTGAAGGATCATGTGACACTGAAGACCGTAGTGATGATGCTGAAAATTCAGCTTTGCAATCACAGGAATAAATTACATTTTAAAATATATTCAAATAGAAAACCGTAATTTTGAATTGTAATATTATTTCGCAACATTACTGGTTTTGCTGTATTTTGATCAAATAAAAACAGCCTTAGTGAGCATAAGAGACCTCTTTCAAAAACATGAAAAATCTTACATACCCCACACTTGAACGGTAGTGTGTAAATATATAAGCATATACTGAATATTCAGTTTCACCCAAAAAATATTTCATTTTATAGAAGTTAAATGCATTGCTATTGTTATTGCTATTGTTTTTTCAAGACTCCCAAGAATATTCTGTGACTGAACTGCTCATGTCCAGCAATTCCCAAACCAGTGAATGTCATGATGAAAGGAGCAGGTTTAAAGAAAGCGAATAAGAAAGTATAAGAGGGAGTAAGTAGGTAGCTCCAGAGAAAAGTCATGGATAAAGAATTCAGTTAAATCAATTTCAAAATGACTGCCTTTGTTCTGCCGGTCATAAACAGTGAACTCACAGATCTCAGTGGATGCCATTTGTTATGTTCTTTCAGGACATGCCAAAACGCTTTAATGAGAGTGTTGAGTGAGCTACCAGAGGATTTAGATTTAGGCAGTAATAGCATTTAATGACTGCTCAGTAATGTGTACGAAATGGCAAGGAGGCATAAAACCCAGTCAGACACTAAACAAACGACTGGCTCACTGACAGTGGTATCGTGATTAATTTCGCCATTCCCTCATCTGTTCATTACGCTCGGCGGGACAGACGCATACATGCAGGAACCGGAATTTGCTTCGTTCTGTCGAGGGTGTCTGGTTCTGTCTTGTGTGTTTGCTCATGAGCAAAAGAGATTACAGCATGCTGGTGAATGACGTCCGGGGGATCGTCAAGACACGGCTGCAAAATTAATTGATTCTGAGTCCATATTCCCACCCAATATGGCTTATTAATATTAAATCTTATGAAACAGGAAGATGGGTTCCCACAGCGACTCATCAAGAGTTGTTGTAATTGCTGACTAATCCCAGGCTTCTCCAGCAGTGGACTCGTCATGCGTTTGAGTGTAGCGCAGGGGCCACAGGGGCCAGAAGGGCCCGGGCTGATCGGCAGTCTCAGAAATAAGTGCTTTTAAAACACATCAACTGGAAATGTCAAGTGTTCTTCTGCAAACAAAAACCGTCTGCGCCACAATACGCAAGGCATGTAATTGTGAATGTAGCACACTTGATGTAGCGCCTCCGTAGATTGAAATGTAGCATGTGTGTCAGCGCGAACAAGATGACAGTAGGGATTGTGCCTGTTTGCATTTGTTTGAAGAGTCTGAGTATGCGTGTCTGTGTGTGTGTGTGTGTGTGTGTGGGCAGAATTTGATAACCAAAATTTCAAAAAATGTCCCCAAAAGAATATCACAACATAACAAGACCTCCTTCTGGGGATGTCGACACAAAAATAACAGGCTCGTGAAATGTCAAAATGTGTATTTTGGGGTTAGGCTAAGTATTTGTGGTGCTTGCTGACAAATTTACCATTATTTCATAATCCTTTGCTACGGCATTTTAAGTTGTTGCTAGGGTATTCGGGAGATTAATAAGGTGTTCTGGGTGGTTACTAGGGTGTTGTTAGGCAGCTGTCCTAAGTCTCTGATAGATTTTAGGTTTATTTATATACTATAGTGCATTTCATACACAGCGGTAATTTATGCAAGTGCTTTACATAGACACATACAACTAAGTTTAAAACCATATAAGAATAAATAAATAAATACAATTTAATGAATAAAAATTTCAAATAAATAAAAATGTAATTTAAAATGAATAAAAAATTCACATAAATAAAAAGGAATATGTAATTATATGAAATTATAAAAATGTAAAAAATACATTATATAAAAAGGAAAGAAAAATAATATATTGATAAAATAATGAAGTACAATCAATGTAAGTGGGTGATTTGTGTAGCACAAATAGGACAAGATATGTGCTAAAGTTTAATACTTTAATCCTTTTCATCCTTACATATTATTTTAAATACAATAGATATGAGCAGAAAGTCCCCAGAAGAGCAAATATACAGCACAAGCTTGTGTGTGTGTGTGTGTGGTTTCATACTCATCTTGGCATGTGGCATCCCCCAGGGTTGTGTGATACAAATAGACTTGTCGCTATTTTAACTTGTCTTGATCCAGACCCCTAAATCTGTGAACTGTCAGCTCAACAAATGCATATATGCATATATCACAAACACCATTAAAATCCATGAGAACTATGTAAATCATAATCAAAGATATATTATATGATCTCTACAATTTGATTAAATGCATTGCTGTTAATTAGGTGTAATGATAAGGTGTGCTCAATTAGCCTCAAACAATCTGATGTCTTTTGGTTGTGTGTGTATGTATTGCAGGTTATGATGACATTGAGACGTCCCCATATGAAGACATTGAACTGGAACTCGTGAGAAATACTGAAACATCAAAACTAGCCTCAATAGTTTCAGGTACTGCAGCCACATCAGTGATACGACCAAATAAAATGTTTTCCTCCACAGCTGAATGCACTGTGATGATAGATGCATTGTGTATCGCTGTATGTTTGCATGTTTGTGTTTAATAGTATTTTCCCTGTTCTCTTGCTGTTGAATTTATGTGTGTAATATAAAAGGCATAACATACTGCTTTATACTGACCCCAAAAAGTATTTGGATACTTAATTGAAAGTCTCTTTTCCTCTTTCTCAGTGTCGTCCCTTCCTCTGACGGATCAGAACCAGTGTCTAAAAGCAGCTCAGGACTGTGGGTTGTACGAGAAGTGCGGTTCCTTGCGTTCTGAGTATGCATTAGCTTGCACTAAGATCATACCTGGCACGAACCACTGTAACCGGCACAAATGTCACCGGGCCCTGCGGAGGTTCCTGGAGCGTGTTCCAGAAGAGTACAGCTTTGGTGTCTTATTTTGCCCCTGTTTGGATACTCTATGTGGGGAGAGAAGGAGAAAAACCATTGTGCCCTCCTGTTCCTATGAGGAGCGAGACGGACAGCCTAACTGCCTTCATCTGGAGAGTTACTGCCTTAAAGACATCCTGTGCAGGTGAGATACGCATCTGTTAGCAGTTATACATAGTAAAAATATCAGATTTGCATCTTTTTAATGAATCAGCTGAAATGGTTGAATTATTCATTCACAAATAGAACTAATTTAGATCACTAACTTATTGAACCAATCCATCTTTTGTCATAAGTCTTTAATACCAGAAATGTCACAAATAAAACATATCTGAAATATGTTTACTGCCTCTTCTGATAAAATGCCCTGCACTTCTGTTCAAATGTTTAAAGGTCAGTAAGATTTTTTCAAAAGAAATTAATTCCTATTTATCAAGGATGCTTTAAATTGATCAAAAGTGACAGTAAATACATTTATAATATTACAAAACATTTCTAGTTTAAATAAATGCTGTCCTTCTGAGCTATCTATTCTTCAAAGAATCCTGAAAGAAAATGTATAACAGTTTTCACCGAAATATTAACTGTTTTCAACATTGATATTAATAAGAAATGTATTAAAATATATTCAAAGAGATAAAAGCTATTTTAAATTGTAGTAATATTTCAAAATATTATTATTTTTTTATACAGTATTTTTGATCAAATAAATGTAGCCTTGGTGAGCACAAGAGACTTCTTTCAACATTAAAAAAATCTTATCGAGCCCAAACTTTTGAACAGTAGTGTATATACGTAAAAAATATGTATTGTAAAACACACATAGAGTTGATTTTAATAAACAGCATTTTACTGAAACATGCAAAAATGTTTTCAGCCAAAATATGTAAAATAATTTGTGTTTATTTATTTATTTATTTTTGTAATTTACACAGAGATAATAACAGTATCGTTTTTAAAAACTTCCACTTTGAAACACATTTCAAAAAGGTGACTGTTTTAGGCCCCCAAAATGCCATTTCCGTGTAAATGAACGACAACGTTTTCAACTAAAAATGGAAAACGTTTTTTAATGCCGTTCATTTACATGACAGTAGCGTTTTGGTAGCCTGAAAATGCAAACTTTTGATAATGGGTTTTTGAAAATCATACCGCTATCATCATGTAAACAACAAAAACGTTCATTTGTGAAAATGGTGACGCCATACGCATGTATATTACGTGTTCAGTCTATAGGTGTTTCTTTACAAAGTGACATTGCCAACTACTGGCCTGGCAGCATAATACAGTGTTTTTACTCATTTTCGCGGATCTGTGTGAATGGAGATCGTTTTGACAATGTTGTCTTCTGTACGTGAAAAACCTGTTCCATTTTTAGTACATCATGGCTGTAACAAACTGCGCTGGGACACATAACGTTATTAAAAACCTAAAAGGTTACCGTATTAAAAAAAAAAATTATTAAAAAAGTTATAAATGGCTACATATGGCTTTCTTTGAATGCTTTAGAGCATGTAATGCCATGCCAGAATGTCAGAGACCACATGATGATGTAAAGATCTGCTGAATCAATATTTTGAATAAGTTCTCTGAAAAAAAAAAAAAAAAAACTGTGTGAAAGAACCAATTTGTGTAACTGATTCTGACATATCACACTGTCATCAGATGTTCTACCTCTCATTCAAACTAGAAAAAACCTCAGCATTGATAACAGCACAGCATGATCATTTCCACCTTTCTTCTTGAAGTACAAGACTTCCCTTTTATCTTCTTCTAGAAACAGATGTCTCTGGCAGTAATGCTTATCTAAGCATCATTAATAGCACAGAACATGCTGAGCTGGATGGAAGAAAGGACAACAGGTCGCATACTATACAATTAGACATGTCTACTGTGTATTTAAATAAGGATAAAAATGAGAAATGTTTGGAAAATGCAGACACTAACCTTCAACATGACATTTTTGTTAGCATGGGTCATTGTCTCAAAGGAGGCAGTCCTTTAAAAAAAAAATTACGAAATAGCATTAGATATTAAAAAAAATCAAATCACTCATTAAATTACTAAATCACAATTGATTCTAAAGAAGTACTGTTATTGAAAACTAAAACTACTATTCAAAAATAAAAATAATATAAAAATAATAGAAATAAAATAAGATATGAATATTAGATGAAATGCTTAAACTTAAAAAACTTGACTGGAACTGAAATAAAATGTTTAATTTGAAATATTAAATTTATTAAGACGTGACTGAAAATAAAATAAAGCTAAATAGCAATAATAGACAAAATTATTAAAACCTAAAATAAAATTAAAAATTAAAATTAAAAAATTTAAGCTAATTTAAAATATTAATAAATACTATTATATGCAATATAATAATAAAATAATATTGTCCCACGGCAACACCAACAGATGAATTTTCAGAGGGAGGTAGCGTAAAAATGTGGGTTTTTTTTAAATGTATATTTAAAATTAAAACAATGGCTCACGACTAAGCAGAAGCCACCGTAAAGCAGTTGCATTAGCAGTTGAATAACCAAGCATGCATTTGGTAAACAATTAACCTAAGCTATCACCTACATAACTTGTTTGTCAGTAAACCAGTTACAACTATGGGG
This sequence comes from Elopichthys bambusa, assembly GCA_037101425.1. Lineage (NCBI taxonomy): Eukaryota > Metazoa > Chordata > Actinopteri > Cypriniformes > Xenocyprididae > Elopichthys > Elopichthys bambusa. Next base: position 12,545,738 of record CM074447.1, on the reverse strand, counting down.
TGAACATTACATCACGTAATTAATATTCGAGAACCCCCCCCCCCTGTTCATTCCTACACCTGACAAAAACTGTACACTAGGGTTATAACTTAGAAGAAATTGGAAAATTTAATTAATTCTTCCATAATTTTGACTTCATTGGAAATTTCCACTTTGGAGTGGCATTCAGCACTTTTCTTCTAGTGGAGAATCTTCTAAAGGCACACTTCCTCTTCTTTTATTGGTCCAGATAGACTTGTTCTTCTGTAAGGTAGTATCATTTATCTTGTGTGACATTATATATTGCTACTGAAACAAATATCAAAAAGTATCAAGTTGAGATGTTTGCTCATAAAGCAGAACTGCTTACAGATTAAATGAACTAATTTAGCAATTGATGATCTTTACAAACAGCTGAAATGCATAATTTTCCTGTTATCACTGTAAAGCTGCTTTGAAACAATCTCTATTGTATAAAATGCTATATAAGTAAAGGTGACTTGACTTGACTTATAAGCAGTAACATTTGTTATATGGCTGTTCCAATTTTTTTAACTGGGGTGACCTTTTCTTAAACTTAGAGGAATCTTTTTCATTGTTTTTAAGCAAACGTTCATCGATTTATGATAGAGGAAATCTTTTATTTGAAAAATAGCCAAAAAGTTATAGCCCTACTGTATACACTACAAAGAATAAAATCACATGATATAAATCAATAAGAATCAGATTTAAGCATCTGATCATGCATTCTGTGTATATACCTCAGAATTTGACATACATTTTTGTTCTAATCATCCTATGTCCGTATTCAAATTTGTCTGGTCCATCAGGTCAAGATTGGCTGATTTCCAGCAGAACTGTCAGCCGTCTTCTGTCTCTCCCTCCGGCTGTCTCCGGGAAAGTGGAGCCGTGTGCCTCAAGGCCTATGCTGGGCTCATCGGTAAGAAACCACCTTGGATGACCTTGAAAAAATGGACGCAAGCTTAGTGAAGAGTACAAAACGCACAAATCGATACGTCACTGCACAATCTGTACTTAAATAATATTACATTTTTAATGAGCACTTCTGCGTCCTCCTGGAGTGAGTTCGCTCACTGAAACGAGAATTGGTAATGGAAACAATCGGTCAGAGGATTTTGGGTTCAACTTCACGCTGTGGGTTTACTTTAACCCAGTGTGGCACTTACATTGAATTAGCAGGACAACCTGAGGCAACATAATTAAAGCGGAGGGGGGTGGATAGACTACACTGCTTGGAGATTCTCCCAGATGGGCTTCGGGCTAATTGGCATGGGATCTTTTCCTCTGGCTGGCTCTCATCCCTTCTTTTTCTCTCACTCCCTCTGCAGGTACCATTATGACACCAAACTATGTGAGTAACAGCAGTACAGAGGTGTCGCAGTGGTGTAATTGTGAAGGCAGCGGGAACCAGTGGCAGGACTGCCTGCGTATCCTGCGCATGTTCACCAGCAACACCTGCCTGCGTGAGTATCCCAGAATATCATTTACAGATCATCTTAATGTCAGAGAAAAAGAGTGTAAATATGGCAATTACACAGGTTTAAAAATAACGGTTATTTTTTGGCATCTGTGTTTCCAAGAAGAACCTTTAACATCCATAGATTCTTTCCATTCCACAGAAGGTTCTTTAGGGAACCCAGTTCACTTTTGGAACCTTTATTTTTAAAAGAGTAACATTCACAATTTTTTTTTCTGTGATGACATATTTCCTATTGAAACAGGAAGTTGGGGCGGGTCCTTGTTGGAGCAGGATTCTACTTATCTTTTTTTAAATAGCCACAAATCACATTTAGATCTCATTACCATCTCAATTGTTTTTCATATATTAACAGCATTTTCACCTGGAAAAAAAAAAAAAAAAAAAACTAACGTCACAAATCTCTTTTTTAATAATAAAAAATATTTTTTTTAGCAAGGATGCAATAAATTGATTGAAAGTGACAGTAAAAAAAAGTGACAGTAAAGTTTTTAGGTTTCTAAAAGATTTCTTTTGAACAGGAATAAATTACATTTATGTAATTACAAATTACATAAAATAGAAAATCCTTATTTTAAATTTTAATCATATTTCACAGTATTACTATATTTTTGCTACTAACTGATTTTAATACAAACTCAAGCATATCTCATCAAAAGACAAAATTATCTTAACTATGCTGTCCACAATAATTTACAGTATATATGCCAGGAGATAATGTCATTAATATTTTCAGTCAATTTCGAACATTTATATGTACTAAATGTATATTTATTCAACTTTTTGTAGTACACTAGCATACAGATAACTTCAAACCTAACAGACATAAAGTAAAAGTCAGAAAATTCTAATTTCATGCGGTCCTTAAATGGTTTTAAAATTTTTCATATTTGAGATGAGTATCTGTATTCATATCCTTATAATTATTCTTATTAGCAAGTAAAACTGTAAAAAAAAAAAAAAAAAAGCAGCCTTAAACTCACCCGATCTCTTTATCTGACAGGTAATGCCATTGATAACATGGGAAGCTCCACTCCTCGTCCAGTAGAGGGCACGCCCCTTCCTCCACCTCGCCCCTCCCCTCAGGTCCAGCATGATGAGCTGAACATCAACCTGCTGCCTGAACCCAATGCAGTAAGTAGTGAACTAACAAAGAACCACTTTAAAACTATCAGTCTCCTCCAGCTCCAATGTCAACACAAAATAATTTACATGCACTGAAAGAAATGGCATAGAAACAATTTTCACAATTGCTAGTAAATTTCACAAACAATTTAAAACAAACAGCAAATAACACATTAAAATAACAATGAGATTTTGAAGTAGAAATTGTATTTTCTTGCGAAACACTCCAAAACTTTTTATTTACAACTTTGAAAAATCTTTTATTTTTTTTATTTTTTTACAGTGAATAACCATTTAGCTCCACCCATGTGTACGAGTTCTTTGTAAGCACAATAAACCTGATTCGTAATTCTTGTTGTGGTCATAGCCTCGATTTAACATATGACCCACGAGTTTGGCCTTGTGGTTGAGCCCTTTTGATACATCAGATTTACTAAAACGACTCGCTGCACGAGCCGAACAAACCCGCAGTCCTGCCGCTTTGAGCATACTGATGGATCCGAGAACTGAAGTGAAACGTTTATGGGCGGCTGATCGTGTCACTGCAGAAACACACGGTCACACGCTGTCGCCCCTGCAGCCGCTACAGTAAGCACAAAAATGCTTGTTCAGAATTCCCACCTTCTGCATTTAATTTGGCTTCCCATGTGCGTAATAGATGCTCCCAAAATGTTCCTCATTAATTTACTGTATTGAATTCAGAACAAGAGTAATGAATGCGAGTTTTTGTTGTTCTGTCTCTTTAGTGCCTGTGAAAGAAACCTATTTCTTACACTTAATCAATAGGTCAGGATGCTTTGACCTAAGGTCCGACCTCTAACTACTATACACATGACCTTGTTAAGATGTCCTATTTGGTCTTTATCTTACTTTAAAATGGTGATTTCACGGATATGTTCACTTGATGTCATGGTTTTCGGGCATGCACAAAGATGGTAAACAAATGCCACATGTACCTAAAGAGATCACTGTGGGGTCGAATCAAACTGCCTGAACTGCCACCTACAATTCAATCAGAAACAATCACACAACCCACAGGCCCTCAAGAACACAATCATGGAAAGGAATTAAATCTATATCGATTTGCTCTTCCCTTTAGTCAGATTATATTGTGCTTTGGAATGAGGGTGTCAGCTTTATTTTTCTTTCATTATGGCCAACCGCCAAACTTCAAATGACTCAATGAGACTTAGGAGGCAGCGTCACTGGATCTGCTCTTTAATTTGTCTTGTGGCTACTTTGGTTTTATGCTGTATCTAAAAGTGACCATACACTCAATGAAAAGTCATTTCTTTATAGCCAATGACACCAGCCCAATAAACCAACCAACCAACAAAATAAAAATAAATAAATGTTGAATGCAATGGCCAGTAACATTTTTATGAATTCTAACAATGCAATATTGTGAGAACATGAACAAACGTTAATGACGCTCAGGACAGTTAATGGACCAGTGCTGTATCATCACAAAAGTTTAAGCCTTGCCCATTTAAATGTTCAAGTGCAAGAAGACGTGCAAGGGAACAAAATTCGTTACTTGCACCCAAAAATCTGTGTCTCAGACAGTGTGCGAATATTGAATTGAGCTCTCTTTCATGTTCAAACAAAATTGTCAAAATGCCGTTTTTGGCAAGTATCTTCGTAAACAAAGTCAGTTTTGTCTTAAGTGAATGTAAACAGTTGAGAAAGAAAACACGTGAAACAGTATACAGCCTAATATTCAGGGCTGCTGTCTATGTTTTTAATGTTAATCAAACAACAAAAGACAAAAATGGCTGAATAAGTTTTGTAACTTTATTAATGATTAATCTCTTTCTTTGCTGGTAAAAAAAAAAAAAAAAAAATTATGGCTGGTAGATTTACCAGCTATTGGCAGGTGTGGCAAAAACTTGTAAATAAATATATAAATCTCAAGTGCAGATAAATAAAGTTGCTGGCAAAATCTTCTAAAATAATTAAAATAATACAAATAATTAATAAAATATTTTTTATTTCATTATTTTATTTTGTTGGCTACTTCTGTATGAAAAAAAATAAAAATGCTTTTGCCAACATAATGGTGCAGTTATAGTATCTACTGTAACAGCAGAGGCAAACTGTTAATGCTAACTAGCCAAACCCTGACCCCATTGACAAGCTATTAGAATCTGCAAAATATATGTGCCAGAGTCTTTTCTTGATGGACAAATAAGTTACTAGAGCTTCAGGGAGTAGCACCATCCAAATAAATCATCTTCTACAATACTGATTTTTTTTGTAATTTATATTTCTTGCAAAAATCATTTTGTTGGCCACTTTTTAATGGTTGTCAAAGAAAAAACATGCTTTTTGACAGCATAATGGTGTAGTACTAAAGCGAATCGGCTAAATCCTGACCCCCTGGCCATGTTATTAGCATTAGCAGTAGCATATTATTCAGCAAAAGTAATTTCTTGATAGTCGATCAGCTTTTAGCGCTTCAGGGAATGACACCGTTCGTGATAGCAACACTTACTTGACTATGTATTGTAAAATGGATTGTATATTTGCTGCCCACATAGAAGAGAAGCAAATAATCCCTTGGCATCCATAGGCATACAGACTTTATCAAGAAACGCTGCTCTGATCTGTGTGTCTTTGTGTTCGCATGTCCTCGCTTTGGACTGCGTTCACATCCTCTGTTCTCAGAACACACAGACCACAGCATTCAGCTTAGAGATAATCTGGGCCTGCAGACAAAAAGGATTCAATTCAGTTTCTGCTGTCATTTATTTCTTTCCTAGACTCACTCTCTCACTTGTGTTCTCCAGCAAATCTCTCCTCTCCAAATGTCCCTGTCTTTCCTGATCTGTCTCTCTTGATGTGCTTCTCACTTTCTCGGCCTGTCTCTCTCTCTCTCTCTGAACGGATTAACTAAAGGTGTTTGCAAGCAGCGGTGCATCAGTCAAACTTCATTAATATTAATGTATTCATACCCATCTGTCTGTCTCTCTCTCGCTAACTCTCTTTTTCTCTTTCCCCTTCGTTCCCAATCCCTCTCCCTCACGATCTCTCCGTCCCTCTCCCTGACAAACGCTCACCATCGTATTGCTCCTACTTTTCTAAAACTGTATTCACAGGTGATTCATTTATTTCTCCTGATTCATTTCACATATCAAGTAACTTTGTCTTAGATACTTCTATATATATATATATTACATTTTAAAACAAAAAATTAAATAAAGTATTACATAAACAAATACATAATATTTTTGTCACGTAAGCTAGAATGTATTATATTTATTTTTATTTTTATATTATATTATATTTATTTTTTCTTTCCATTGTTTGTTAGTTTTGTTTGTTCCTGCCATGTTGCTGTTATTGCAGTGATCACTTAACAAGTTGTTTACTTTGTATTTAAGGAAATGTAATTTAAAAAACACTTTTCCAAACACCTTTTCTAATTGCCACTGGTCAGACTGCAAATATCCTCGCCTTCAAACTCACACCATACAGTGCAACAGTCGGGTTCTGGAAGTAAGAATCCCATTCATTTTCTCCATAGAGGAATTGATTTTGAAAGATAATTTATAAACTTTTAAAGACAGATGTACTATAAGCTACGAGCTTGTTAATCAATGGTATATGCTTTTGTTGAAGCCATCAAAACGCATTATATATAAATGACATTACCCATGATTCTGCAGGGAAATCTCCATCAATCAGAGAATTGAGACAAGCAAATGGCTCCAAAAGAACACTTTAGTACCTGACCACTTCCATGAAACACTGTGAATGACCTGGAATCGGGTTCCCTATTCTTTCAAACTAATATATATATATATATATATATATATATATATATATATATATATACACATACATACATATATATGTATATGTATCTTTTTGTTCAATTTTCAAATACTTTTTTTGCTTCAAATCAAAGTTTGTGATTTTGTGATTTACCTCATAGCTGGTTGAATTGGTTCATGGCTTATAAGTCTTTGACAAAGTTGAATGAGAAAAATGAATGAGAAAAATACTTCTAGAACCAAGGCCGCTGAAAAAGTGGACAGGCAATGTTGCACTCTATTGGCTGAAACAGTGTTGCAACAAGTTAACCCTTGTGCTGTGTTAAATATCCTTGGTGTTCCTCATCATAAAAAAAAAAAAAACAGCCTTTTGAATTATTCTATATTATCACCAAATACTGGATTCAATCTTTTGTCAAATTGTATTCTTTCAATTAGCACAAGCTGTGTATTTATTTTTGGAACTGTTTCATTGTAGGCCTCATTGATCTGAGCTTATGCACCTCAGTGTTTGAGTGAAAAAACTCCACTCATGCTTATTTACCTCAAAAAATGGTGCATAAGCTAAGATTAATAAGGCCTTTGATCAAAAGTTCCAAAAAGAAATACAAAAACTGTCCTAATTGAAAGAAAACAAGTTCATAAAAAGATTAAATCCAAAATTTGGCAATAACATAGCATAATGAGAGATTTATAAGAAATGTTTTTTTGGCCGGTCATTTTTGACTGGAAACAGCACATTTTTTTTAAGGTGAAAAAATAGAACAAAACTAAACTAAAAAGCACAAAAAATTATCACATTTTTTAAAAAGACATTTCTCTTTGTTTCCAAAAGGTGGTGGAAAGTGAAGAAGATGAGGAGGAAGAAGAGGAGGAAGAGGAAGAAGACCAAACCGGAGGAGGGTTCAACGTCATCCCTCCGTTCTCTGACAAGGCGACAGTCACTAACCTGGGCTCTGAGGCCGGGAGAGTCCACAGCTCCACAGCCGCAACCCTCTCTGTCCCTCACTTCCTACTCATGGTTCTGCTGCTGATTGCCCTCCGCTGGGGGTAAAAACCCTTGCTCACACACACACGCATTCTCTCTTACACAACACACGCAAACACACTTCCTCCTGAAGTACTCGCTTACATCCAGACTCTACGACCTATCATCGAGGGACGACAAGAACGATAGATCGGAGGGCAAAACGAGCGGACAAATGTTCTATCCCTCTTTCCTTCTTTCATTCATTCTTTTTCTCCTCCTTGGGAAGAGGGTCTGCTATAGATATAGCTGCTTGTTCATTAGGGAATCGCTTTCTGAATGGGATTCCCCGCCTGAATCATTTGAATCACACAGAAGATTCACAACTCCTCGGACTGACAGTAGCCGACGGTAACCGAATGATTTGGACGTACCATGTATATATTGTCAGTGTCAGTGTGCTTCAGAAAAGTGAGTTAAACCAGGAAAACATTGCCGTCAGTCTACATTTCCTGCGTTTGGAAAACCTGCCGTGTTTATTGTCGCTGATCATGTTCGTTGTATGAAATGAGACAAAATGTATGTGTGTTTGTAAGTACGTGATTTGCTTGACATCACTGCTCGTCGACTTGAGAAAAAAAAACTTGTCGAGCACGATTCCCAAATCTTCCGTTTCTCACACCTCCATGTCTTGAGAGTCAGGCCGCACACCTAATCACACACACACGCCTCTGCTCTGCTGAGGAGCCGATCGCGCAGATGCAAGCGGTTTTCATTTATTGCTCTATCTGCGATGTGCTTTCATTTTTTGACTCAGCACAGACTGTGCACTCTAACCAGGGGCATAAATAAAAAAACACGTCCACGAACAGAAAAAACATGAGTAATAAAGCCGAAAATAAAGAAATAAACACACTAAATAAATAAATATATGGCCGCACAGCAGGTGTCGGAGTCCGGTCTGCGTTTAGAACCCGAGGGGAAGAAACAGGAAGTCATTTTCCAACCGCCTGTCGCCTGGTACCTCTCCCTGTGCCTGTTGTTTTACTTTCACAGAGATAATGGCTTACAACACAAACTGTTTATCTTGTTGTGTGTTCATGGGGACGAATTACTCATGATGGGAATGAAATAGAAAAAAGAGATCAAGGGAAAGAACAGACAGAGACGGGGAGAGACTCAAACCCTCCAGCGAAGAAAAAAACATACAGTCTGGAATCACATGCTTTTTCTGTTTCTTATAAATCTTTTGCTGACACCGGTGCTTTTTTCTCAATCTCGTTTCGTTTGCTCTCTCTTCATTCGCCCTCGTGCATGTCCATGGAATCGAGAGAGAGAAAGCATGGCCGCACTCGTACTAAATTTGATCAAGAACTTACTTCTCAAACGTTGATGGAGTATGTTCAGTAGGTATGTAGTAAAAATACAAGATTTGGAATCCTATTCCACTTAGACCACAAGATTTGAAAAAACATAACATTATCACAATATTGTCATCTTCTAGATCATCAAAATACACTCTTAGAAGAAAAGGTTCTATTGAAGTCAGGCGTTTCATATATAGAATCATGAGATCATTTTTTTTTGGATTTAGTTTGAATGAATGAATGAATTTTGTTGTAATGTTTAATTTTATTTCAATTTTATGATTTAAACAGGTAGTGAACATACTTTATCACTATAAATAACCTATTAAACATGACAATATTTTGCAATCATTTAAGCCCCCTTTATCATTAAATTTACCCTTATAAAGGCCCTTTTTGGAACCCTAGAACCTCTGTAGCATTTCTTTTAATTTACATTGCAAGTAAATACTTACTTTACATCATGTAATTTCTTTATCATTTCATTTGATTAGACACTTGTCCTGAAACAATTAAAAACAACTATTAAAATAATACAAATAATAATAAGAATACATATAATTGAGCATCATTAGATTACTCAATAGTATTTTTTTACATGCACTCACGTTCAAAAGTTTGGGGGTGATTTTTTAAATGTTTTTGAAAAACGTCTCTTATGCTCACCAAGGCTGCATTTAATTGATACAAAATACAGTACAAACAGTAATATTGTGAAATATTATTACTAATTAATTTAAAATAACTGTTTTTTATTTGAATATATCTTCAAATCTGAATTTTCAGCATCATTACTCCAGTCTTTAGTGTCACATGATCCTTATCAATGTTAAAAACAGTGATGCTTAATATTTTAGAGATTGTGATGTACTGTTTTCAGGATTCTTTAACGAATAGAAAGACAGAAAGAACAGCATTTATAAAAAATAAAAATAAAAAATGGTAACATTATAAATGTATTTATTGTCACTTTCAATCAATTTAATGCATCATTCCTTTATTTTAAAAAGAAATCCTTACTGACTTCAAACTTTTCAACGGCGTGAAGGGAAGTACTATATGCATATTCGAATGCAGTGTCTGTCTACTTCCTTACAGATGTTTTTTTAAACCGTGAGGGCTACTGAATATGTTCCCCTCCCTCCCCCTCTCCGGAAGAAATGAAAGCTTAGCTAAAGTGCTCATATCTCATCTGGCATTCTCATGAAGCACCTTAGATTACCCCAACATGACTTAACAATCAGATTGTGAACTGATCTATTATGCGGAGGAACACAGAGGAGTGCTCTCTGATTGAACAGACGTCGTGCTCCTCAACGTTTTCTCCTACGTGGCAAGGTCAGTGAGCCACGCAGCGCGCCCGCTCAATCAGCAGGGTTAATTAAGAGAAGAAACGAGAGCGCTTCTGGATTGATGCGCCTGTCGAAATAGCGGGCAGCCTTTATGATGGCTGTTGTTATTTTTTAATTGTTATCGGGGGCCAGTGTCGTCCGCCCAGCCATAACAGAGGGAGGCAGAGAATGAGTGACATCGGAGGAGGAGAGCAAAGGCATGGGTGTCAGTGATTCACATTACAATATTTCAGGAAAAAATAAACAAATAATCCATGCGTTAAATAAATGCACATTGCAAAAAAGTTTCAGGACAGAAGATAAGTGTTAGCACTGTTCCAAAACCTAGTGAGCTTCCTACTTCCTACAATGTTGAAATGTAGTAAGATACAGTACCTTGTTTTGGCCAAATTTTAATATGAACTAAACTGGTTATAAATATATTCAATTTAATACTGAAAAGAACTGACAAAAATAGTTCTAATCTAATTTAAAAAAACTTAATGAGTTTTTAATTAGTCTTGTTTTTACTGGTTTATCAGTAAAACATTTAAAAATTCTTAAAACAAGATACATTTACTTGAGCAACACTATATAAGATATTAAAACAAATGTATTTTTAATAAAGGTATTGAAGAGTTTTAAATCATTTATGCTTAAAACAAAATAACATCTAGTGCAGCAAGACAAATATACTTGTTTTCTCTGAAAACATGTCCTAATATCTAATGCTGTTTATCAAGTAATCTTGTTTCAAGGATTATTAGATATCTTAACTGGAACACAGGACAAAAAAAACTATTTTACCCAATTGTTGTGCATACGCTGTAAAAAATTACTTCTTAATGAGTTTTTAATTAGTCATTTTTAGACTTGTTTATCAGTAAAACATATTTAAAATCCTTAAAAGAAAATACATTTACTCAAGCAATGCTGCAAAAGATATTAAAACTTTGGCAAATGTATATTGTACATGAGTAAAGTGCATTAACTCATTTACAGTATGCAAAAAAATCTCATATTCTCAGTAAACAAGTCATTATATTTTATGCTGTGTTGCATAATCTTGTTTCAAGGATTTTTAGATATTTTAACTGTTTTTTGTTTTTTTTTTGCAGTGCACTATATATTTTTATATGTATTGGCATATCAGGTTGTTAGCTTAGCAAAATAAAATAAAATCCCTATTGAAATCAATAGTAAGTTGATATGTGCAAGTTTGGTGCATGTCAAGCTGGTTAACAAGCTCAACTTAACAGATAAAGCTGGTTAACCAGCATGATTTTGCTGGAGAGAATATCCATGTCTGAAACCAGCGTTCAAAACAAGTTCTGGAACAGAGCTAGAGAGATGGAGCCCACACTAAATTAACCATAACAATTCTCGCTGTTTGCTTGCGTGTGCCGCATTACAACCACGACTTGGCCTGTACACAGATTTGCTTAATATGAGTCTAGCATTTCCTCTGCGCCCATCTGCGTCTGTGTACACAAGAGAAACCTGCCACAGCGAATCCTATACGCCGAGTGCTAGATTGCAGGGAGCAAGGGACAGGAAAAGAGATAAACACACAATAAGGGATAAAGGGATGGAGAAAGTGGAGGAGAGAGAGCAAGAGTATGGGTTAGAGAAAAAGGCAACCCAGCGAGAGAGCTGCAAGCGTGATGGAGAGAAAGAGAGGAGAGGGAAGATTGCATGAGAGAGAGAGAGAGAGGAGAGAGAGTAGTTTACCCTGTAGGCTCATAGCTTTATTATTATAGTATGCGGACACTGATTTATTTGGCGGCTGCAGGCACCCGTACTGAAACTCATTTCAGTTGTACTGATGTTGATTCGCTCTCTCTCTCTCTCTCTCTCTCTCTCTCTCTCTCTCTCTCTCTCTCTCTCCCCTCTGGCTCTGCACTGTGAGCCCACTGGACTGTGTGCCACTGTTTGTCACCCCACAATGCACCATCAATTGCATGAAAATAATCACCACTGCTAATGTTTTTCTAATGAAGATGCCCAAAATAGTGTCTGTATTTAATCTGCTTTTATGGAGTGCACTTTTTTTTTTTCATAGCACTGTATTTTCACTTTTAATAATGACTTAACGGATTGTCTTTGTCTTGTTTTGCAGTTAATTTTAATGAAACTATCAACACTGAGCACTCTAGTCTACTTAAGCATTTGCTGGCCTGCAGATTTCTAGAGAATTGCAAAGGCAGTCATTCACAAAGATCTACACCTTCCTTTGTGTGTTAAAATGCAAATGTGTAATTTCCACACTGCTAGCGTCAGTTGCAAAAATAATTATTGCTTTCAAACAAGTTGCCCTAATACTCTGCTATTGGTCATCCCAAAAGATAGTCCCACCCCAAACTTACACAATTGGTTGAGAGAATTCAAACAGAAATAATTTTCTTGTGCCAACCTATAATTTGCTTACTTATAGTCATATCTGCATATTCAGCTGGAATTTATTTTAAGGTGCAGTCACAGTTTAATCAGACTAATGAACTATATGATTTGGCAGAATAATCGTTTATTCTGATTATTATTATTTATAAATTGAACTATTTATTGAATATTGGTCACTTTTATCACAATGCAGTTGTGAGCATTTTATAAAGGCACTCTTGATTGCGTCGCTTTAATTAATTGCAATGTATTGGGTGAAACATCTTTTCACCAGAGTTCACCAAATATGAGCAGATGAATCAACAAACAGAATGTTTCTACTTTCTCTGGATTGAATGGAAGTGATGGAAGGGTTGGACTGCATCTGTAAATATTTCACAGTGTTTAACTCAGATTTTACCTCCAATCCATCCAGTGCAGAAACGTGTGCCGATTCAGTCTTGGCCTAATTATTTGCCTCAGTGTTGGCGCTGAATGATGACTGTGTCCATCATAGCCCCGGGTGATGTAGCCAATCAGAGCTCCCTCATTGCTGCACATGCTTAGTCATGCAAAACGCTTCATGTGACATTTCATAAACATTAAGGAACTGAAGTGGGAAAATACTTAAATAGCACACAAGATTACATTTTAAATAGTCATTATACTTGAAATGCTTGCCATTCGGTGACTGGTTGAGTGGACATGTGGAGTGTGCTGTGGTTCGACCATGTCTCTCTGTACCATGTTGGACTTGCCTTTAATGGACTTCCCCACACACTTGAACTCTTCCTCAGCCACTGCCCTCTGGGTCACTTTTCGGACCTGTTTTATTGTGCTGGTTCTTTCCCTCTGCTCATCCTCTGTTTATGTGCCCTGTTTCCTATCAGGTGTAAAAATGAGAATTCACTGTTTCTGTGATTCATGATAATGTACCATCTGAAATAAAAGAAAGAAAACAAATCAACTGTGCTTGTCTAGATGTCGTCATCTCTGCCTGTAGTAACTGAAACACGCAGCATGTGTCAGCGAGAACGAGCAACAATGAGATTAAATGGTGCTCAAACTGAGACTTTTGCTTAAGTCTCCTGCTTCTCAGGTATTTTTATTTAGCTTCTCTTGAGAAAAGACCTCAGACCTCATGAACTGCAGTCAAAAGAGATTCAATTTGAGCTCAAATGTTTTTTATTAAACTCTTTCAAGACCAAATTATCTGAGCTATGCTATTTATATTCAATGTATAGCTTTATACTCTTACTGTACCATTCAAAAGTTTGGGGTTTGAAAGAAGCCTCTTATGCTCACCAAGGCTGCATTTATTTGATCAAAAACACAATAAAACAGTAATATTGTGAAATATTTAATTTAAAATAACTGTTTTCTATTGTATTATATATTAAAATTTAATTTATTCCTGTAATGTTAAAGCTGAATTTTCAGCATCATTACTCCAGTCTTCAGTGTCACATGATCCTTTAGAAATCATTCTAATATTGTGTTTTGGTGCTCAGGAAATATTTATTATTATCCATGTTGAAAACTGTTGTGCTGCTTAATATTTTTGTTGATTTTTTTTTTCTTTCTTAGAATTCTTTGATTAATAGAAAGTTCATTAGAACAGTGTTTATTTGAAAGCATTTATTTATTAAAAAAAAAAAAAAAAAAAAATCATACTCATTCCAAACTTTTGTGTATGTAGTGTATGTATGTAGTGAATGTCAACAATCGACTCATTAATGGTGCTTGCAAAAGCAATCAGACAAACACTTTTACAATATTATGTTAAAGGATGGACTCAAGTCATATCTAGAGACCATAATAACATCAAACATTTTTGGGGTGGAGACTTTTGACATACCATGACATGTAGCAACCATCTAGCAACACTCTGGCAACTACTCTAACATTGAGGTATTGCAAGAAAACGCCACTCACATTATGCTTCCTATACAGAATTTTAGGAGAAACATAAGAATAAATTGTCAAAGTTATGAAAAAGTTGTTCCAAAAGCCATGTGACTGATTTTCGTCTGTAGAACACAAAAGGAGATGATTTAAAAAACAAAAAACAACCCACTGACTTTAAATGTATAGACAAAAACAGCTCTTCATAATATCTTCTTTTGTGTTCCACAGAAGATATGAAGCCATACAGGTTTGGAACAACATGAGGGAGAGTAGATTATGATTTACATTTTTTGGGTGAACTGCCCATTTTAATTTTCATTTGGGTGTGTATTTAATGTTTCATGTTTTGCATATCATCTCAGATACATAAGCACATGCTCTCTAAAGCGAAGTGAATGCAGTAGGTTTGTTTGTGCAGTGCAGTCAGTGACCTCCCCTGGGCCGTGTCATTGTTCTAATTGCATCTGGGTTAATCAGAGCATCATCACCTCTGATAAAGGCAGACGAGGTGCTGGTGGAGTCTCTCCGGCATATGGAAGCCAGTGAGAAAGCATTTATTTATTAATCAGATTTCTCTGTGTCCCACTGAGTTTTATCACACAATCTGCAATCTCTGGCTTTCCCCTCCAAGAATACATCTTTGTTTGCAAAAACATACATGAACTGATTCTTGCCATAACCACTGCCTTGCGATGAGCACTACGGATCATAAATCTAAAAAGAGACGTCAACTTTTACACACAGGGGAATGTTTGGGCTTTGTGTTTGTGAGGATTTGTCTCTGCCTGACGGCTCGAGAAATCCAGCACCCCTTCTCCGCTTCTCTCTCTTTCGCTCTATAATTGTGTGGCGTCTCTTTCACTGGCCAGAAGGCAAGCTTGATGGTTTTATCATTTAATAAGGCAATCGACTAAATCAGTCAGACCAGCTTTTTCTCTGTCTCTCTGTAAAGGGACACTGTCATTAACTATTCACCCTCATGTCTGACTTTTTTCATTTTTGAAGAATATACTGGCGAATAATTGCAATATAACATAAATGATAAAGGTATCAAAAGTAGTGCATGCACTATATTTCAGGTGTTCTGAATTCATCAGTATTATTTATTTATTTATTTATTTTTTACATTTTTTATTAATATTTGGAAATAACTTTAATTTTTATATTTTCAGATTTCCTTTTAATTTTAGTTTAATTTCATGTAATTTTGTTACATGCTTTTTTTAATATTGCTATTTGGGTTTTATTTAATTTTTTTCACTTTTAGTTTAATTTTAGTTAGCAATTTTAGTGCCTCAACAAATTATTTTAATTAATTGCCAAGGCAACATTTGGATTTTCTTTTAGTTCAAGTTTTTCATCTAATATTGATATTTAATTTTATTTGAGCTTTATTTCTATTGACAAAAAAGAAAAGAAAAGAAAAAGTTTTTAATAGTTTTAGTTAATAATAACCCTGGAAGTCAGATGATAGGTGCGTTCAATTCAATCGTAAGTGGACTGCGAAGTGTAATTCACTGGGTAATCTGCAATCTAAAGTGAGATTCCAATCCGAAGGGAGCAAACATGTTCAGTTTGAAGGGCACTGCGAACAGCATAAGGAATAAGGGATACATCACTTCACAGGAAGGGAGAGCGAAAATCACCCAACAGTCATTGCGTGTCGCGTCACCAGTCTGAACTAACAATGTAGCAGAGCCGTTGGAAGAGTTTTTACATGGCTCTGCGATGGAGGGTTTACATATGCATTATTCATAAATATTTTGTTGTCATTTTACAAAATAGAATATTTATGAATGGTTATGGCGATGAATGTTACATTTGCATATTCTATTGTATGAATAGTTCTGTATACAAAGTAAAAGTGTTGAGAAGGAATGTTTACTATGCAGCTGCGCGTAGGAAAGAAAGCGCACAAGATGAGTCCACAACAATAATTAAGACCTTTGATTAAGAACACATTTTTACATAGTTAACTAAATAAAAAATGATTTTTATATTAAATGACAGTTACAGTACAGCTTTAGATATGTAAATAGTCAATTAATAGCTGCAATAGTAAATTAAATAGCCTATACAAGTAGTCTATGAAATAAACTAATAAAACTAATAGACTAATACGTTTATTATATTTATTTGATAGATACATAATGTGTGTTTTGTATATGTATTGGCCTATCATATGATTTTAAATTTGAAAGTAAAGTAAATTACAATATGTCATTATCTGTGCGACCCCATCATTGCTTTTCTTTATAGTTAGTGGTGTAGGGAGTTCCAAATGAGCGATTATTGTCAGTGAAGTCCACTTCAACGGATACACTGTGTAGGGACCCTGTCAATCGGAAGGCACCTGATAGCTTTGTGTGAGTAGCAGTCGTTATTTACTAAAAGTGATTAGAGTTTTGAAATAAACAAAACTGAAGAAAAAAAAAACCCTGACTGATCCTGCTCTTAATTGCTATTAACAGCATTAACAGCTCACTGGAGGTGATTTTTATCAGTGAATAATGACTTTAATTTTAGTTTGTTCCTCACACAAAGTTATCGTATGGTTTCCAGAAGACAAGTCATATGGACCATTTTTTATGGTACTTTTGCTTTTTTGAAGGTTGAAAGAGTCAGGCCTCTATGCATTGTGACTCAAAAGCAACTAGTATTGTATATTATTTAAATTTTTTCCAAGAAATAAAGAAAATCATATGGAATTGGAATGACATGAGGGTGTGTAAAGGATGACAGAGTCTTCATCTTTGGCTAAACTATTCCAGTAAACATTGGAATGATTCAGTACCGAGATTCCCGCTGTAACCAGCCAGGTTCCCTGGGGAAGCTTTATTCTACTCCGCTCTATCTACAGTCAATTAGAAATGGAGAAATGGAGGAGGGAGGTAGAGATGGAGAACACAAGGAGACAATGTAAAGCTTTTAATCTGTTAATGGAGGGATGGTCTGATTCATTTAATAGCTTAAGCACAGACATTGTTTGGGTTTGTATTAAACATTTATGTGGCTAATGCTACGGAAGACAATATTGCAAACTTGACATTAGTGTATCAATTTTGACTCCAGACTGCAGGCTGATTCACTTTTAGAGACACGATACGAGGCCCTGGAGGGCCAAGAGCCCCTGTAATGCTAGCTTGCATACAGTGAACCTGTAATATAATGAATTATCTTTGCCTGAACTAAAATTGACTAATTGCTGCTTACCTTGACTGTGAAACTGACCAATTACTGCTCACATTAGAGTTGGGCCAAATTCAGGATTTAAGAATTGGTTCTCTTCAAGTTTATGAGTTGGATTTTGAATTGGCCAATTTTAAATTCATTTTAACTTGTTTTATGCTCACCGAAACTGCATTTATTTGATCAAAACATACAGTAAAAAAGTAATATTGTGAATAGATTTAATGCATTCTTGCTGAACTTAAGAATTAGTTAAAACTTTTTTCCAAAACTCTTATATATATATATAAAAAAAAAATGTCTTGGCAAATTTTGCTTTTCTAGTTAGAAACTAGTCATTTTAATTGTACTTCTTTACAGTCAAATTCACATTGCAGTTCATCCTGTGTGCGCAACCTCAATTTAAATTAAATTCATTTTGAGGAAATGAACTGAATTCTCAATTCAATTCTGAATGACCCTGACACACATTCACAGTAAGCTGGTCAATTGCTACATACACTCTCGATCAATCGCTGCTCACAGTATACTCACCAATCACAGCACATTGGTCTTGTCCGAGACAAACTTTTCTGTTTCTTTGGAAAAAAAGTCAATTTCCCCCCAAGTCCACTTAACAACCCACAAAAATGCCATATCTCATTATTTTTCTTGAATATGTGATTTTGTTCCATTTTTTTCCCCCTAAGACATCGTCTTCATTCTCTTCACACTTGGATATTTTTAGAAAATGCTGAAACTGGAACAGTGGGGCAGATACAGAAATGACTGCTGACAAATTGGCACAGGCTTATGTAAGAAATTGACTCTGATTAGTTCCACGTCTATCAGAATTCTTGAGGGTCAAAAGGTCAAGTAGACTCTCATAAAACTCGTGCAGGAGTCATCCATTTACCTGCCTCAGGTGAGTGTCTCAGATCTTATTGCTTATAGTGGAAATTTTTTCACTGCCCCATGAAATTAGTTTCAACATATCACATTCTTTGTGAGGTATCACATTACTCAAAGCCCTGCGAAATGTATCTATTATCGTGAGCAAGGCTTTACCTTCAGCATCACGGCTTTGGTCTAGAGTGGTGGCCATCTCTTGGGCAGAGGATTATGGGGTGGGAGGATGCTTGGGATTGTTGAGTCATGCTTTTTGAGAGCAGGGCTAGAGGCGGCCGTGCATCTCCATGGCTCATAGATTTGAGTACACTGATAGGTTGTCACAGGAAACACAGAACCCTGCACTGCAGAAAAAGAGAGAAAGAGAGAGTTGTGTTATCAATACTGTCTACTGAAGCGTGTCATAATGTGCTCTTTTATGGTACTTTCTGTATTAAAACCCTTAATTGAGTCACACACAATGAGAATGATACAGAATTTTCCTCCTGACAAGGGTCAAAGTGAGCCATTTCACAGAACACAATGAGAACAAAGAAATACTGTGTCATAGACCGATCGACCTGTAGTCACAGACTGAATCCATTTGTCTTTTGGATTGGCTGCAGACAGTGTAAAGGTGCGTTCATACTGCTGCTGATTTAATCGCTGGAGGGTCAGCAGTATATTCATTTTCCGCTACAGTATCTGTAAAGGATTAGTAAATTAAAAAATGAGTACCGGTAATTAGTTGTATATTCTGATCACATTTTTTAAAGGCAAAACATATAACATGCTAGAAACATAATAATTACAGCATTAATCATTCAATCATGGACTCTTAAGCATTTGCATATTTAAATCCAAACAGTGACTTTTTTTAGGCCGGGCGCATATATATATATATATATATATATATATATATATATATATATATATATATATATATATATATATATACGGCCAAAAAAAGTTGCTGTTTTTTATTTTATAAGTTTACTATATTTATATATATGGACCTTTATTTCTCATTGTTTGCTGCCATTTCACATCACAGCTGAGCAACTGCCAGTGAGTTAAATAGGAATGTTGGGAAAGGAACTCCATGAGTTGGTCCAACCTGAAAAATACAATTTATTACCATGATACCATGTTTGTTCATTTTTATTAATGATGTGATGTAAGCTAGGCAAGCACTTTTGGAGGTTTCAGCCTTACCCCATTCAAACATATACTTGAATGACAGTAACATAGCTGAGATGACTGCCGAGTGGAGTGACTTGCTTTAGAGAGACTGTGGTTCAGTCAAGTCCAGCCTGTAAGAGGTTTATTCTGTGAAGATCCCCGCTGGTGTCCAGAGCGCCAGGCATCATTCCAGAACATCTTTATTTCATTACAGCAGTTGCTCAGCAGTCAGTCTGTGCCTCTCGGAGGCTCCGTCTGTTTCTGCTGCTCTTCCTACATCTGATTAAGAGATAGCACAACATCAATAGTCTGGATTCGGAAGTGGTTTGACTGTTCTGCAATGGCACTGCCAAAGCAATGGAATTTCTTTATGCATAATACTGTCAATTAAATAATGACAAATAAATCAAACAAGCAAACAAACAAACAGCAAATCTGCAGCAAGAATAGTCACCAGCCGTAATCAAGCGTATAGCGTTAGTTCTGGCAGGTCACGTTAGTCAAGCTCGCATCAGCTGACACTCAGCTGATTCACATTGAATATGGAATTCACTATAGGAATATGATGCCTATCACAGCATTCATATATATATGGTCCATTTAGTATTATCAGCAGCTTTATCGCATTGCTTAGGAGCTAATTAAATGGCGAATTCGGCGGGCGAGACCACTATGAATTGTGTAATCTGGAATTTAACGAATTGACACGGATTTTACTTCATGTTCAAGTTCGTGAACAAACACACTAATTCACAGCATTGTTTACAAGCTGCTCGATTTGGAAGTGACTTAAACATGTTCAGATGAGATCTACGCTCATCACACGTATTATCTGAATCCATGTAACAACTGGCTGTATTTCACCCTCCATAAATCTCAACGTCTTCACAAAGGAAAGCTAAGTTTTCTTTTAAAACTTTCAGTGCAAACATAGATTGCGATAAATTTCAAAAGGCTATAATTTCATGTACGTTTCAAAGTTAAATGTGACGCTGTTGCTCGTCTACCCGCTCACTCAGCGCTCAGACTGCTGCGCAATCAATGTATACTAAATGCATACTATAGTGCACGATTATGCTAAGCGATTGCTTATGCTGATATGACTAATGCTGAACAATACTGACAAAAGTTTACTTTATGGTATTGTAAATGGTTGTAAGAACGTATATTATCTACCTCATCTAAACTGAATGAGCAGTCGCAATAGTCAGCATATACATTTCAAAATAAGAGTCAGAGTGTATTTAGGTCTTGTTCATAAATAAGTCACTAAAAATGTATACTCCCCTAGTGAAAAATAAATATACTAAAATGTATTTGAAATACATTTCTTTTATGCTAAGTATACTACAATTGCAATTACATATTAATGTACTTAATATAAATACCCTGCAATTGTACTTTTATTATGCTAAATTGGTATACTTAAAATCTGCTAAACTGGAACAAGAGGTCCAACCAAAGATATACTTAAGTATAAGTTTACTATATTTATATATATGGACCTTTATTTCTCATTGTTTGCTGCCAATTTACATCACTTCACATATATTTGATTGTGCTAAAGTGGAACTATTGCAAGTATACTTTAGGTACACTTTATTATATCTTGCATTCAAATTATACTATCCTTATCATACTATCCTTACTAATAGTAATATTAAACACATTTCCGGTTTAATATTAAGAAATATGCATTGTGCAATAAAGAATAACTCCAAATAAAGTTTAATTAAAATATTTATGTCAGTAAATATAGTAGTCAACATTTGAAGTGGATCAAAACCTTTCTTCAAAGTTGTCCTAAAACCTTCTTCTTAGGACAACTTAGTTCTTAGGACAACTTTGATTAACTTTTTTGATCCACTTCAAATGTTGACTACTGTATATTAATGGGTTTGTAGTTAGTGTGTAATGAATATAGGCCTATTTTAAATACCTTTTGGTAGATTTTTTACTTGGGCAGACTCAGCATCCATTGCCTCTGACATGAAATCTCACCGTCACGCACCTAATTCGTAAACTCTTAAGAAAATCCAGAGTTACCTAAACTCATAATTATGAGTTGTGCTGATGCTCATGTGCATTTTATCTCATAAATACATTCTTCCTAAAAATGATTTGAATACACTGTAACTGCTGACGCTAAACCTTGACCCCCATTGGCCTGCCCCAACATCCTACCATTGGTTGAACCAGAAGTTGACACATAGACCGCAATGATTGATGTATGTTTTGAACACGCCATAAAGCGAATGCCATCACACTCACCAACAATTGGTTTAGCTGTACTTTTGCTTAACAATTGAACTCGCTGGAGTGCACACTATTGGGAATCTGTGTTGCAGTTCTGGCACATTTGTCAGAAGGAAACTGGGTCTAGAAACTCATTGTAGCTAAAGACACAATTCTCACCATGTATTTCATATCGGAGAATGATGAAATTATTTTTAGATGATGCTATATAATTTTTTAGATGAGACTTTCTTTTTGTGCAAACCAAAGAAAATGTGAGGTATGAACTAAAACATCTAGTTTGTTTCTGCTAAACTGGCTGTAAGGGCAGAATTTTCAAACCCAACTTTTGCCTATACAGCTCAAATGTAACAATGAGCAATTTGCAAATAAAATGATTTAATTTGTTAAATATTTAAGTAGCCTATTACTTCAGTAATTTATTTTTGTTGAATACTATGTTGACCTGTTATGATTAAATGTACAATTCAATGAACTGTATTTGAGCTCTACTTGTTTAGTATAAAAATAGTATTTTCCTAGATAAAAGTTTACAGGAAATGTATTTTGAGTTGCAAAAACGAATCATGAAAGTAAGTTTTATAATTATGACCTTTACCTTTTCAATAATTTGCTCACACTTTGAATGTAAGGTAGGCCAGTGGTTTTCAACCTGTGGGTCCTCAGTAATCCTCTGGGGTCGTGAGATAACTTAAAATTAATTAAAATATATTAATATAACTCATTAATTTTATTATTAATACGTTACATTAAAAAAGATAAATTAAATTAATTAATTACATTTAAAACAAGGCACCACCTCTCTCGTAGCTACGTATTCTGTGATTGTTTTGGATCAGCCCAGGCCGTTTCTCATCGTGCTGCTGTGAAATACAGACTGAACGGTGGCTCAAAATGCAAACTCTCTCAGTTGGATAAAGAAAACCAGTGTCGCTAAAAATGTTTTGATGGATGACGATTGCAATGAAGGTAAGGATGATTACAGTGACATACAGGAGTCATACAAGTTTAATTCAATTCAAATTTATTTCTATAGCACTTTTCACAATTTTGCATGGTTGCAAAGCAAATATACATACATATAGAAAGTAGTTACAAAAGTAAATATTTGTAATTATGACAAATAAAGAAAACAACATATAGTCAGTTTGATGAAAGAAATTCACGTACCTGATCAGAAGTTTTATTACTTTAGTGTATTTCTAATGCATTCCAATGCACCTACTGTAATACACTTTTCCCCATTAATGCTACTTTAATGGCCCGTTGCACTTTGAAATATGGACTGCAGCCCTTTGGGCTGTCTTCAAAAATTACACAAAAAGTTAATAAATTCAGAAATGTTAACTGCATGAAAAGTAAATAATTTTAATCCACGCGTCACATTTAAATCCGCAGCATAATGCAAGACCGCCAAACCGCCAAATCATTTCATTGCATTTTTGTCAGGAGCAGCTGTGGTGCATTGAGAGTTAAAGCGTGCAGAGAATCGCCAGAGAAATGTTACACATGATTTTATTCCATCTGCACACACTGAAACACAAGCAGTTCTGCACGTTCACATTTTTCCACCAAGGAACGGAACTGTCTGTGTTTTAGTGTGCGCACAAGAATAAAACTAATGTTATGCCGGTTTATACAATTGCTTTATGTTGTGTTAATGAAAGGTCATGTCAAGTAAAATGGAAGCAAAACATTCTTGATATTTAATGTTGCGTCTGCTGGTTTTATTCTTTCAACAGCTTAAAGTTTAAAGCACGTTTGTGTTATATAGCTACAGGCCGTTTCACGTTTATTTTCACGCACCACTTACTGTGCCAATATTGAGACTTTTCTCTGCGATTCAGTCTTTTAATCCATATAATTTAATTTAATTTAATCATATAATTCACTTATAGCTGTACTTGTAACAGTATAGAGAGAACACAAAGTAACCACAGTTTTCTGAGTGGTGGCGCAACAGGTAAGCTGCGTGCTCTTGTGCAACAGCAACCCGGGTTTGATTCCAGCCCGTACTGGTTCCTGCATATATATATATATATATATATATATATATATATATATATATATATATATATATATGTTCCCATTGTCTCACTGATGTTCACTGAATAAGTAAGTTACTGGTATACTGTGGGTGTCTGTAAAATGCATATTCTTAAGCTGTGACTTTATTAATATTAATGTATGTTCAACATTCTTACAATGTAATTGAATTGCAATTCTAATGTCACCAAAATACATTTGAAGATTATGCTGAGTGAATTCTGCATTTCAAAACTTAAATACAAGAGTATATTTAAAGTGTACTTAAGTATACTTGGAATAGTTCCACTTTAGCACAAAGAAGTATATTTAATACAACTTTGAACAATGAACTTCAGAACTGCTTTTGGACAACTAAAATGCATTTAGTACAAAATTAGTTGTTCCAATTTAGCAGACTTTAAGTATACCAGTTTATAGCGTGCCACAAATACATTTAATTATACTAAAGTACATACGAATAAATTGTGCTTAAGTATACTATTTTTTCACTAGGGCCACCCTGGTTATTATGTGGTTACACAACTGTATTTACTGTAATTTGATTCAAATTCAACTAATTTAAATTAATATTATTTCTCGTTAATTCAAAGTTAACTACTTCTGACCATTTTTTTTGTGCTGTGGGTAGAAGGATTTTCCATACAGCTACAAGTATTTCAAATCTGTAGGATGCACTGTTTTGATGGATGCTATCAGGTTATTAACAACATGATTTTTAAGGCGTCTGTTTCTTAAGGTTATCCAGCTTGTTCCTTAAGCTTTTGGGTATTGGCCACATGATGTTGTCTTAAGCTCATTCAGGTAACTGCTTTTAAAGGGGCTTGCCGCTCTCCTCAGCTGCTTTTAAGAAGAGCACCCCTTGCTGCTACTCTCCTCTGTAAGGGGCTTGCTGCTCTTCTCAGATGTTGTAAGAAGAGCACCCATTCACTGCTACTCTCCCTCTGTACGGGGCATGCTGCTCTTCTTAGATGCTTGTAACAGAAGAGCACCCCTTCGCTGCTACTTCCCTCCTGTAAGGGACATGCTGCCTCCAGTTTGTCATTCAGAGTGATATGCTGCTCCTTTCCATTATGTCCTATTGTCTGTCCATCTTTCCAGCATACTTTTCTCATTCAGATTTCACAGTCTGTTTGTGGTTGGAGGGTTGTCAGCATATGGTTTTGTTTTGGGGGGTTATCGCTGCTTTTTGCCCAGAACAGAACCATACCGCCAATCCAAACTGTATACTAACTGTCAGTCATCTTTGATGATAGTGATCCTGACAGAACTATAAACCAGTAGTTTTTGAGGCCAAACCTCTGAACAAAGTAGAACAGGCAAGTATAATCACAATGTTACATTTAATCGTTCATGTGGCTAAATCTGGCCTTATGTGTTTGTATTGTGTATGTGGATGTGCAAATATATTTTATAGCACTATGTGAAGCGACCTTGAGCTATGGAAAGGCACTATATAAATAAAACTTCTTCTTCTTCTATTTAGCAACGCTTTTATCCAAAGCTACTTATAAATGAGGAGAACAGTAGAAGCAATCAAACCAACAATAGGGCAACAATATGTATGTGCTGTGACTAGTCCCAGTTGGTCTAGCACAGTACACATAGCAAGGTGTTTTTAGTTTGTTTTTGTTTTTTAAAGAGATATATAATATAATAGTAAGTGTTAATATTAATGGTCAAGTGTTGACGAAAAAGATGCATCTTCAGCCGTTTCTTGAAAATGGCTAAAGACTCAGCAGCTTGGGTTGACCATTCGACCAGCATGGAACAGTTAAGGTAAATGTCAGTAAAAAGTGGTTTTGTGCCTCTTTGGGATGGCACCACAAGGCGCCATTCACTTGCAGAATGCAAGCTTCTGGAGGGCACGTTTCCTCTCAGAGGGAAGATGCATATGCAGAAGTTTTCATTTGTTATTAAAGGAATAATTCACTCAGAATGAAATTTCTGTCATCATTTACACAAAATTAGAAATTCTGAATAATGGATTGGTATTTTCTTTCCATACAATGAATGGAAACTGGAGCTTTCAAGCTTCAAAAAGGATGTAAAATCACCATGAAAGTATCATAACTTATGACTTGTGCACTAAATTCCAAGTCTACTGATAGTTTTATGTGATGAACAGACTGCAGTTTAATTTGTGATCGAATCACTGGGATGAAGAACCAAATGAGTTTGATTTGTGTTTCACTGATCAACAGATTCATTAAAGAGGACCAGATTTCCCCCTACTCCTACGTAAAAGTAGGGGTGACGATCTGCCCTATTAGCATAGATGTTTCCTCACTGTAGCAGCTGGAGATATACAATGTCTGCACTAAAAAAACATTACAAATGTTCTGTTATTGGATGTACCAATGAACATAAGAGTCTCCATAGACTCCCGGCTTCTGAGCCACTGAGGACACCATGGATGAATTTCATTTATGAAGGAAATGTGCCGAAGAAAGTCAGTGTTATATATTTGCGCAAATCATTTCACGCTGGACTGCTTCGCAAAGTCAGTTCAACGCTGTATTTGCACAAAAGATTAACATGATGGTGCATGCTAGTCGATGAGTTGAATCAACTTAACTCCACAACAACTACATAAATGTATCCACTAACCATTCAGAAACGTCCAGTTGCATTCTAAAAATTGTAACTTCTTCCTGAGTCTCTCCATCAGTGTCCGACTCCAGTTCAAACACTGCTACTGACAATTTCTGACATTTTGCTGCGTGACATTTTCCAGTTTTGTTGTTGCTGGGCATGAGCTGTTAAAGCTCCAACCTCTTTTGGAAAGGGGGCCAGGAGCAGCAGCTCATTTGCATTTAAAAGGACACACACAAAAACAACGTGTTTTTGCTCAAACCCATAGGGGCAAATTTGACTAATTATAGTGAATGATCTGTGTGGTATTTTGAGCTGAGACTCAAAAGAATAATTCATTCACAAATGGGGCAACTCATGAATTCTTATTAACTCACTAAGCAAAATTAGGGTCAAGATTCTTTAATCTGATCATCACAAAAAAAAAAAAAAAAAATTGCATGACTTCAGAACACTTGGAATATAATGTGCAAGTTGTATGGACCACTTTTTGAGTGTTTTTTTGGCACCAGTCCTTATTTACTGTCATTAATGTCGATGTGAAACAGAAGTTGTGATATTCTTTTCCTACCTATTGTGACGTATACACGAGTGATATGGCTTCTGGAAAAAGAAAAAAAATGTAAAGCAGGACTTGATTTTGTCTGTCAGGAATTTATTGGATGGTTGTGGTTTGCTATTGGTGGATCTCATGTGAGTGACAGGGTTGTCCCGCCCTCACATCAGTAAATCATCAGAGAAGAGAAGAGATGTTAATGTGAAAGGAAAAGGAAATTATTTTATTAAACATTAGGGCACATGAATTGAAAAAAAATAATGATGTGCACGGATAAATCATACTGCAATATTCCAAGAGCAAATGAAGAATTGTCAACTTGATTTCAAGGTGACTTTAAACAATGAAAACAATGGTCAGTACATTCTTTGTTTTTGCAAATAATGACAGAATGATCATTTTGGGGTGAACTGTTTCTTTTCAAATTGCTGTGTGGAAAAACAAAATTACATTAAAGAAATCTCATTTGCAATTATTCTTTCGATGGGTGGATAACTAATGCAGATATGAGACAATGATTTGTTCGGGGGACCTGTGAATTTAAAAAACATTGATTTTAAACATTATGACAATGTCCTACAGTCTGATCTCTCTCTTTTCTCCTCAGCTTCTTGCAGTCTTTCAGGGTGTGTGTGTGTTTTCAAACGGGTAGTTTGTTCTCTAATGGGGCCTGTGTTTTTAATGAGCACTAAGCTCTTGCCGTTTGCACACACTCATATTCGGTCCCCTTCATTACTTCTTTATCACCCCTCTCTCTCTCCATCTCCATCCCTCTATCACCTGAACAGCACTTCTCCACTCCACTTCTTTCTTTTCTGTAGTTTAATTACTCTTGTTCTCTCTCGGTGCATTAGTATGGGTGTAGGGTGGTAACTGAAGTCTTTCTATACTTCACTGCACTTGTGCTGCACTAATAACAGGCGCTGCAGTAATTTATAGTCTGTTGTCTGTTTTAAAGGCATCAGCATGTTTAATACACCTGCTCCACACAGTCACGCTCGTCTGGCCACTCTCCTCCTTCAGAGCGTCTCATCTCTCTCTCTCTCTCCCTTTCTCTGATGCTCTCTCATCCCATCACCTCAGGCGCTAAAATTCTGTTTTGCTGCCCCCCCCCCCCATTCTCTCGCCCTTTTTAATTTTTCCCCTCTTCGTTTCATTCTTTTTCCTTCCCACCCTCCATCTGCAGAACCTTGTGCATATCTGAGCTTTTTATCTCGCCAATGCTCCATCCATCACTCTGTTTGTGTGCTGCTTCCATCCATTTTTCTCGCTCTTTCCTTGTCATTAATTCAAGATGACATCAGATCTATTGCTTCCACTTCCTCTCCTCTTTATTTTTTCCGTCAGCGAGGGTCACCTCTCCCTCTGAGTATGTTACAATCTCACAAAATAGTGCCCTGTGAAGTACACTTCTCTGAGCGTTCGTATGGAGTACAGTATGAAAGGGCATTTTGTTTAGTCAGACACTTGACAGAAGATCAAACAAGTAACAAGGGGGTTACCGCCTGCCAAACTGCGTAAAAATTGATTTATGCACATACACTATCAACTTCATGATATAGGTTTATATATATATATATATATATATATATAAACAATATATATTAAACATGTTGATGCATGAGAAATGGACAAGGGCCAAATTGTTATAGCAAGGCAGTTGAGTCAGTATCTGAAATAATAAAAAGTATGTATAGTTTTATATAACATTCATTTATATTTATTAAGGCAAGTATATGATGTCATACCAGAAATAATCTGACGTAGCAGGGCATTCCAAATACACAAATTTCACCTAGTGAACTTCCACAGATATCCTCTGCTCTGTATGTTCACTTCAGACAGCGGTTTCTCTCTATCACGCATCTACACCTGGCCCTGCAACTACTGCTGTGTCTGGCTTGTTCTGTGGATGCAGTAATGGAGTCCTTGAACTCGTTAGCTGTGAACAGTCTAATCCCACATGCTTTCAACCCCCAACAGGTGCTGAGTGCAACCCGACACTCGTTTGTGCAGGATGGAGGGAAAGAATGCTGTAGAGAAAAGAGAACAATCTGGAGGGCTGACAGGAAGAAAGAGGGAGGCCAGTTCTCATGGGGAAAGAGCAGAAAGAGAAACTTCAAAACCTCCTCTGTACAATGAAAAGTTCTCACACACAAAAAAAACTTCTGTCACGACTTTGTCGCCTTTTTTTCTCTCCCTTTTCTTCATTTTTTTCTTGTAGGCATTTGTTTGGATCATTACATGTGAGCTTCGCGGCTGAGTCATTTTACTGCAGCTGCCAGTCTAAGTTATTTAGATTAGATTAGATAATATTTCACAGTAATTGTCCACTACTGTGTAAATTTGTCTTTGGCTTCTCACAGAAACGAAAAACAGGGTTGCCAGGTCCATGCAGCAAAAAAAAAAAAAAAAAAAAAAAAAACACCCCAATGACCAATTAAAGGGGCTATGTAGAATTCAGAAACACTTGTTATTAGAGTGAATTGCAGCTAGCAACCTATTGCATTTGTGCACACAATCCATAGTGACGTGAGGGAGCCTAGGCCAAATCAGTGACGTAACGTGGTTCAAGACCCCGATATACTCAAAGCAAAGTTCTTTTTTTCATTCTTCGCTCAGAAGTAAAAAGAAGTTGGAAACTGCAGTGCTGCACACTTTCCTCTCAATAACAAAATAACAAAAATGACAGCAGTGAGAAAATAGCAGTTAAGAAAGCATCTGATCATAGCGATGTGGATATGTTTGCACAAGATCTGCAAATTTCAGCATCATGTCGACAGATGAGGTAATAAGGGCCCGAGCACTGTTGTGTCAGGACCCCATTTAAATTGCTCGGTCAATTATTCTTCTTGTCCGAAATGAATCGCTGTTCCGAAATTACCTGTTTCATCATGAAACCGGTAGCTGTTGTAACTCAGGCATACAATATCCAACCTGCCCCAAACTTCACATGTGTGATACGAGTCCTGGCCTGAAGACATCTACATGCCAATATTCAGTTAGTCATAGCGCCACCTGCTGGCAACAGGAAATGGCATGCTTTACACTGTAATCCACTCCCAGAAACACATTTAAATATGCCTCGAAACACTAAACATATTAGAAACACTTTAAAACATGCAACACTTGGCTAAGTGCTAAAGTATGCGGTTAACGTCATGAAACAGAAAGTTGTTGTAACTCAGGCATACAATGTCCAATCTGCCCCAAACTTCACATGTTTGATAATAGTCCTGACCTTAAGACATGGCAATATTCAGTTATAGTCAAAGCGCCACCTGCTAGAAGCAGTAAGTGCGGTGCATCAACATGACTTTACTATATTTCACCTCTGTTTATCGGCTTAAATGAATATCACCTGCTGTTCACTGTTTTCATAAGGCGGTGAGTGAGGT
The DNA here is from genome assembly GCA_037101425.1 of Elopichthys bambusa. Classification (NCBI taxonomy): domain Eukaryota; kingdom Metazoa; phylum Chordata; class Actinopteri; order Cypriniformes; family Xenocyprididae; genus Elopichthys; species Elopichthys bambusa. Next base: position 12,515,319 of record CM074447.1, on the reverse strand, counting down.
GAGCCCGGATGCGAGGGCCCTTTCATCGCTGCTTGCAGCTTTAATTAAAATTACATTGCCATGATAGTTGATTATAAAGTGTAATGTCTGGGATGATCAAACACACAATTGTAAAAGTCAATCTTCACAACATGCAGACTCCATAATGTCATATAAAATTACTCATTGTTTAATGACTCACACTTTGGTGGACCTCACCATCTCGTACAATGCATTGTATGTTTATCATATTTATCAGAGTATAAATGGACACAAACTACAAGCTTACTCCCCTCATGCAAATGAGTCCACTTTCAAACAAAGGAACTTTCCCACTTGGAAATTGCACCTTTCTCATTGGTCAAGCCAAAACTCAAAGGTGTGACTTAAATTTGAACATTTGAACACTAAACTGCAATTTAGTATTAAATTCGAACCCCTTTATTAACAAAGGTGCTTTATAGTGAGAAACTGATGGTTCTGCCAGCTCGTTAAATGACTCTTCATTGCTCCTTTCCCCTGTTATGCTACGGTTCAAATTCATTTCCACTCTCTCATTTCCTATGTATGCGTGAATTGTATGTCTGTGTGTGTTTAGTCTAGCTATGATTTAGTCAAATAAAACTTGTGTGCACATTTTTGCGAGTTGATTCTGATCTGCTTATAAAACCATTGCCACTGATAACAATTATGATCACAGCTACGTGCTAAGAAAGTGATATTTTTCTGTGGCCACGGAAAAAATCCTTTCTGAAGAGTTGAGAGACGATCAGTACTAAGTAAGATGAATATATTGTAATATTAATTCAGCTACATCAAGTTAATTCTATTAACTGATTCAAATATTTATAATTAATTAATTAGTTATAATAAATTATTCATATTTCCCTTTCGTGTTAATTTGCTTCAAAACTATATTTGAGACTATAGACTATTTAGATCCGATTATGTGAGACTATAGTTTGAATTAATTTTCTTTGCATGACACATTGACATTACAGTATAGAATGGCTATTTCGGCATTATCCTGAACATTGTATAAGCATTTGTTTCATGTGTCACAGAAGAGAAGAGAAGCTCTTGGGAGCGCACGTAAACATTACATCCTTTTGATTTTCCCCACGAAAAAAACGTCCAGAGTCCTTCACATGAAAATCAGTCTACAGGCTTTCATAGTAAACTGGAAGTTGGGGAAGGTCTCGTTTTTAAGTTTTGTTACAAGCTGTTCACACATTGCCAATAAAAAATTTCTTTAAATTTCTTTAAAAGCAATTTTTTTTAGCCTTAAAACCAGCCCAAAACCAGCTCAATGACTAATAAAACTAGACCAATGCCAGAACTGAAAATGCTCTATTTTGTATTTTCAGATTTTCTTTCATTTGTAGACCTGTATCAAATGTATAATGTAAGTAAAAGTATTAAAGATTTAGAAAGTTTTTAGAAAGAACAAAGTCTGACAAAGTCAGTATCACTGAAAGATAAATTTTATTATTTACAAAGTAATAAAACGCAGTTTCTACTGAGGCAGGACAGGCTGGAGGGGGTTGATAATATATATGCGCACAGAATCGTGCTGCTTTTACTTCATATGTAGGTATATTACCCATAGTTACCTTATTTCTGCTGACATGCCATTTCATCTGTACATTCACTGTATTTTAATCATAACCCCAGCGGCCTGACAGTTTCCATTAAATATAGTATCCATCAGACCTGTTTTGACTTGCAGAAGCAGTTTGTTTGACAAAATCCTTATGTTCAAATCTAAATTGTGAAATATGTCAAATGTGTTTGGAAATGGAAATGGAATGTTGAATGTTGGAATCACATGGAATGTTATAAAATCAAATAAACGTGACTAAATAAAAATGACATAATATCAACTAAGAAAAAAAATCAGTTTCATTAATTAAATTAAACTGAACTAATGAAAGTAAATTGTTAAAATAAGAAAGACACCATTTTTCAATTAGTCTAATTGCAGAGAGGACAAAAGTGAACATTCTAAGCGATTCTGGTTATCACAGATCCTATAAAGCAGGTTTGGAAAATGTGTAATATTCTTTGCTATAATATAATAAAATCTGCAATATTTGTGGCTGTTCTGAGGAAAGCATGTTGCAATCTGCAACTGCTGTTTACCAATTATTTTTCCAGTTTGAAATTTCCAATGTAATCTTTTAAAAGATAGAATGCAATCGTAAGGACTATGTTTGAGAACCTGAGGATGACTCACATAATTCCCGGATGGAGAGATGAGCTTTGCAGAGAACATGCTTTTCACTCTGACACAACAGGAGTCAATCTCCAGGCCTCTATGAAACTTTAAGTGAAAAGATGGAAGCAGAGAGAGAAATGGAGGAACAAGGCTCTCCTTAGATACCTCTCCTGAGAAACAATCAGGCCGGAGACGTACACTGTTCTGAAGTACTTTAAGAGGTAAATGGAGTGTCAATCATGGGCTTCTGAATAAAACACATTATCCCTCTCTCATGTTCTGAAATTCTCCATCAGTTTCTTTCTCTGTCTCTCTCTCTTGTCATCACTTTTGCTCATATAAGCCTGATCATGGAGGGGATGAGACTTTATATAATCTAAAATTTGTGGGCACACGCACATCACACACGGATCTCAGCAAACCTTTCTTCCTGTCGGAACGACTGTCAAGATGATGTCCTGGTAATATTTCACTCTAAATCAAACACAAAAAAAATTTTACATTGTATTTTATATACTTATTAGGGCAAAAACAAGTTGAATTACGACACTTTTTGACATTCATCTTAATAGCAAAAGTGTCCAAGCTTATCTGTGTGTATATATGCATGATACATACATGCACACACAGATATTATTACAATTTGAAATAACCATTTTCTATTTGAATATATTTTAAAATGTAATTTATTCCTGATTATCCAAAGCTGAATTTTCAGCATCATTACTCCAGTCTTCCATGTCACGTGATCCTTCAGAAATCATTTACTTGTTGTACCTTTAATTTATGTTGATTTGAATTATAAAATTTTTTTATTTAAAATGTCTAAACATATCATTTTAATCATAGTATCACCATCACCAATGAGAATAATAGGAATTAATTCAAAAGTACAATATCTGGACACATGAGAACTGTCATAAAAACATTGCTAAAATGGTAAAATAGACCTCAGTTCCTTAAATGGAAAATATAATTATGATTTTTTTTCATTTTAATTTATGGTGAAATATGACCTGGACATCACCTGCTTATACTCATGAACTTTAGACAAAACCCTTTCTCACACACACAAGCACAAACCTCACAGGTGTTCCCACAGCACACACACGCACCCATGACACACTGCCACATCACACGGTTACGCTCCCACACACACTTTCACACACTGGCCGAGTGCGTGGCTGTTTACCAGTAAGTCGTCCTGACACACACCGCAGGGGTTAGAGGTCGATACTGAGAGCAGCAAACGTACAGAGAATCTCTCTGTGTGTTTTTACTGAGGTGAATAATTTATGCAGCTCTCTCTCTTCCAAGGTCGTGATTCTACTTCATCACTCTCTTATCTACACTTCAAACTTCTGCTTTGATCTGAACAGACATGCTGCTTATTCCTGCTCTTCCTCTTTGTTCTTCTATAAACCAAATCCATTCAATCTCTCCTGCTTTATTTCTTTCAATCCTCCTTATGCAAAGGAACAAAAATGCCATAACATCTCAATTGTTTCTCTTAGTTGGCAAAGTGATTAAAAGGAGAGCACATGGAAACTGTTTCTCCTGAGAAAAAAAGCCCCAGTAATCTCACATGGGTCACTCCACGAGTTTCAGAAGATGTATCAGATTGCTCTCAGATTTGCCAAGATACAAAAATCTGTGATCAAAATCAGATCTAGAAATTTCTTATCAAATTCTCCTAAAACCAACCATCTGAGCTACACTATCCACATTCAGTGTATAGCTCTATACTCTTACTGCATGATGACAATTATGTTTAATTATTAACCTTAAAATAACATTTACATTTTATAAACATTTTATCACCAATATTAAACAACTCATTCTGAAGATACTTCTCAGACCAAGCTGAAAGTTAAAGTAATACAGTAATTCACAAAAAATTGCATTATTTTATCACCAAATCTTTTATATGACATAAGAATCAAACAGTTTGAAATCAATGCCAAAACACTCACTTCACATCTTCATACAACATTTTTGAACAAAAGATTTAAAGAGATAAAGAGATTTAAAAGGGTCCTATTGTGTTTTTTATACTTTCAAATCTATTTAAAATGCATTTATTTCATACTAAGTACAGTTCAAATTCATTAACATATTTATTGACACATCAGACACACTTACTGAAAATTATAATTAAACTGTATTTGGAGTGTTTATTTATTGCACAATGCACATTTCTTAATATTATGCCTAAAAATATCACTATTAATAGGGATTGTATTATCTTTGTATAATATATCTTTAAATGTAAGATACTTAAATTGTACCTAAAGTATAACTGCAATAGTTCCACCTTAGCACAATCAAATATACATAAGTATATCTTTAGTTGGACCTCAGCACTACTTCTGCAAAATTAAAAGTGCATTAAGTACAAAAGTAGTTGTTCCAATTTAGCAGACTTTAAGTATACCAGTCTAGTCTCACAAGGGTATAGTGTTGCTGTTTGAGCATGAAAAAGGAACTAGTTACAAGTTACAAAGTTACAAAGCACAAAGTCACTCCAAAAAGAGCTGGTTCTAAACTCCCTGAAATGGCTCGATTGTAGTCTAACATATCTAAATGAAAATGAGATTTAAGAGCTGTGGCAAAATGAACAATTTTCAGCGAATAGCAAATATAGTGCATCACTATTAAGTATAAGAAAGCACCTTGGGGCAATTGAATTTACCTCTGGGTTACTTCAAAACACTGAAGGAATGAACTTCCACAACACTCTAGCAAAAATGGCTGATAATGTTGAGAAAACCAGACACCTACAATGTTAACCAACACTAGCAACGCTGACCTTTAGCATGCTCTCTGATGATGTTATCTTCCTCCCATTCCTTCTTCACCTGTTTTTCCCTCTCCATCAGATGGTTTGGTGTGTTAGAGCTGACAGCTTGAGATGGAGGTGTAGCTGCTGTCAGACCTGCAGCACTGAGGATTGATAAACAGCAGCTGATGGCTCAAGGAAGGCGTGTGTGTGTATTAGTGTGTTGTCCTTGGACCAAACCTGCACTCCTATATAGATTTTTTCAGAGATTTTCAGGGTTTGCATACATGTTGCTTTGGATTATCCCTGCAGCAGCATTTCGAGTGAGACCTGTGGATGAAATATGAAACCTAACAGTGAAATCTAAATGAAAGAGACAGACAGAAAGAGAAAACACTACCAGGGAAAAGAAAACAGTGATGGTTAAAAAAAAACCCTAAAAAAAAAAAAAACTCAATCAGAGTTTATCCTAATCAGTTGCAAACAAGCCACAAGACATTTTGTCAGTTGTCTGAAGTTGTATTTGGGCAGCATCACACTGGGTAGCCCCGGCCACAGTAAAATGTCATTGGTCTAAAATCCTGAAATCCTGCTGCACATGTCTGTATGTATCTGTATTATATATTTAACATCCAATACCTTTTGACAGGGAAAAAGACTATGCAAACTCATGCTTTTAAGAGCTCAAAAAAAGTCTTAAATTAAATTTATAATTATATAAAAATAAATCATGTATATACTGTGTGTGAATATTATATATATATATATATATATATATATTCATGTTTCATGTTATGGATGTTAACCAATAAATGGCTGATTCTACATTTTTTTTCAATCGGTCTAATTCTGACCGATCAACGATATTGTGCATCCCTAATTATTATCATACAGTTCCGTTTGGTGAATCTAGTAATACAGAAATTATACACATTACCATTAAAGGAGCTTCAGCTACACTGGTGTTTGTGTGTGTGTGTGGGTGTGTGTTTTCTTTAAAGAAAGAGCAAGAGCCAGAGAAAGAAGATGAGGAGAAATGCAGGCCATGAGAAATGTGCACCCTGCAGAGGAATCCACGCGATCGATTGTCATATTCATTTGATGTCAGGCACAATACCAAAGTTAAAGGCCTGTATAAATAATCATAATTACAAAAAGCCCACAGATTGCTTTCCAATACACCGATCATCCGCTCTCTTCCGCTGGGGTTTGGCGATTGATCTCTTAAGATTATTTGTGCGCTTTCCCTGTTTGTTTTATTTTCTTATGCTGTCGTACAGCGAGCTATATATTACGTTTCCTGCAATATTACAGAGCTGTGAGTAATGTGTAATGAGTAATGTGTGTGTGTGTGTGTGTGTGTGTGTTTAAATGAGAGCTGGTGTATCGCCAGGGGGTGTGAGTGAGAACAGGCCGCAGTAATTGAATCCCTGTCTCTGTGTCTGATCTAGCCATTATACAAGTGTCTCTCACACACATACTCACACATCTGCACAAGCCACACAAACACAGATTCAGCCTAATTAAATTTCTAGCGCACATCACTTGGTTTTGTTCTTTTTTTACTCTTCAAATGTAATTTTTCCCTGAGGACGATAAAATAAACATTAAATGCGTCTAACACACAAATTGCTCTATTTTATAGGACATTTTGTCTCAGAAGCTGAGGGAAGTTCAGACTGCGGCAGAAGACAGAGGAGAAGAAGATGTAGCGGTGCAAAGTCATTGCTGCATGCTTGCTTTTTTGAATTTCTGTGTGTGTGTGTATGCATACATTTCTACAGGTGTGTGTTCTGTTTGAATGTGTGATACTATGGGTATTTCCCTGAAGTGGGATTGAGCATGTGCCTTAAAGGGAAAAGTTCACACAAAAATGTAAATTCACAAAAATGTAAATCATTTTCTTACCTCATTCCAAACTTATATGACTTTCTTCTGAGTAAAAGAATACTGGGGACATTACATTATTATTCAGCACAACTTTCATTGTATGGACACAATTGTGACTTTTTTATTTTTTTATTTAAATATCTTATTTTGTACCTCACAGAAGAAAAAAATCATACAGGTTTGAAACAGCATGAGGGTGAGTAAATGAAGACAGAATTTTAATTTTTGACTGAACTATCCCCTTAAGTATGCAATAGCATAAATTTAAAAAACTGTCAATGTTCAACCAACCTCCAGTTATAGTGTATAGTGTGTGTGCGGGTTTAAAATGTATGTACATTTTTATTTAAATGACAAAAAGCATACAAACATTACATTAAAATAAATATATAAAATGTAAATATTTATAGATATAAAATTACATTGTGGTTACAATGAATAGATTTATTTACCATTTTTATTAACTTATTTAATAATTTTAAATATTTTTTAAATTTTTTATAAATATATTAAAATAATATTATTTTTATATGTATTCACAAGTGTACAGTTGCAAGAAAAAGTATGTGAACCACCTCTTCTGTTGCTTCCGAAGGGCAGTACTAAATTAAAAAAAAAATGATATTCAAGCGAAATAAGAAAAATGTGGACCTCTTCATCCTGTTCAAAAGTTTTCACCCCTCGACTCTTAATGCATCGTGTTTCCTTCTGAAGCATCATTTTTAATAGTTGTGTTTGAGTCCCTCAGTTGTCCTCCATGTGAAAAGATGGATCTCAAAATCATTTAGTCACTGTTGTAAAGGGTTCAAATATGCAAAAGATGGTGGAAAACGTCTCAGGTTACGAATGTAACCAGGGTTCCCTGAGAACAGGGAACGAGACTCTGCGTTTGCAACGCTATGGGGGGGAAACGTCACGTGACTCGGTGTTCGAAAGCCAACTATCCAATAACTCCAAATCCTATTGGCCGGCGACAGCCTATGACGTCATACAGGCGCGACCCGGAAGTATAAAAGGGGCGCCTGGGGAAGCAGTCATTATCCATCGTCTTGAGGGACTGTTCAGCAGGCAGCCCGATGTATGGCAAGGAAACGCAGAGTCTCGTTCCCTGTTCTCAGGGAACCCTGGTTACATTCGTAACCTGAGACGTTCCCTTTCGAAAGGGAACTTCTACTCTGCGTTTGCAACGCTATGGGGAACGATATACCCACGCCGCCATGCTTGAGGAGAATGCCTGCCAAGAAAAATGGCTGAGACAAAGGCTCCAGAGCAGTAGAAACTGCTTGGCAACTCTCCCTCGGGTCACACCAGGCTGTCAGTGACAGCATTCCCTTCGGCCAACAGCCCAAGCTGAACTCCACGAAGGACCTCCTCAAAGGCCCTACAGAAGGTGCTAAAGCGTCTGGAACCCACTTTTCCATAAGAAACAGTGGTCCCTTCAAGGGAATGTGGCCAGGGAACCGAAGGGAACCCCGGCCAGCCACTAGAGGGGAACGAAGTCACCCTCAATGCCACCAGGGAGGCCGACCTTGTCTGACCTGAGACAAACTCAGTCTGGGCCAACCCTGTCTGAATACAGAGCCTCCTAACACGCATTCTTCACAGAAGATAGTAAGTAAGAGTGACTGTAAAGGGGCAGAAACAAACTCAAACCCACGCGTAGAGACGGGCATCCTGGAGAGCAGAACTCAGCTAAGTGCTATGAACCCTCGTATTGAGGGGAGTATAATCCACTCATCCTAGGATCTACCCAGTGCTTAATTAACGCACTGAGGAGGCCGTGCGCTACAGAACCCTGATCCAGGGAGGCACAAACCAGCCTGATGCTGGATCCTTAAGAGGAGGCCTAATCTAGGCCTACCACCATGACCAGCTTAGGGAGCTAAGCATTATTACAAACATAACCCTAAAAGGGAAGTACGAAAACTCACCTAACAGGTAGACCATGCGATGGGCACATACTCATGGAGGCCGAAAGAGGCCTACAGCATGATAGAGTTAAGTGAATAACAGAAGTCAAACAGAAAGTGGCCCGGCTTACTTTCCGGGGTAGAAAGATGACTTCAATGGCAGCCTAAGAGGCTGCAGAGTGCCCACATGACAATCCACCCAACACAATCCACTGAGCAGTGTACTCAGTAAAAACACCTTTTACTCTCTAAAGCAAGAGGAGTACAGCGTACGCCAGCACGCATTAAGGAAGGCCTGGAGGGGCCTATAACCTCAACAGACACGTGGCATCAGCTCGTGGCAGTGTTTAGGCCCAAAGGACGATAAACAACCAGACAAAAGGAGGTTGGTTTATCACTTAGGCCTCTGGCCAACAGAAGTGTATAAAGATAAATCTCAAAGAGAAATACACGCAAACATACTCCAGTGTGTTAAAACTAGGCGGCCCGTAGGCCTAGCAACCTCTAATACACACGGCGTAGTCTTGTGGCCGTTTCTAGGAGCACAAAAGATCCACCCTAGGCGCTAGGTGGCCCTTAGCTCAACTAGAATAGGACTCAGGGAGGCAGATCTAGGTAAAAAACAACCTTCAGTAAGGTTTTGCTGCCAAACCAACCTGAGGGGCTAGCCACTCGAAATACTCGGTAAAAAGCACCTTGTCACCCTCACAGCGAGAGGAGTATATAACTGAACTCCACATATTACACCGGAGGCCGAAGTAGGCCTGCCTTAGTAAACACGTGGCATCAGCAAGTGGCTACCATAACCATAACCATACCACCCAGAGGCCACGTATTAACAGTGTCATGATTAACACATGAAAAACACTGCCAAACACAGAGAACAGGCCTGTTAGGGCCTCTCCGTCAGTGATGGGGTGTGGCCGACGGTGGCATGGTTTCCCAGGCATCCTGCCAACCAGTCGACTAGAAAAAGGAGGCCTAAAGGGGGCCTCCATTCCAGTAACAGGTGGCGATCAGCCTACTCACAGGTTAAAACACAAATTGTGCCAAACGTAAACTAAAAAGGAGGCCTAAAGGGGCCTGCCAATTCAATAACACGTGGCTACAGCTCGTGAATTAAAGTGAACCAAGCTACAGGGAACCAGCTGTAACCCAAAAAGCTATGGGAAGCTAACTGCAACCTGCGCTAGGCTACACATTCCAACAGGCAATGTACTCTAAATACACATTTTGACTAAAGGGAACCAAACAAAGCCAGCATGGTCTAAGGAAGGCTAATATAAGCCTACTACCTCAGACAGACACGCGGCATGGCCTGTGGCAGCGTAAACCTGTGAAAATATGTGAGCACATTATGATCAGTTAAACAGTATAGTAGAACAACCGCTAACTAGAAGGAGGCCGAATATCATAAGGCCTACAATCCGAGTTATAAGCAGTATAACCGTTAACCAGACCACTAAAAAAAAAAGGGAGCCAATAGATACCAGTTTTCTTCAACAAAGTGGTACTAACTACCCTGAATATGCAATCCAACAGGTGATGCACCCAGTGACAAGGACCTCAGACTGGAGAGTACAAGTCACCAAATACTCAAAACAAAGGCCTACTTTCACAGCAAAGGGCCTACTGTTATGAGAGCAGGTGCCAACCTGTGGCAACATAGGCTCACATACAGTGTAGGGCAAAAGTCTAGAACCCAAAGTAACACAAACTTTGATCTACATGCTTTTATTTTTTTAAAAGAAAAACACTTCTCACACAGATCCTCAAATCTGATCTAAACCCCAGAGGACAGGAGCTAAAAACTAGCAACGTCAACTCAAACTTGATAAAACAAATTTATCAAGTGGCTCAGGAGAAAGTTATTCCTTTTAGCATGAAAGTTCTAGAAAGTGGGGCCAAGCACACACCTGCATAACTTATCTACGCAAAGATAAGGGCCTACCACCTGAGGAACAGCATAAGGGAGTCAGAAAACAGTCTACAACCTAGCTGTAAAACTCAAATTGCACCTACACCAGCAAGGGGATAATTGGGCGTACAGCCTAACAACTCCCTCGGGAGGAAAACCAGAACTAGGAAACAAATCCTGAAAGGATAGTGAATACATATGGGGTTAATTCATATATCACATCACCTAGCTCTAGCCTGGCTGCCAAGTTATAGGCCTATCTTCTTTATTATATACAACAGGCACCATAACAAACAGTCTGATCTCCACTTCTAAATCTCATGATGAGAAAAATAAAGTGAAGCTCAAAGCTGAAAAGTCAGGCGGCCGGTTAGGGCCGCCGTAGACATACAAACTGAAGCAATGAGTGCCAACTCAAACTATACTGAAAATAGCCAAGAGGCTACTCAACATAGAGAGAAAACTAAGCAGCAGCCATTCTGTGACTTGCTTAGTCAGTCTCACATTCCAGTTTTGCCCAAAAAACCCCTATAAATACTATTTCTCAATGTTACATTCACTATGCCATGTTCAGGAATTATACAGGTAACAACACACAGTCAACATTTAGAGATTTAAATTTGACGTTGTCTTACCTTCTCGAGGCTCGAAGACCCAAGACTGCTCCTTCACAAACATGGGAAGGCAAAACATCCATGGTACTAGAAGCCCAAAGAACCCTTTCACTATCAAGCCAGAAGGCGGGCCTTCAGAAAAGAATTCATCATGGGCCCGGCCGTCAGCCTGACTGTTCAAAGGTGTTACCTGAACCTACACAGTGATTAAAAAACGCCCTGGGAGGCCAAGGAAGAGGGGCGAAGGCAACTTTTATCTTCGCCAGGAGAGGGGATCGATCAGCGGCGTTGCTGGCGCCGCTGATCAACCACCTCTCTTAAACCATCTTTCCTCTTCCTCGTGTCTCGCCGCTTCTGCGACTTGCTCCGAGGTGGAGGAGGCGCTCGAGCGGCGACGCTAAACCTCTGGCCCTGCCTCAGAGCCTCGACTCGAGACGGGCCAGCGCCTCCCGGCTGTCTGGGCCCAGGATCGGACCTGAGCGCAATGCAGTTTTTATATGCTGCTGAGCGCACCTTCGCCTCCCTGAACTTTCCAACCACTGTCTCAACGGAGCCGCCAAAAAGTTCAGTTGGCGAAACCGGGGCATCGAGAAGAGAGCCCTTCTCTTTCTCCCCGATGTCCGCCATGTTCAGCCACAGATGCCTCTCCGTGGCCACCATGGCTGCCATCGATCTCCCAATCGAGGCGGCCGTCTGTTTGGTGGCCCGGAGAGCGAGATCTGTGGTGCGGCGTAGCTCAGCCACCGCATCAGGGGACAAACCTTGCCCCTGATCCAGGTCCTTCAACAGATCAGCCTGGTACGCCTGTAACACTGCCATCGTGTGTAAAGCCGCACCAGCCTGACCCGCAGCAGCATATGCTCTGCCGTTCAGACGGGATGTTTGCTTAAGGGGTCTGGACGGCAAAACCGGAGCTTTTAGAGTCGGTGCTCTGCCCGTGACGAGATAGTTGGCAAACGTCTCGTCAATGGGCGGCAGCGACACATACCCATGCTGGCCCAATCCCTCCACATCAGCGAAATTTCCTCGCTGATGTGGATGAATTCTGGCCGAGTATGGGTTCTTCCATGCCTTCTTGATCTCAACATGGAGATCCGGAAGAAATGGAAGGCTCACTGGAGTCACAGGGTTGTGGTCGGAAAGAAAGCGTTCGTCCAGTCTGCCGCGAACGGGCTCTTTCCTATCGCGCCCCCACGGCAGCTGCAGTCTGCCAGCAGCGCGTTCCACAACCTCCAGCAACTCGGCATATGCTGGGCCAGGCGGTTTGGAGAAAGAAGAAGAAGAAGCCACTTCTTCCTCCTCCATTACCACCTCCTGGCCACGGGGGCTATCGGCCAGAAGAACACTCGCTCCCGGGTCAGATGATGTCAGAGACAGAACATCGTCGTCCTCCAGGAGCTCATCCTCGCCAGCCGCCGCCGAAGGCTGAGAGACCACAACACCTCTCTCAAACTTGGCAGCGAGCTCCATCTGCGAGCCCCATGAGTGCAGCCGCTGCTCTGCCTCAGCACGAGCAGGGCCGGATCCACCAGGCGCAGATGTTGACGCTTCATCCCTCGAGAAGAAGGCCAAGCGAGAACGGAGCGTCCTCATCGGAAGACGCTCACAATTCACACAGACAGCGCCCTCAAGCACCATCCGTGCGTGTTCTTCTCCCAGGCAATAGACGCATAGGGTGTGTGAATCTTCCGGAGTCAGAAATCTCGGGCATGGATCCACACACTTCCTGAAACGCTTCTCCTTGTCCTCAGACATAATAGAGAAATTTCTCGCTATTTGACGATCGGCAATGAACACAAACAGTCCCGAAAGACGATGAGATAATGACTGCTTCCCCAGGCGCCCCTTTTATACTTCCGGGTCGCGCCTGTATGACGTCATAGGCTGTCGCCGGCCAATAGGATTTGGAGTTATTGGATAGTTGGCTTTCGAACACCGAGTCACGTGACGTTTCCCCCCCATAGCGTTGCAAACGCAGAGTAGAAGTTCCCTTTCGAAAGGGAACTGAAGAATTTTTGGGACCTGGAGATTTTTTCTGAAGAACAGAGCTCAGTTTAACTGCTCAGAATAAACAAGGGACTCATGAACAACCATCACACAACAACAACAACAACAAAAAACGTCATAGATCATCCAGATAATGACACACAGTATTAAGAATCAGTTGTTCACAAACTTTTGAACTGGGTCATTTTAATAAATTCAGCTATTTTTTGTCTTATGGATTATATGTAAACATCTTTTATGTAAAATATCTTACTCAGGACAGTACTAAATAAAAAATAACATGCATTTTGTATGATCTCTCTTATTTTGTTAAAATTTTGCACATTTTCTGCAAGTGGTTCATAAACTTTTTCTTGCAACTGTATATATACATACATACATATATATATATATATACACACACACAAACACACATTAGTAGGCAGTGTATATTTCATTCTGAACATATTCCTAAACAAGTTCAGGTGAACTTTAATCATAACCAAGTAAATATTTTGTGACCTCAGTGAATGTTAGGAGATAGGATGTTGAGCAAAGATAGGATGTCTTGTAGCATTCCTTCTTATCGCTAACAAGGCAGTGTTTTTCAGCTTTCGGCTATAGTTACAGAACTAAAACACACTGATACTCACCCAACACTCATACTCATTCTGCAACACACCAGCACTAAACTTTGGCCTGGCAAACGTTCACACAGCTTCTGAGTTCAGTCCTCCTGCTGTTCACTCATCAAGCTCAACAGCGTCCATCTCGTATCACTGTGAATAGAGTGCTTCCCCTGGGCCTCCGTCAACGCTGTGAACTCCACGCCAAACCACAGCACAACTGTCTGCAACAAAACACCACCTTTTATTCCAAACCATTTCCATTAAAGCACATTCTCACACATTTGAAAGAGAGTTTAATCAGCTGGAAAGCAAACCTGAGCTCATGCTGCTATCGAACGGAAAAAAAAAATAGCACGTACTGATCTGAGATCCACTGGTGAAGACTTTTCATTAATGATGGGATTAGACTCAGAGCAAAAGAAACTGATCTCAGACCAGGGCGGACTGTCAGACAGGTGTTGATCATTAGCAGTCTCATTAGAGGGTGACACAAAGGGAAAAAAAGACTCATGCAGATGTGAATTAGGTTCAGAGCTCCAGGCAGGTGGCAGATACTGGACAATCACTCAATGTCAGCATCAATCCTGCCATGTCTGAAATGGATCATGTCTGACGAGCTCTCTCCCTGTCTGGAGACGAACTTCAGTCTGTTTCTGTTTATGCCGGTGACATTTATGCGATTATGAACATGAGGTTTGTTGTGATATGGTAAGTGTCTGCAGAGGGCCATTCTAACACAGCAGGGACGCTGACACCAAGACTCCCATTAGAAACAATAAGGCTTAATGAGAGAAATTAATGATGCCAGGATCCTGCAAAGCTGAATGTGTGTGGTTTTGTTTTCCCTGTGGGGATGAAATTTCTGAAAACATCCTCAGAACAATAGGGTCATTCCGTGTCAAATCAAACAAATTTCAGAAAATTCCCCAGCTTAAATTTTTTTATTTTGTTCATATTTTTTCTGTAGAAAGACAAACATAAATAGTGATTAAAGCCAAAATATTAAATGTCACAGATGTATATCTACTGAGTAATACACTATTTTGTAGAGGGGGGTCAAAATTACAATTTTTACTTGAGATTTGGAGCCAATTTTCAGGGGAGTAAAAATGACTTTAGAAAGATGGCAGCATCATTATTTTATTTTTACACAGAGATTTGTAGGTTTATTAGTAAAATCTTTTGACTTTAGCAATCTTTGTTGCATTATATGCCAACACCTATTGTGTTTTTTTTTTTTTGTTTTTTTTACCTCAACTTTGCATGCCCGTAACTAAAGATATCTTAATATCCTTTTAAATTCTAGTTCTCAACAAACGTTCCCTTTGGTATCATTTGAAAGGCCCTCAATCGTTCAGTCCCAGAGATTTGGAGATCTTAATGCAGCTCCATGAGTAAATTAGTAAATTTTACTTATTTTCAATGTATAAATATGGGTCACTTTGCACAAAGCTGATACTTTTTTTTCCTTTTAAAGATGAATATCTGAAGTACAAACAACATTGAAACTAGAAATGTATCTCGTGTTTTTCTATTAACTCAATTGCATAGAACATACCTGTCTGAGTGCCATAAATAGCAACGAGATGCTGCGGCGTGAATATGACACATTGGGGAATCCCTTCAGCGTAAGCTCTACTGAATGTGTATGCAACTAGTCCTAGTGTTGTCAAAAGTACCGGTACTTCGGTACCAAGTTGGTACTAAAATTTTGAAAATGTGACGATACCAGCATTGCTGTAGCACCGGGAGTACTGAGTATCCGGGTATATTCGGTACCCACTGATAGGACTGTGGCAGTAGTACCATAGGACAGACCCTTTTTTCCTGCACATCATTTAACACAGTTTGTGCTTGTTCTTATAGGCTACTTTATAAGGTGCGTCAAGTTTATTTGTACAGCGCGTTTCACACACGCTGGTGATTTTTTTTTTTTTTTGCCTTTTCTGGCAGTGCAAAATCAAACATAGCCTAAATGTCTTGCCCCTGCAGAGGATAAAACTCACTCTTCAGACCATTTACAACAAGTGTCAGTTGCTTGTAACATCAGGAGATAACATGAAGATATTATTAAAAAGAAATGGTCTCTTCCCTGCTCGTGTCCCTCATCCCTCTCAAAGCGCAGAGCGGTAGGCTATATGACGCATCTTTGTGTGGAAATAAAAAAAACGAATGTTTTTTTAAAATAATATTTAACTTTCTTATTATTTAGGTTGCCATTATTTACTGATATTTATTTCATAGTTTTACAGGCTGTAGTGTGTCATTTCAATTACTGAATAGCTAAAATAAACGCACGTCTATTACAAAATTGATGTTTGAGCATTTGTTTTTTTTTAAAAATATATTTCATAATTTATTTCATTGAGGTATATATACACACAATTAAGGCACAGCTCAAGACATGAGCACCTGAGATTCCGGTGTGGCTATAGAACCTGATAAAGGTGTGTGGAGAGGAACATCCTGCAGCATCACAAATGTCTTTAGGGAAGCCCTGACAACAGAGCTGTAGAAGATGCCAACGTTCGTGTGGAATGTGCTTTAAGGGGCAGAGGTGAAGGCAGGCCACGCACCTTCTATGCCATAGAAATAGCCTCGACAATCCACCTGCTTATAGTAGGTTTGGTAGCTGGGCAGCCCTTTTGAGGGGGCCTGTGCATACCAGCAGCATACTCTCCACTGAGAGGTTTTTCACACATATATCTCAAGGGCCCTGACAGGGCAGAGCAACTGTAGCTTCTCACATTCAGCCAACACTTGAGGAGGTTGAAAGGCCTGAAGGACTATTGACCAGGCCACATTAGTGGGTACTTTAGGTACATAAAGCAACAGCATCGCCATAGAGACCAGGAGGTGACAGCGGGGCATCAAGGAGGAAATCTTTGTCCTTCTCCTTGATGCCTGAGAGGTTCAACCAGAGGTGCCTCGGCATCATACCATAGCCATTCCCTTTGAGTCCCTAAATAAAATAATTATGAACTGAGGGACTCGAAAGCCTAGATGAATATGGCTTTTTCCTGAAAGAATGGCAAACCCCGACATGGAGTCTGCGGTGTAGATTGCAGAAAGTGCTCATCTAATTTACTTTTGCATTTCCTGTCTCTCGACCAGCCAACTGATATCAAGTTTTGCCACGGCATGAGAGACAGCCTCCACAAACTCCTTGTACTGCCGTACTGTGGTGAATGGGCTGGCGAGTAACCCAAATCACTCGCTTCAATGCTGAGAACATCCAGATCTTCAGAACTAGATGCACTCAGCATCAGGTGTTCACTCGGGGTGGAAGAAGCCGCAGAACAGGCTTCCAGATCCCAAGGGTGAACCCCACGAAGAAAAGTCGCCAAGTTGGCCACTCTGAGAGAAAAGCGCCAGCCGGGAGCAGAGCGTTCTCATAGGCAGACGCTCGCAGTGTTCACAGTCAGCTCCCTCGAGAGCTGACCTGGCATGCTACTCTCCCAAACAACTAACACAAAAGTTGTGTTTATCCCCGTCCATAATATAGCAAGGAGAGGGAGGAACACACTTCTTAAACTGTTGCTGTTAGCTCGCCATTTCTAAATATATAAATATACAGATATAAAGTGGCCTACGGGACAAACAAATACCAAATAGGATGCACACACAAAGAATGCTTGCTGAAGATCAGAAAGCTGAAACAGCTGTGTTGCAGGCTCCCTTTATAGCTTCCGTGTTCTGCCGGCACACTTCCGTGACGTTGCACCAATCAGAATTGGACTAGTTGCAAACACCTTCAGGAGAGCTTACGCTGAAGGGATTCCCCAAAGTGTTCACGACGCAGCGCAAGTTCCCTCGATAGGGAACTGATAATCTCTTCTGTTTACTATTAGATACATCTACGGAGCACCGCACATGACATGCAGGAAAATTTTTTAATTCCCTCGATTTGCTAAGTTGTGCGCACGATTAACTACTTTGTTCCCTCGATTAATAAACTGTGTGCATGATTTAACAAACTGAGGGAACGAATTAGGCCCTGCCCCAAATGGCACCTGCTGCGGAGCATTATAAACTATTATACTATTGACTATAAGTCCACCTAAGACTATAAGGCCACCGCTGTGCTCATTTGCCACAGTAACAACGACATCTCTGATTGGCCTCTCTTTAGGATTATAGATCTTGATGTAGTCTTTTATTTATTTATGTTTGTTTTTTGTTTTGTTTTTAAAAAAAAAAATGATGTTCAGATTGCACTGATGTGGCTTCTACAGAGATGTATACCATTGATTAATAACCTCGGAGCTCATGGTACATCTTTCTGGAAAGGTTTATGTGTTATCAAAAACATCAATTTCTCTGTGAAGAAAATGAATGGGATTTTTACTTCCGGTTCGCTGCTGCCATTTGCCCCCATCTACACGTCACTCAATAACATTATCATTCCCTTATCATCTCCAAAACAACTATAACCTAAAGAGTGTGTGTTTATGCAAGTGAGAATTTAACTGTTATTGCTGTGAGGGTTGTACCAATGTTTTTGTATACATTTTTGTGTTAGATAGTAAAAGTCAATGTGTGTATGTATGTGTGTGTGGTCCTCAGGGGGAATGTTGAGTCTCTTTTTATCACTCACCGAGCATCATTACTCCTCCCTTCTTCATGCTCTCTCTTTCTCTGGCTCCTGAGGACAGACATCTTCATATCATATCTCTGTGGGGCAAAATATTTAGACAGACCATAATCAGATTGAACTTGAACCAAAAGAGATGTGTGTGTATGTGTGTGAAATGATGGGAGAGGGTATTTCATTACGCTGGGGGAGAGATTGATACCACTCATCGGCTGGATGGAACGAGCGAAAGAGGGAAGGATGAAGCACTTTATTTATTCAACACATCAATCTGAAATAACAATTCTACTAAGAGCATCTCTCTATCAGCACATCTGCTCCTCCCTCCTCAATGTGTGATACGCATCCCCTCTCTCTCTCTCTCTCTCTCTCTCTCTCTCTCTCTCCCTCTCTCAAGTCAGCAGTGATTGTGTGTAAAGGTGTGTGTAACATGATGCTTTCATCCACCTATTACACACCTGTCTAAGCACAAAACACCTCCGTACTGCACACACACACACGCTAATAACAACACCCTCCAACCTCTCACACACATTTACACACTCTAACACAGTAACAAAACATCTCCCGATATCATAAAACAAATACACAGGCAAACACAATTACTTAGATTTCTTTGTTTTTATGTAAAGCTTTTTATATACCTCAAAACGAAAACAGAATAAAATTAAATTATTTTATATAAACACTATACCATTTAAATGTTTGGGGTCCGTATTTTATGCTCACAAGACTTTACTCCATTATTATTACAGAACTGCTTTATATTTTAATATATTTTAAAATGTAATTTATCCTTGTGATGCCAACCTGAATTTTCATCATCATTACTTCAGTGTCACATGATCCTTCACAAATAAATCTAAAATGCTGAGTTATTGTCAATGATTAATTTTTGTGGACACCATAATACATTTTTTTATTTTTATTTCAGGATTCTTTGATGAATAGAAAGTTCAAAAGAACAGCATTTATTTGAAATAGAAATCTTTTGTAACATTGTAAATGCCCTTATACTTCACTTTTAATAAATTTAATGCATCCTTTCTAAATAAAAATATTAATTTCTTTAAAAAGAAAAAAAAAACTTTTGAACGGTAATGTATATAAATTAAATATATACTTTATTTGCTTTACTAAATAATTGTTTTTCGATATTAGGATGGCCCCATACAGGACTCTACTCTACAAAGAATCAAACCGTAATAATATCTAATTCAGTATTTTAATAATGATCATTGTTTTTAATAATCATTAATATTAATGTCAATATTAATCTTTTTTTTAATTGTTTTACATTTTTTAAGTTTTTATTTATTATTATAATTATTATTATTGTTTTATTTTTATGGCTCCCAATTTGAAAAGCCCTGATCTAAAAGACACATTTTCATTCATAACTCAATTTCTGAGTAGCACATGAAATGTGCAGTTACTGCACAACACAAAACACTTCACAAACCTCCCTACCTGGAACACACACAAGCAAACACACTAAACTAACTCTCTCTACCTCACACATACAAAACATCCCTATCACACATATACAAACACACACAAATAAATATAAACTTCCCAATCACGCACCAATACATATCTCTGAAAACAACAACCCTGCTCCACTCACAAACACACACAGATATCTCATACATACACACACAAAACGCCTCTACCCCACACCCACCTCCCAATGGGAGTAACACGACCGAATGCTAACATCGCTGATGACATCACCAGAGGTACACAAGTGCAAAAGAAAACTAGTGTGTGTTTGTGTTTGTGTGTGTGTGGGACACGACATTTTCACTGTTTCACCCTCTGAAATCCCTTCAATGGCTGCATTCTGCTGTCATCCAGCAGAGAAGAGCTGTTGCATTCTGGGTACGTCTGGAGACAGAATAAAAGACGAAGAATGAGAGAGAGAGAGAGAGAGAGAGAGAGGGAGAGAGGGAGAGAATGAGAGAGAGATGCTGTGTGGTCGATAAGGATGAATAGAGAGGAGAAAGAAAAAATAGTTTGTGCATTTGTGTTTTGTTCTGCAAAAGCATATTTTGACCAACGTCCCACTGTGAAGGAGTTTGTGTGTGTAGGACTGTTTAGTTTGTAGGGCAGTATGTAAGATAAAAGGTTAACATGAGAATGGGTGTGTGTATGTGTGGGTGTGACAGAGAGATAGAGTGTGATAAAGAGGGGTCACATGGGTAAATAGGGAGCACTGGTCTCTCTAGAGGACTATAGAGGAAGAACTGATGTCTTACAGGTCATAAAACACAATAGCTGCTTCTGTGTCCTACTGACCACACACACACACACACACACACACACCATAAACACACTGTCATACAAGCTTTATAAATAAATAATGTGGTGGTACCTTGGTAAAAGTGAGCTCATTTCCAGATTCATGTACCATGGTATTTATATGGTGATCCAAGGTACAGTATACTACCATTCAAACGTATGGGGTCGGTAGGATTTAAAAAAAAAAATCTAGTCCAGTAATATAGGGCACAGGCTGATAGGTCCTGTACAGGCAATCTACAAGCAATCAGATCATTACTGCATGGCACAAGCTGATTGTTGATTGCTGATCCTGCAGCCAATGAGATTGCTTGCTCAACATTTAAATAGTCTGGTTCATCGTTTGCTGTAGCATGCTATCAGAGTTTCTCTGAAACCCTCCACCTTCCCACCTGCCTAGATCTGCTATGGGATTTATGTATGTCTATTCATGCAGCAGCAGCATACCTTACATGCTCACAGCAGCATGTCTGTGTATCTATCACCAGCAGCAAGCCCATACTTGCTTAGCAGCAGCATCAGCATAGCAGATCTAGGTCACCAAGACCAAATACATTAATACTGCCATGTTCAATAACATGCTAAAACTATTCAGAGATTTGCAATGACTGAACAGTTGTGTGCCGATTTATATTTTAGTGGAAAATGTCATACATCTTTTCCAGGACCTTTTGAAGTTCAAAAGAACAGCATTTATTTGAAACAGAACATTTTTATAACATTATAAAATGTCTTTAATGTCACTTTTGATCAATTTAATGCATCCTTGCTGAATAAGAATATTCATTTCTTTCAGAAAAAACTTTTGAAGAAACAAACTTTTGAAAATGTACTAGTCCTATGTACTAATGTACTATGGTAAACAAAATGGAGTAACAAAGGAGTTCTATATCCAGAGAATATGCAATATTTCTTACAAAATGAATGTCATTACCAGAGTACACTGAAATATACCATGGTATATTTTTGGTATTTTTTCTACATACATCATGGAAATACATGTAAAAATATTGGAATGATCATGGTAGCATGTCCAAAACATGATAATACCTTGGTGAATGTAATAAAAATACCATGAAATAACCATGGAACATCTCTAAAAAAACATCTCCTGGTATTACTATGGCAACATATCTGAAAAACCATGGTAATACTATGGTACTATGTCCAAAACAACAACAAATTACAATGATACATGTTCAGAAAATTATTCTGCAAATCATGGCATTATCATGGTACTTTCTCAGAAAAACCATGGTAATACTATGGTACTAATTTGTACACATACATTAAACACACAATCACAGCTCAGACACATTTATTTACACACTCTCACACATTCTCCACCCCAAGGCTCAATACATACACACAGAGTGTTGTTTATCATTGTCATTCCCATCCATTTAGCTTTCACTTTACAATTAATAAAACCATTTTAATGAGTGCCATTGTATCATTTTATTGTCCAACAACAACAAAAAAGATATGACAACAAGATTATACGCACATACTCACTCAAAAATCTCTTTCTCTCTCAAACACACTCACACACAGTTCCATTTTGGACTCCCCCGTTGGCTGCTCTCTGCTCCCTGATCAATATTTTAATAAGCAGAAAGGATGAGGGTTTAATCTTAATCAATAAGGGCCATATGCAGCATGGAAGGATGAGAAGAGAGCAAATCATCTTCCCTGACACTTCATACATTATCCGTCTGACGTTATCAAATGCGCTCTTCACAATGCAGAACACTGCATTAACAGCCATTACCTTAACACGCATTACCAGACGCTGAACTTCACAACATTTCCCAAAAAGCGAGTCACAAATTATTTTTAACCAACATTACCATTAAGGATGGGATCGTGAGGAATTTAACGATTCTGACTCTGAATCCACTGAACGGTTACGGTTCCTTAATGATTCTATTAATGATTCTTTTAGTACTTGAAGGATAAGTGGTCCTAACTATACACTTAAATACACTAAACAAGAGCAATACTTCTTTTCACTTAATTAATGCACTTATACTATACATAAGTCTGTGTATAGATTCTAACTGAAGGCTATTACAGTATAAACAGGTCGGAAACCAAAGATGTTGTAAGGACGGGTTTATTTACACAAGTAGAGTTGGTAG
>CM074447.1:11659860-11877360 GCA_037101425.1 Elopichthys bambusa | reverse complement strand
ATCCCTGAGGAAAAATTCAATTCATTTACTCCTTTAAGAGAGGAAGAATTGTCTAAACTTGTTAAATCGTCAAAATCGACAACATGTATGTTAGACCCTATACCAACTAAGCTATTGAAAGAGATGCTTCCAGAGGTCATAGATCCTCTTCTTAATATCGTTAATTCATCTTTATCACTAGGATACGTACCAAAAACTTTTAAGTTGGCTATTATTAAACCTCTTATTAAAAAACCACAACTTGATCCTAGAGAATTAGTCAATTACAGGCCAATCTCAAATCTCACTTTTCTGTCAAAAATACTAGAAAAGGCTGTATCATCACAACTATGTTCCTTTTTAGAAAGAAATAGTATCTATGAGGATTTCCAGTCAGGATTTAGACCATACCATAGTACTGAAACTGCTCTCATTAGAGTTACTAATGATTTGCTCTTATCATCAGATCGTGGTTGTATCTCTCTATTAGTGTTACTGGATCTTAGTGCTGCATTTGACACTATTGATCACAATATTCTTTTAAATAGACTCGAAAATTATGTTGGCATTAGTGGAATTGCATTGTCATGGTTCAAATCATACTTATCTGACCGTTATCAGTTTGTAGAAGTAAATGAAGAGAGGTCATATCGATCACAAGTTGAATATGGAGTACCGCAAGGCTCGGTACTAGGACCATTGCTTTTCACTCTGTACATGCTACCCTTAGGAGATATCATCAGGAAGCACGGTGTTAGTTTTCACTGTTACGCTGATGATACTCAGCTCTATATTTCTTCGCGCCCTGACGAAACTTACCAATTCACAAAATTAACGGAATGCATAGCTGATATAAAAAATTGGATGACCAGTAATTTCCTACTACTAAATTCAGAAAAAACAGATATTCTAATTTTTGGACCAAAAACTTCCTCACGTAATAACCTAGAATACTGTCTAACACTTGATGGCTGCTCTGTTAAGTCTTCGTTGTCAGTTAGGAACCTGGGTGTGCTCTTTGATACCAATCTTTCATTTGAAGGCCATGTTTCTAGCATCTGTAAAACCGCATTCTTCCATCTTAAAAATATATCTAAATTACGACATATGCTCTCGATGACAAATGCGGAACAGTTAGTTCATGCGTTCATGACCTCAAGGCTAGATTACTGTAACGCTCTACTAGGTGGTTGTTCTGCTCGCCTGATAAATAAACTACAGCTCGTACAAAATGCAGCAGCTAGAGTTCTTACTAGAACTAGGAAATATGACCATATCAGCCCGGTTCTGTCAACACTGCATTGGCTTCCTGTTAAACATCGTATAGATTTTAAAATCTTGCTAATTACCTACAAAGCATTAAATTTATATATATATATATTTATGTGTGTGTGTATGTGTGTGTGTATGTATGTATGTGTATGTATGTATGTGTGTGTATATGTGTGTGTATATGTGTGTGTATATGTGTGTGTATGTGTGTATATGTATGTATGTGTCTATATTGGCAGAACAATAATAGGTCAAGAAAAAGATTACATCTGGTTTAATTGTCATACTGGAAAAAGGAATGGTGAGAGCATTGCATTGTGGGATACAGTATACCACACACTACACATAAGCTATGTCCAAAATTCAGTCCAAAAAACAACAAAACACTGTGAAAAAGCACATTTTGTATAGTATGAACGTACTACATTCCCTATGTTGTCATTATCACTTGACCTTCCAGTGTCAGTCACTTCATTGCCATTCACAACTCTCCTCCTGTGGCCTTATGGGATAATATAATGTCCATCATATAGTGTCCATTTGAAACTTTATGCCTAATCACTGCTTGATTTGCGGTGATGCAATGAAACGCACAAAACATTTCAGAGGACGCATCATTCTGTTGAGACCGTGAAAACTGAATATCCCAGATTTAGTGCTATATTACCAGAAATGGAGTTAAGGAGAGGTGAGCCCTCATGATAGCCTGTTTTTCTGTATATTGGATGGCTAATGAGTTCCAGATGTGTGTGCCAGTGTCTCAGATGAATCTATTGTAACTTTCATACTTTCATATGCTTTGCACCATAAGCACACCCTACTGGATCCAAACACGGAACTTTAATGAGCAAGATGAGTATAATTTGTGCCATATTCATTATTTTGGACCTTATTAAATTGATGAAGGGCCTGTGCTCACCGGTACAGCTTCATCAAAGTTTTTGTGTGTGTGTGTGTGTGCGTGTGCATTTTTGTGATTTATGAGGACAAATTTGTTAAACAATTAAACAATGTTTTAAAATGTAAAAATGCAGACAGTTTTCTGTGATGGGTATGTTTAGGAATAAGGGTAGTGTAGGGGGATAGAATGTACAGTTTGTACAGTATAAAAACCATTACGCCTGGGGAATGTCCTCACTTTTATAGCAAAACAAACCTGTGTGTGTGTGTGTGTGTTTCCTTTGCATTCCAAAGAGGTGAGTAGCTTGGAAACTTAACTGGCTCCAAGAAGTTTTTTTTTTTTTCTCTCTTCTGTTGTTGTTGTAATTGTGGGAAGTGATTATTGTAAACACACACATATTCACTCACTCACAGTGCCCCATATGAATGTACACCATCACATCAGGAGAAAATGGCAACCAGATGTGCTGTTAGCAGAGTGACCAGAGGAAACACATTAAAAGGACTATTAAAGGTAGAGTGAGAAGATGTGTAATATTAAGTGATGCATAAGTGCACAGCAAATCACTTCATTTCACATTTATTGTATGCACCATCTACAGTGATTATATACTGTATATACCCAAAGTTTTCAATGGTGTGTGTATATATATATATATATATATATATATAAAGCAGAAACTGAGTATCAAAGCATATTAGAATGACCTCTAAAGGATCCTGTGACACTGAAGACTGAAGTAATAATACTGAAAATTCAGCTTTGCTCCACAGAAATAAATTATACAGTGCATGCAGAATTATTAGGCACGTTAATTTTCTGATCATATATTTTTTCCAGGCACATCTCACCAATTCCAAACCACATTAATCTTAATAACTACTATTAATTTTGTATTTAATCATTTATAAGTGATATGTAATTGTTCATGAAAGCTGGAAATGAAAAACACCTTTAAAAAAAAATAACACCTTAAAAACACCTGCTCAGGTGTGCATAATTATTAGGTAAGTTTTCTTTTACAGATAACATTAACCAAAAAAGAGATTTAACTCAGACTGAAAAGTCAAAAGGATGCAATACTAATGAAATACTAGAAATTGCAGTTAAGGCATGACCATTGGACAGTGAAATGCATTGGGTCAGCAGGGTCAGAAAAGAAAAGACACATAATAAAATTTACATGGAGTTTTGGTTCTTATACTGAACAAAATTATAAACGCAACACTTTTGTTTTTGCCCCCATTTTCATAAGCTGAACTCAAAGATCTAAGACTTTTTCTATGTACACACAAGGCCTATTTCTCTCAAATATTGTTCACAAATCTGTGTTCACAAGTTAACATTTACATATAATTGGGTACAGTAAGAGTTATGCGTATTTGGCGTGCTGTCCGGGAGAGGGATCCGCGCTCTGAAATTTTGGCCCAAACCCAGAGTACTCTCCCCCTTGTGGTAGAAGTAGATAGAACTGAAGTGAGGAGAAGGGGTGGAGGAGGGATGCTGGTGAACTGTCAGACGAACAGAGGTAAGTCTGCTGTATTTATACCTCTTGTCATGGTTGTCATGTATTTATACCTCTTGTCATGGTTGTCATGCAGTTTTACTGTATTGGGGGGGTCCGAAAACCAGACAGTATCTGGTGTGACCACCATTTGCCTCACGCAGTGTAACACATCTCCTTCGCATAGAGTTGGTCAGGTTGTTGATTTCTAGCCTGTGGAATGTTGGTCCACTCCTCTTCAATGGCTGTGTGAAGTTGCTGGATATTGGCAGGAACTGGAACACGCTGTCGTATACGTCGATTCAGAGCATCCCAAACATGCTCAATGGGTGACACGTCCGGTGAGTATGCTGGCCATGCAAGAACTGGGATGTTTTCAGCTTCCAGGAATTGTGTACAGATGGGCAACATGGGGCCGTGCATTATTGTGCTGCAACATGAGGTGATGGTCGTAGATGAATGGCACAACAAGGGGCCTCAGGATCTCGTCACGGTATCTCAGGTGCATTTTATTGATGGCATTTTGAATGCACAGTGTTCGTTGTCCATAACATATGCCTGCCCATACTATAACTCCACCGCCACTACGGGCCACTCGATCCACAGCGTTGACATCAGCAAACCGCTCACCCACACAACGCCATACACGCTTTCTGCCATCTGCCCTGTACAGTGAAAACCGTGATTCATCCATGAAGAGAACACCTCTCCAAAGTGCCAGACACCATCGAATGTGAGCTTTTGCCTACTCAAGTCGGTTATGACGATGGACTGCAGTCAGGTCTAGACCCTGATGAGGACGACGAGCATGCAGATGCTTCCCTGAGACGGTTTCTGACAGTTTGTGTAGAAATTCTTTGGTTATGCAAACCGATTGTTGCAGCAGCTGTCCGGGTGGCTGGTCTCAGACGATCTTGGAGGTGAAGATGCTGGAGGTCCTGGGCTGGTGTGGTTACACGTGGTCTGCGGTTGTGAGGCCAGTTGGATGTACTGCCAAATTCTCTGAAACGCCTTTGGAGATGGCTTATGGTAGAGAAATAAACATTCAATTCACGGGCAACAGCTCTGGTGGACATTCCTGCAGTCAGCATGCCAATTGCACGCTCCCTCAAAACTTGTGACATCTGTGGCATTGAGCTGTGTGATAAAACTGCACATTTTAGAGTGGCCTTTTATTGTGGCCAGCCTAAAGCACACCTGTGCTATAATCATGCTGTCTAATCACCATCTTGATATGCCACACCTGTGAGGTGGATGGATTATCTCGGTAAAGGAGAAGTGCTCTCTAACACAGATTTAGACAGATTTGTGAACAATATTTGAGAGAAATAGGCCTTTTGTGTACATAGAAAAAGTCTTAGATCTTTGAGTTCAGCTCATGAAAAATGGGGGCAAAAACAAAAGTGTTGCGTTTATAATTTTGTTCATTGTAGTTTCGGCACACTCAAGTTCACAAAGAGATGGCAGAAAGCGCACCCCCTGTTTGCTTTCATTATTTTACAAAAGCACAACGTTTTGTTGTTATTGTGAGTGCACACAAATAAAAGTACACTCTTCACAGATTCAAAAGATGTATTAGTCCTATCTATCTGTATGACCAAAAACGACAAGAGTGCAAGTGCAAGCAAGTGTCATGTGCAAGCAAGTGTCATGCAGTAAGCATGCTACTATTTAGCTTTCACGCTCCAAACAACTGAATAGTCCACATTTTTCTATGTTAACGTTAAAGCAAGCGTTTAGATTTCCAGCCCGATGTACTGTAATTACCACATAGACCAGCTATTAATGATCTGTCCGTCACAGACTTCGCCACTTTTCCTGCGATAAGTGACTAATAAAATTTTGGTCAACCAAGCCTCTTCTCGTCGACTAACGTTTAGTTGACTATTATGGGGCAGCCCTGCCTGCTGCGGTTTAAAAAAACATTTGACATCTTTATATCTGTCATCCTGTCCTGTTCCCTTGAGACATTCACTTCCTAAATGAATTAAAGACAAACGTTTAAGCTGTACTCAGCATAATTGTGTCATCTTTCTCAGCAGCTTGTGTAACATGGCAGATATGACAGTGGAACAATTCCTGCTGTCTTTTGATCACTCGAGAGCCTCAAGCTACAACTGTCTCTTCTTTCACTGCACTTAACACTGTCACAGCTCTTCAGATTTAGTGCTAAAGTGTTCATAGTCTGCTCCACTGTATGTTTTATTAGTTTTGTGAGGATTGTTTTTTAGACAATATAAAATACATGGAGTACCTGGAGGAGTTTGACATTTTAAGGTGCTGGAACTCATTTAGCTCTTGCAATTTTCCATAAGTAATAAAAGCTTTGGGACTGCAGCAGGGAGAAAAGCAGCAATTATATTCCTCATTTACTTGCTATTCTACAGGCATTATGGCTAGTTTTACAAATGTTACATTAGATTAGCATACATTGGCTGTGAGGCCAGCAAACAGATCAGGCAGTGACTAACATTAGCAGTCTTTGCCAAGTCAAGCATCACTGTTACTATTGTTCACACCCATTTGTCCTTATGAGTCTCATGATGCTCCAAACTGTTTTGTTGTTGTTTTAGATCCCATTGAGTTTCATTCCCATACGACAAAAAATATTCAGATATATTTTTTAAATATATTTCAAAATATACCAAAAACATGTCCAAAAATGTATTGCTACTATAAATTATAATATATATTTCAAATGAATATTTAAAAAATTGCCTAAACAATAATGCCATTTTGATGCTCTTAAATGTGGTGTCAGATCGCTGTAATGCCACAGCTCAGGTGGCAGCTCGGAGCGTGAGTCTTTTCTTCCTCTTCAATACAATACAAGTTTTATCTTGAAAAACATGCATGATCATCAAAGGTATGTTGAAAGATATAGCCTAGTACAACTTACCAGAATGTTTCACGTCTCATGTAATATATATTTACTGTTAATTATGTTTGTGTAAATTTGCCATGAAGACAAGTGCTTATGAAAACTACCTCATGTGATACTAAGTTTTATACAAACAAGTTTTTATTTGAGTATAATTATGTATCTGATAATAAACAGCAGCTGAATATAAAACTTCTGTTGTTAATTGTAACCTCTAATATTGTAGTGTACCAAATGAAAGGGTTCCCTGTATAGTTTGCAACATTAGAGATTAGAGATTTTTTTTTCCTTAAGAAAAACCAAACTATTGATATTGGCCGATATCATTCTGAATAATCGGCTATCGGTACCGGCAGAGAAATTTAGTATCGGTGCACCTCTAGTTATAATTAAAGGTACATTATGAAACTTTTGGCCCTCTAGCGATTAAAAAACAAAACTGCATGTATTTTGCTAAAGAACATTGTACTTATACTTAAGATATACAGTTTAGATAGAAAGGATCTCAAGCTGACTAGCTGAAGACATTATTGTAGCTATACACAGTACTTCCTTGAAAATAAATTCCAGCAAAGTCAAGTCAAGTCACCTTTATTTATATAGTGCTTTTTACAATGCAGATTGTGTCAAAGCAGCTTTACAGTGATAACTGGCAAATAATTTTGGCTGCACAGCAGTGTTAATTTCGTTAACAAAAACTATGACGAAAAATGTTCGTTGACGACCTTTTTTTCCATGACTAAGACTAGACGATGAGAGATGACACCAATGTCATTTAATGATAACTGTGACTAAATCAACATGTGCAATATCGTTGACGAAAAAAGACGATGTGGCTAAAAGACTAAAAACTTTACCAAAATCACTCTTTTAAAATCACTTTTTGTTTTTGTCAAATAAAGGAGACAAAACATTAGACTAAACAGTCTACTACTAGCGTTCATGCTTACTGTTGCCAGATTTCCAGAATGTAAACCCCAAATCAGAGATTTTCTGTTAAAAGAACACATTTTACTTAATCTTTGCAATCTGGCAACCACCCACACGTGCCCTCTACATTGAGTAAGAAGCGCGGATGATCCGAAAACACAGACAAGTAAGCTGGAGTTCAGCGATCTTCATTTGAAATTAAATTAAAGTGTCATTCAGTTGGTCTATATTGCACTGCTTGTTTGCTGTGCATTATCTCTCTGGGCGAAGAGCGTGCACGGGAGGTTTTTGAGGGAGCTTCCTGTGCAAATTGTGAGCGTTTTTCTCGGAGAACGCTCAGGTCTCACCTGGCTCTCTTCTCGAGGGAAGAGAGTTCAGCATCTGTGCCCGGTGTCTTTGGGATGGCCCTCACCAGGGCCGCCTTGATAGCTGGCTTAGGCTTAGCGCTAGGGATTTGGCTTCTCTTCAGTGAGTGTAAGGCCCCCTTTTGTTTTTGCATCCCTAGTGCTGGCCTCCTCTCAATAGAGTCGTTCGGCCAAGGCCTGGCCCCTCCTGCATTGGGATTTAATGCAGGCTGGTGTACAGGCAAGCGGTTTAGGCCCCTTTCACTTTGCGAATAGTAAAAATGCTTTGCTGTGGCCCCGCATTTCAGAAGTTAGCTACTGTTAGGCCCTAGCTTGACTCCCCCAAGCCTGCTGAACTAACGTTCAAGTGTTGGGTTGATCTTGGGTGGCCGTTTCTAGGAAACAGAATTCCCCTAGAGCTGAGCACAGATACTTTTTTTTTTTTTGCATTTTGGAGTCGCTATGGTATGCCTTTAGACAGGCCTTCTCGTGAGTAGTCACCAGCACTTTGGATTTTTATGACCGCTAGCAGATGTTTTTGGCCCTGGTAGGTCTTCCTGTTAGCTAGCCCTCGGTTTTTTTGGGAGTTTTAACAGCTAGCTAGACTTGCTGTTAGACAAGTAGGCCTTAGCAGGCCTCTTGCAAGCGAGTCCCCAATAGTGCGCTAGCAGCAAGACTTGCCGCTGGTTGTGGCCTTAACAGACCCCCTGCAGGCAAGTCCACTTTGGGTATTTAGAACAATGTCTTGCTATCAGGTCAATGGCCTTAGCAGGCCTCACTGGAGATGTGCCCCATCAGGGTGGTTGCTGCATTTAGCCGTGTTGAACTGGCTACTAGGTAGATGGCCCTAACGGGCCGCCCTGGAGGCTAATCCCCAGCAGTATGGGTTCTCTGGTAGAAGCACAGATTTGCTATCAGATTGTAGGCCTTAGCAGGCCTCTCTGAGGGTGAGTCCCCAGCAATGTGGGTAACTGGAAGCTATTTATGCTTTGGTCAGCTAGCGGGTTTTGCTATTAGGTGGATGGCCTTAGCAGGCTTCTCTGTGTATTAGCAAGCCTCCCTGTGGGCGAGCCCCAGTGTTGCAGGCCTTAGACACCTAGCTATCAGGTAGTTGGCCTTTACAGGCCTCCCTAAGGGCCAGCCCCCATTAAGCAGGTGCATGGCAGCTAGCAATGACTATTTTTCAGCCAGTGCGTTTGAGGTGTTTGGCCTTAGGGGCCCCCTGGAAGCGAATTTTCTCTTCCAGTTAAGACTTCATACCAGGAAGCTGGCTGTTGTTGACTGCCCTGACACGAGTCCCCTGAGGTTGGGTATCGGTCAGCAAGGTCTTATTGTTATTGTTAAGTGGGTGCCACAAGCTGATGCCTGCATTTATCTGGAGTAGTAGACCCAAATGGGCCTCAAGGGTATGTTGCCGCATGTTTGTAAAAAGGATGCTTTTTCTGAAGTATTCAGCTTGCTGGCGATGTGATGGTTGGCCTTTTAATCTGGCCTTCCTGAGACCACATGTTACTATGTGTCGCTGACTTGGCTAATCTTGTTCACCTTCGTTTTCTTAGCCTGTAGCCTGGTCAACCTCATAGGTTGAGCTTGGGAGTCCTCTCATTCTGAGAGTAGATTTGAGTACTTCGCTCCCTAAGTCTGGTCAGAGGTCGAAGGCTTCTCTTGAGGCCTCCCAGTTAGATCAGCCCCTAGGCTGTTTTTTAGAGTGCATGGCCTCCTTAGCACCTTGAAACATAGGTGCTTTGTAGATCCTAGGATCGAGCAGATATACTTCCCTCGATTGCAAGGGTTGATAGAGCTTTTGCTGAGTCCTGCTCTCCAGGATGCCTGTCTCTAAGATCATGACATGTTATCTGGGCGCCCCTTATATACTATTGGGCCGCATCGTTATGACGTCATGGGCTGTCGCAGCATCTCGTCCACTAAATGAGCTCTCAAAAGAGCTCATTTAGTGGATAAAAGTGTAAAATTTCTCAGTTTAAACATTTGTTATGTTATCTATGTTCTGTTGTGAATAAAATATTGGCTCATGTGACTTGAAAGTCTTTTAGTTTTCATTTTATTCAATTTAAAAAATGTCCCAACATTTCAGGAATTCGGGTTGTAAAAAAAAAAAAAGTAAAATATCCAGCTTCCACCAGACTGCCTTCCGTATTCTTCAAAAAGCTTATGCTGCACGTCATGGGGTAATTTTCATTTGAAAGTGAACTAATCCTTTAACTACTTTAGTTAACATGAATTAAGAATGAACAATACTGCATATATTAATATAAATCAATGTTAATTTCAACATTTACTAATACATTATTCAAATCAAAACTTGTATTTGTTAACATTAGTTAACGCTTTGTGAACTATGATGAACAAACAAGGAACGACTGTTTTTATCAACAAACATTAACAAAGATTAATAAATACTTAACAAATTTTTTGTTTTGTTACTTCATGTTAGTTAATACAATAACTAATATTAACTAATGAAACCTTATTGTAAAGTATTACAGAAAAATCTTAGAATCCTACTCTGTCTGTATAGTAACCATGGTAATTTCACTGAGGAAATGGAACTTTTTTCAAATCTTAAGTCAAGAATTAAGATAGATAGATTATGTAATACAGTAATACCTTACTGAAGGCCTAGTTTGCTCATTTTGACTTTATAGTATAGTTCAAAACATATACACAGACATTTTCCAAAAACAACCCACCTCCAAACTCTAGCTGATTTGTTTGGATGAACCCATGATTTGATTAGATGAGTCTCACAACTTCATCTTTGATGAGATACCAAGATAATAAACAAGATACAAGAGAAAAATCCAAACAAACTCAAGCCACATTATCATCATTTTAATCAATGTGAACAAGGTTTGAACAATGGCATCAGTGTGTTAGAAGAGAAACATGCGGCAGAGAACATATTGGATGTGATTAACAGCACATGCTGCTGACACAATGCGAGTCATGTGCAAAATGCCATATTAAAATTCACACTCACAAACCGCTCAACGACGGTCTGTGATTAATTGCTACGATACATAGGACCATTTATGGAAACAAGAGTACAGATGTTCATTGAGAGACAGTGTAAATGCACTGCAGCATCATAAGAGATGTTCATTGCTCTGCCTGGATGTTGATTACATTAATGTTCCTGTTTTTTTCCTAAAAGTATCTTGTAAAAATAGCAGAGCTTTGTGACATATAGTAATATTTTAAGATGTGATTAGCCTTATTGCTTTGGGACTGGAGTGCATGTCATGGAGGGGAAACCAGGGAGGACATAGAACCGTACTTGTAGGCTGAGGGCAGTTTGAACACAGGTGTCTCCCATGCTGACTCTCTGTGGTAGGCCACATTATGGGATGGACTCATCGCAGGCTCCCGTAGACCACTGGAGAAGTCCCTACGGCAAGAGATACTTCTTGTGTTACTCCAGGCATCCATGCTAAGATAGAATAGTTTTCCAAGATACAAGACAGTGGAGTCATTCTTTAGTGGAAGAAATACCTGACAGTGGCACTGAATGTCGCTGAATGGCTACCCATAGTGCTCTGACTTGATGCCCTGTGAGGAACTGAACCTAAAAGGAGGATTCATTGAAGAACAAAGTATACAGCTAGATCGTATAAATGGATTGTTGATATCATTGTGAAATGAGTGCTGTTTATGAAACGTCAGAAGTACTATCCACACTTCTCTGAGGAGTTGAATATAAAATAAAAAGGTGGCCAAAATTTTGCTCCAAAAAGTAGGAAAATGTAATTATCATTATTATCAACACCAAAATCTTTTTAATGTAAATCTGTATTTATACATTATTGGATTACACTAACTCGATTTAGGTATTAGGGGTGTAAATAAATATCAATACATGTGAATATCACGTTATTATGTTTGGCGATACTGTATAGATTCTCAAAAACACTATCGATATTTATTTATTTGTTTACATCCAAGATTAGTGTCAGTGGCTATATGTTCAGTTTAAACCAGTCACTGCAAGATGGGGTGTCATCTCAGAATATAAACTGTGATGCAGAGAAGAGCAAAGCGCTAGCATCAGCATTAGCAAACCCAGCTAATAAGATGATTAAATTATACCAGCCACAGTATACAGAGTTGAAGTGTGGACTCATTTTGGCAAAGAAACCACTAAGAAGATCGACATGTTGTTTGCAAAATAAGCCATGTTAAAATCGATACTCATGAAACACATTGAATCTGAGGGTACATTTACAAAACGTGCTAAAAACTGAATTTTTTTTTCTTTGCATTTTTTGCGTACAGACGACAACGTTGTCAAAACAATTCCCGTTCACACAGCATATGGTTCACAGTTCACACAATTAAAATAATGTATTATGCATGCCAGGCCAGTAATTGACAAAGTCACTTTTTAAAAGAACACGCAATATGCACGAGCATAACTTCACTGTTTTCAAAAATTTGTGTCTTTGTAGTTAGAAAATAATGGTATCATTATTAAAAAGCTTGCACTTTGAAACCCATTTTCATAAGTTTGCATTTTCAGGCCCCCGAAACGCCACTGTCATGTAAATGAACAGCTAAAACGTGCAATTCAGCACTCCAGTTAAGGCATGTTTATTTATATAGCACTTTATACAATAGATATAGATGCTTTAAAGTAAGCAGCTTTACAGTATTAAATATACTTAATACAACTTTAAGTTGTTAAATCCTTGAAAAATTAAAAACGGCTATACTGTGAACCTTTAAAGCATCTGTATATGATAACGTTCACAGACAGTGTGTTCTCAAATTCTGTCTGCTTTGTTTTGTAATGTCTATATACTAGGGATGTAACAATATTATCAATTTCGTGGTATCGCAATAGCAAAATTGTCTCGATATTATCGTGGTCACATGAATGTATGAAACGATATGTCTTCTGGGCAAAGAGTGTACTTTTTCAGCCCGGTTCCGAAAATGGTTCTGGTGTGATGGGTGGCCGAAGTGCGAGGAGCGTCTCCTTTAATAGAGACGGCTCACCTCATGAATATTATAGCAATGAATGTAATGAAAATTAGTGATGGGAAACCGAGGCTTTCATCAATGGTTCATTACTCGAAGCTTTTAACACAGTGCGCATTAGCGACATCTGGTGGTCAGACTTGTATTCTCCACCATATCTAAATCATCGTGGAGCAGATCTACGGTTTGAAAAAGCACGTGAATCTAAATTAATTAGTGACAATGAGACCACAACACATGTCATTTGTAGCCTGGTCAACGGATTCACACATTGATCAATAATATAAAATACAATGGTGTAATCATAATTGACGTGAGTAGTTGAAAACATTTTGGTGAGTTGTTTACCCTTATGTTCTGTTCAGAGTATCTGAGACCCCAGCAATAAAACATGATTAAATGCATTTTCCCTTAATGCATCAGGTGAAGCGCTAATTTTTTCAAACCAGCTGTCCCGACTTTCCGATACTGCATGACGTTCGAAGCTTCAAACGTCATCAATCACATATTGTCATTTCGATACAAGCATCGGCACAGTGTGTGATACAATAGTACTTTGAAAACTGCGTCAGAGCATCGGAGCCCCGGTATCAACCGTCCCATCACTACTGAAAAGCGCTCTTGCTACTCATATACATCAGATATCGAGAGAGAGAGAGAGAGAGAGAGAGAGAGAGAGAGAGAGGCACAAAGCTGAAAGAAAAATCTTTAAAAGATCGCATTCTCGATTTCATCACCCAAATGATATCTTCTAATTCCTAAATGACAACGATTCGTTGTTGATTCGAGTATATTTAACCTTTGACAAAAAAAAAAAATCGCAACATTCAAATTGCGTTCGCGCTGCAGCTGCTCTAAAGACATTTGTCATGTGTAGATATAAACAGCTTCACAAACAAATCTTGTCAAACACACAGTATCATTATTTCGGTTACAAAATATTCCAATTATCATCACAGAAGCATACAAAAGTGTATTATTCAGATAAAAACGCTGATGTCTACTTTACCGATCAAAATAGAATAAATCACCCTTTGAAAGTGCTTCTAATACGACTGTATTGATTGCATTATTACACCACTAGGTGGCAAATTATTGTTAAAAATGTATTTAACAGTTTTTATGAATCCAATTTACAAAAATAATCTGTTTCACCTGTCTGGATCTTACATGTGTGTGTTCAAGCATCTTATTTGTGTTGAATTTGTGGTAACACTTTACAGTAAGGTTCATTTGTTAACATTAGTTAATGTATTAACTAAAATGACCAATACATTTGTTACTATATTTGTTAACCTTAACAAAAATACTGCTGTTCATAGTTTGTTCATTTTACTTTATATCGAGGTATTATCGTATTGTGAGATTTTGATATCGTTACATCCCTACTATATACACATGCCCCAGACTAACATTTTTGGTTGCTGAATCATTTTTTTGATGCATTTTTTTTTTTTTTTAAGATTTTAAGAATTAAAAGTTTCAGTCAGTTGCCCTCTGTCGAGTAGGGGTGTTCAGTTCCGGGTTCTTTATAGTTAACTTCGATTCCCGATTCCCACCGTAGGAGTTGATGGGATTGACTTCTGGAATTGGCTCCATTTGCTCTAGTTACTTTTAAGCCGGGTTCACACTATATGATTTTGGCCACCATTTGGCCAACTGAGACAATTTTGTGAATCCTGAAAGTCTTTGATTGCTAGTTTTCTTTTTCAAGAAAAGCCATGATCAATATTAATAAGAGAAATTGTTTTTGTTTTCTAGCCACCATTTCTATCCTGCATATAAATGCAGCACACAGTCACCAAAGGCGTCGTGGATTGATGATTTAAAATGAGTCTTCTTGCGTGCGTCTTTTTTTAACACGTCTTGACTGCCGTACAGTCTGACATAAATGACAACTGAGATCCTACAGTGTGACATGGCTTACAGCAGGGATCACGTTTGTACAGTCTGACAAGCAACAGTCATAAAAGACTATTATAAATCGTACAGTGTGAACCCAGTTTCAGTCAAAACAGGGTCAGCAATAAGAATACAATATTGGCGTCATTATTAAACACTAAATGTAGGCTATATTTTTTTCCGACAAGAAGCCTAAAACTACCTTTATTAAAATGACACACTTTTAGCTTGACTGGCCAAATTAGTCCAGTTTAGAAAGGACATTACCTTGAAATGATACGTCACCATCATTTCCTAGTTGTTGCCAATACTACCTCATTTTAAAGAGGGAAAAGTCACGAGAAAAAGCCTTGCTCTAATATTATTTCAGAATTAAATAAATGACAGAGAAGGTATTCTTTAATGAATTAATCTAATTCATCTAAACGGTTGGGTGAGGGCAATAAGCGTGTTGACATCTCTTGTAATAGTGCAAAAAAAAAGCTTGGACAGAGTAATGGAGTCAACAACGAGAGTCGATTCCTCTGCTGGAGTCAACTCCAACACTAGGGCTACTAAGTGTCAAGGAACTGATTCTTTTAGGGTCGACTCCCCATCACTACTGTTGAGTTTTGATCATAAGTGTACATTCACATAGAAATACTTGCTGTAGTAATTGCAGAGAAATATGCTTTTTACTAGCTGAGACCTTTCCAACTAACAGTCTGACATGTGACTATCCGATCATTGTTTTAAAAGGGATAGTTCACCCAAAACTGAAAATTGTCATCATTTACACACCCTCAAGTTCCAACCTGTATAAATTTCTTTGTTCTGCTCTACACAAAGGAAGATATTTGAAAGAATGTTTGTAACCAAGCCGATCTCGCCCCCAATTGACTACCATAGTATTTTTTTCCTACTATGGTAGTCAATGAGGATCTGCTTGGTTACAAACAGTTTTCCAAATATCTTCCTTTGTGTACAGCAGAACAAAGAAATGTATACAGGTTTGGGAC
This sequence comes from Elopichthys bambusa, assembly GCA_037101425.1. Taxonomy (NCBI): domain Eukaryota; kingdom Metazoa; phylum Chordata; class Actinopteri; order Cypriniformes; family Xenocyprididae; genus Elopichthys; species Elopichthys bambusa. The sequence continues at coordinate 11,861,651 of CM074447.1, read as the reverse complement.
AACTTGAGGGGGAGTAAATGATGACAGAATTTTTGGGTGAACTATCCCTTTAACCAATTATGATTATATTAAGTTATACAATGGTGAGATCATGGTTTCTTGGAATCTTTAATTGAGTTTTTATTTCTATTTTATTTACAGCACAGTTTTCACTTGTAATACATTTTCTAGTATTATGTGTGCAAGCTCCTCTCCTTGGTGAACTTTGATGTTTTTTAGCTTATGCAAAGTCATTTTTATTTACCGTCCTTTTGAGTTTACTACAGCTTTTTGGCTGTGTTTGCTTTTTTTTTTTTTTTTTTACTTTTAGCTATAATTTATGATGCAAATATATTTTACTCAGGTTTTTATTTTTATTTCAGCTAATGAAAATGTTTTGTTAACAATAATAATACTACAGTAGGTCTGATTGCTATATGCTGTGTGTAAAGTCTTTTTCAAATGACTATTTTGTGTCATGTTATTTTGATTTCAAGTGTCAAGTGATTTTTAATTAATTAATTAAGGTAAAATAGTCAAAATGTATATAGTAAAAGTTATTGCACTGGCCACAACAAGCTGTTCATTATCAGTTACTGGCCCAGAATATCCATATCAGTGCATCTTTAACATATGCAAACCCTGTCCAGGTGATCAAAAACAAACGGCAATGAGGAATATCTGAAAACACCGCAATCTATAGCGCTGACAAACCTATGCGGCAGTTCTGCTGTGAGCTTCTGAGACAAATCCTACTCTGTACGTCTGGCTAGATGGAGAAACAGAGGTATAGGATTGCAAAGTAATGAAAGTTTTATATACTATAAAGAAAACCACACAAGGATAAGTATACAGAAATAACAGAGTAAGTTTACTTTATGAGAGAGCCCCCTGCTGTTGATTTCTACGCTATCAGCTCTGAGAAAGAACAACCGAACTAATGTTACAATCACAAGCAAGACTTTCAATGATTAAAGCACAGACTATCTTGAAAAAACAGACATGACAGATACTATTTCATAGACATTCGTATGGGATGTTAACCATCAAACACAAGACAGCTAAAATGCAATTAAAATAAGGTATACATTTCTCTGTCGTGTCAGTTTTGTTTTGTACTGTTGAGTATGAAACAGTTTAAAGTTAATACATCAAATATAAAAACAAAGAATTATGAAACTATGTGAAATACGAAACTAAAGAACTTCCTTCCTGAGGGATCTGAACTGATCATATACTCACAGGCTAGCAGAGGATAAGGATCGTGACATTGAGAGTGGAGAAGAATAGGGAACTTTTGTCACTGAAGAAGCTGAAATAAACAGAGAAACAGCTCTTTGAAAGGATATATTAACTCACAAAAACAACCTGATCTATTTAATAATTGCCAGGGATAAAATATCTTAAACTGTAACAGATTGGATAATCTGTTAATTTTACAGATCTAAAAAGAGCTAAAAACAAGCTAGAACGCACCTTGTCTTTGACTTGCTGGCTGTAAATCTCGGTTGGACTGTAATGCCAGTCTTGAACTGGAATGATATCAATGACAAGTGATGCATTAATAAATTACATGTTAAAGGTGTTTTCTTCTTCAGCTCTTCTATTTCTACATTCATACGGTATCATATGTTGTCTTTCATTAGAAGGGTACATGCCATATTTACAGTGCATATAAATCGTATTCACTGCCTCTGACTTTGTTCCTTTATTGATTTCAGTTGTAAAAACTTTTCAAATATAATTTATTCCTGTGATGCAAAGCTGAATTTTCAGCAGCCATTACTCCAGTCTTCAGCGTAACATTAATATTTTTATTAGGATAATAATATTAGGATATTATTTGGGATTTATTGATGAATAGAAAGTTTGGTAACACTTAAAGGTAGGGTAGGCAATTTCGGAGAGGCTAGCAATAGCAAGCTAGCGTTGAAAGCATAAGATCCCACCCTCCTTTCACAGCGCTCCCCAAAGCCACACCTCAATAATAATGATAATGAAATAATACACAATAATAATGAATGTAAACAACTTAGAGCTCTGACTTGTACCACTGCTGCAGATTCATTTCAGCGTTGACAGTGTTGACTATAGAAATGCAAAAATCGGAGTCTGAGGATGTGAACAGCTCCAGGTAGAACGTCACAGGTTGCCATCTTGTAATTACAGTACGACATGCCCTGAATGCAGCATAAGCTTGTTGTTTTTTTTGGATCAGGAGGAACTGTAAAATATGGCTGGTCTTATGCAATCCACGGATGATGTGCGATGCCTGCGTGAGCAGGGTGCGCAGAGGTATGGATACGTTGACAGGCAGGTAGGACATCCCATCGTTTGCTGATTTTCTATTGGAGTTAGTACTAGCTGCAGATAAAGTCCTTGTTGTTGGTGACTTTAATATCCATGCAGATAATAAAAAAAAGACTCATTGGGATTGGCATTTGCAGACATTCTAAACTCTATTGGTGTTAGACAACACGTGTCAGGACCCACTCATTGTCGTAATCATTCTTTAGATCTAATATTGTCACATGGAATTGATATTGATGCCGTTGAAATTCTGCAGCAGAGTGACGACATCTCAGATCATTATCTAGTCTCGTGTATACTACATTTAGTCAAAACAGCTAAACTGCCTCCCTGCCATAAATTTGGTAGAACCATCACTTCCACCACTAAAGATCGCTTTATAAATAATCTTCCTGATCAGTTTCATCGCCTTAGCATACCAGACAGCTTAGAAGACCTCGATGTTGCAACAGAAACTATTGCCTGTCTTTTCCAGCACATTAGACTCAGTTGCTCCTTTGCGTTTAAAAAGGATTAAGGAAATTAATCCCACGCCATGGTACAATGACCACACTCGAGCCCTAAAGGTAGCAGCCAGAAAAATGGAGCGCAGCTGGAAGAAAACAAAACTAGAAGTATTTCGGATTTCGTGGAGAGAGAGAATGATTGAGTACAGAAATGCCTTAAAATCTGCTAGATCTGCCTATTTTTCAAAACTTTTAGAAGAAAATAAACAAATATTTGATTTTATTTGATACAGTGGCTAAATTAACAACAAATAAAGCTTCAACTTCTGATGTTTCCAAAAAGCACAGCAGTAATGACTTTATGAACTTCATTACTTGCAAGATTGATAATATTAGAAAAAATATATATAACCATGCAACCGTCTACTACAGTATTGCGTCAGACAGTGCATTGTAGTGTCCCTGAGGAAAAATTCAATTCATTTACTGCTTTAGGAGAGGAAGAATTGTCTAAACTTGTTAAATCATCAAAATCAACAACATGTATGTTAGACCCTATACCGACTAAGCTATTGAAAGAGATGCTTCCAGAGGTCATACATCCTCTTCTTAATATCATCAATTAATCTTTATCACTACGATACGTACCAAAAACGTTTAAGCTGGCTATTATTAAACCTCTTATTAAAAAAACCACAACTTGATCCTAGAGAATTAGTCAATTACAGGCCGATCTCAAATCTCACTTTTCTGTCAAAAATACTTGAAAAGGCAGTATCATCACAACTATGTTCCTTTTTAGAAAGAAATAGTATCTGTGAGGATTTCCAGACCGTACCATAGTACTGAGACTGCTCTCATTAGAGTTACTAATGATTTGCACTTATCATCAGATCGGGGTTGTATCTCTCTATTAGTGTTACTGGATCTTAGTGCTGCATTTGACACTATTGATCACAATATTCTTTTAAATAGACTCGAAAATTATGTTGGCATTAGTGGAATTGCATTGTCATGGCTCAAATCATACTTATCTGACCGTTATCAGTTTGTTGTAGTAAATGGAGAGGTCATATCGATCACAAGTTGAATATGGAGTACCGCAAGGCTCAGTACTAGGACCATTGCTTTTCACTCTGTACATGCTACCCTTGGGAGATATCATTAGGATGCATGGCGTTAGTTTTCACTGTTACGCTGATGATACTCAGCTCTATATTTCTTTGCGCCCTGACGAAACTTACCAATTCACAAAATTAACGGAATGCACAGCTGATATAAAAAATTTCCTACTACTAAATTCAGAAAAAACAGATATTCTAATTTTTGGACCAAAAACTTCTTTACGTAATAACCTAGAATACTGTCTAACACTTGATGGCTGCTCTGTTAAGTCTTCGTCGTCAGTTAGGAACCTGGGTGTGCTCTTTGATACCAATCTTTCATTTGAAGGCCATGTTTCTAGCATCTGTAAAACCGCATTCTTCCATCTTAAAAATATATCTAAACTACGACATATGCTCTCAATGAAATATGCAGAACAGTTAGTTCATGCGTTCATGACCTCAAGGCTAGATTACTGTTATGCTGTACTGTACTGTTACTGTACTGTAACTGGGTGGTTGTTCTGCTTGCCTGATAAATAAATTACAGCTCGTACAAAATGCAGCAGCTAGAGTTCTTACTAGAACTAGGAAGTATGACCATATTAGCCCAGTTCTGTCAACACTGCATTGGCTTCCTGATAAACATTGTATAGATTTTAAAATCTTGCTAATTACTTACAAAGCACTAAATAGTTTAGCTCCCCAGTACCTGAGCGAGCTCTTAATGCATTATAGTCCTTCGCGTCTATTGTGATCTCAGAATTCAGGCCAGTTGAGAATACCTAGAATATCAAAATCAACTGCAGGTGGTAGATCCTTCTCCTATTTGGCACCTAAACTCTGGAACAATCTTCCTAGCATTGTTCGGGAAGCAGACACACTCTGTCAGTTTAAATCTAAACTAAAAACGCATCTCTTTAACCTGGCATACACAACACATTATCAATTTATTTTTTCATATCCGTTAAAGGATTATTAGGCTGCATAAATTAGGTCAGCCGGAACCGGGAACACTTCCTATAACACCAGATGTACTCGTTACATCAGAAGAAGAATGGCATCTACGCTAATATTAGTCTTTCTGTTTATCCCGAGGTTTACCGTAGTCAAACGGTAATCCGGGCCGTATCCAGGTGAGACCAAGGACCTGCGCCTTGACCACAACGACCACAATTATCATAATTATGAATTATCAGCAGAGACTGAGTCAACTAGATCATCCACTGTGAAGGCCTCATCAACATGACAACCAGTGGCGCAGCTCCTCAACAACCGTCCATACCGGCATGATGAATACGATCCCCAACTGGATGGAACTGAATTAAATACTTTGAATGTTGCAATCCTATCTGACTTATGATAGCAACCTGAGTCGTAACAAAGCACTGTTTGCCAGAGGAGAACTGGCCCCCCGACTAAGCCTGGTTTCTCCCAAGGTTCTTTTTCTCTCCATTTTAACACCTGTTTGCCACCTGATGTCACCTGTTGGAGTTTGGGTTCCTTGCCGCTGTCGCCTTTGGCTTGCTCAGTTGGGGACACTTGACAATTGACATTTGATATTCAACAGTGCTTTGATCTGCCTGCATTGACACTATTCTTTAAGAGCTGCTGTGCAGCCAAAATAATGTACCAGTTATTAATATAAAGCTGCTTTGACACAATCTACATTGTAAAAAAAGCGCTATATAAATAAAGGTGACTGACTGACTATCATTGCATTCAGACCGAATGCAATGATTGGACGAACATTTTTTGGTCCTAAGACTTCCACAGAGAATATATGTGCATTTTGTAATATTTAGACCACTTCTACTGTTCTATTGTTATCAGGGATTGACAGAGAATTTCAACCAGTGTAACAAAAAGTGTTTATGAAAAACACTGTCTACGCTACCTTTAAAGCCTTTACGTATAATGCATTATAAAGGTATTTTTAATGCATTAATTATGCTTTGTAATGCACATTATAATGCATTGTATGGTCTCATGAATAATTGTAGCCACACTTATAATACATTATAACTAATACATGAACATAATGTATAACGTTATGTAATGTAATGCATATACATAAGCATTTTAACTTTGGTTACAATTATTTAATCAAGTTACATTATTATGTAATGCATTATAATGTACATTATGAATACCTTTATAATGCATTATACATCAAGGCTTTAAGTAGTGTTTCTGAAATGTAATAGCCTTTGTATGAAATATTTTGTAAAGACGTTATAAATATCGTTACTGTCACTTTTGATCAATTTAATGTATCCTTGTTGAACAAAAGTATTGCCTTTCAAAAAACAAACAAAATTAAAGCTGCAAGCAGCGATGAAAGGGCCTTCGCACCTGGGCTCACTGCCACCCGGTGGCCTTAGGAAAACTGCAAAAAGTGGGCGATATTCATTTAAGCAGATACATCGAGGAGAAATATGGCAAAGTCAATTTGATGCACCACACTTTCTGCTGCCAGCAGATGGCACTTTGACTATAACTGAATATTGTCGGGTTGATGTCTTCAGGTCAGCACTATTGGCAATGGATGTTTGGGGCAGATTGGACAATGTATGCGTTACAACAACTTCCTGTTTTGTGGCATAAATTGCATACATTAGCACCTAGCCAAGTGTTGCATGATTTAATGTGTTTCTAACATGTTTGGTACTTAACGGCATATTTAAATGTGTTTCTGGGAATGAATTGCAGTGTAACGCATGCCATTTCCTGTTGCCAGCAAATGGCGCTATGACTAATTGAATATTGGCATGTAGATGTCTTCAGGCCAGGACTCTTATCACACATGTAAAGTTTGGGGCAGATCGGACATTGTATGCCCAAGTTACAACAACTTCCTGTTTCATGGTGAAACATCAAAATTTGTCAGGCCGCCATGGACACGCCCTCCAAGGAAAACTCAAGATCTTTGATATTTATCGTCGCTAAGGTCTTAAGATTAGACTGACAACATATGATGTTGATCTGGTTAAATCTCTACGAAGAGTTAATCACAGTGTAAAACATGTAATTTCCTGTTGCCCGCAGGTGGCGCTATGACTGTAACTGAATATTGCCATGTAAATGTCTTCAGGCCAGGACTCTAATAAAACATGTGAAGTTTGGGGAAGACAGGACATTGTATGCCCGAGTTACAACAACTTCCTATTTCATGGTGAAATATTGAACTTTGTCAGGCTGCTATAGACACGCCCTTCCGTGACAAGTCAAGATCTTCGCAATTTAACGTCACGAAGGCCTTTAGATTAGACTGACCAAATATAATGTTTATCTGATTAAAGCTCTAGGAGGAGTTTGTTAAAATACGTCTGGAAATGGCAAAAAGAGAAAATTAAAAATATCTCACTTCCTGTTGGTTTTTCAGATTTGGGACCCAGAGACTTTTTTGTAGGTATTGGGCTATTACACGTGTCTAGCTGAATTTCATACCTGTATGTGGAACATAGCGCGAAAGGCTGAAATTGAAATTCTGTAGGTGGCACTATCGAGCCATTTTGCCACACCTAATTCCGAAACCCATATCAGACATACATTTTCACCACTTCTGTGCAAAGTTTCATGACTTTTCGAGCAAGTTTAGGCTCTCAAAAATGTGATTCGTTTTGGAGAACAATAATTGACCAAGCAATTACAATAGGGTGCTGATATTGTGCTCAGGCCCTAATGATCCTAAGGAAAACAATAGAGCCTTCCCCCTTCAGGGCTTTGGCGCTAATAATCCTTAGGAGAACAATAAGGCCTTTGCCCTTTCAGGGCTTGGGATCTAATAATCCTTAGGGGAACAGTAGGGCCTTCGCCCTTTCAGGGCTTTGGCCTTAATAATAATAATCCTTAGGGGAACAATAGGGCCTTCACCCTTTGAGGGGCGAACAGAAGAATAACTGAGCAATTACAATAGGGTCCTCACACCATCGGTGCTCGGGCCCTAATATTAAATGGAGCAATTCCAATAGGGTCCTCACACCAGTTTGCCAAACTCGACTGGGTGAGATCTTGTACCAAAACAAACATGGATGTCAACAGACAGCTGGCACTACTTATTTGCAAGGAAAAACCTTGGGTGAGGATGAAGGTTACTGGATGGAGAGGCTTAGATAGGTAAAAAAAGATGACAGCAATGTGTCTTGAATAAAATATTTTTTCATAAAGTCCTGTTTCTCTCTCTTTTTCTTTTTGCCATTATCACCTGAGTAGACAGATTTCATTATGTCTTTCCTGATTTATTTAGATAATTATAACATTTCTCCAGCTGTTTTTTTTTTTTATCTATAATTAAGCAATAATGTAGGCTATTTGTTATTCTCAAATCAAAAATCTAAAAAGAAGAGTTATCAGTTATCAAAATAAAATATTACTGATTTATTGATCCCGAACAGAAGTCATTTAAAATTTTAACTGTTTATTTAAATTTTACTTTTATCAGTAAATATACAATGCTCCCAATATGCAATACGGGACTGCCACTAGAAACGTGATAGCTAACTTTAGTTAACAGAAGGGCTGCAGAGATGTTCAAGGCATTGTATTTCTTCATCATATTTCTTCAACTATATTATATATAATTGAAGTGAATAACTAATTTTATTTACAAATGTCATGTTTGTGGATTTTTTTTTTATTCATTAGACTATTTAAATATTCAGAAATTAGTGCAGTTATAAGCAACCATTTTATTGTTCTGTTTAACTTTTATCAGAATGCAGATCGAAATAAAAGAATACTTCATAATATTATTTTTAAAATGAGAGAAATTGCTGCTTATTCTAAATGTTTACATAATGCAGTTTCACTTTTTTAATCAGCAGAGCAAAATTAATAGCCTAAAAACATTTAACTTGCAATGTTAACTTAAGAAATAATATAAAAGAAACATCAAAACAAGATGTGTAATCAAGAAAAAATATTTGATGTTTGACAGGGAACGCATCTCCACAGCATAGTCGCCGGCATCAGTCGGAAATATTTTTTTTAAAAATCATTGTGAGGACAACTGGCAGCAGCTGGTTCTTAAATTCTAAGACTAGAATCTTAGGGTGCTTTCACACTTGGTTCGATCGCCTGGACCGAACCAGAGTTCGATCGCTTCTGCCAAGAGGAATGGAGAAAATTGCACTGGACAGATGTGCAAAGCAATATCCACATACACTCAAGACAAGAACTGGACTGCTCAAGGTGCATCTACTAAATGTTTTGTATTTAATGTGTAATATCTTTTGACCAATTCATAGAAATACGTTTTCTCATTTCGATATGAAAGAATATTTTATTGTTGATCTGTGCCACAAAAGCAAAAGCTTTGTGGTTTAATGTTGTAAAACATAAGGGTTTCCAAATAGTGAATACTATTTATAGGCCCTGTATTCAACTGTCTATTTAGAGATTCATGTAGAGATACCTTTGATTTCGAACAGTCATCTCTAACTTTGATATGTAGGCATTTTGTTCTGAAATTTTCCTGCACAAAACAGAAAGTAATAAATAAGGCAAAAATGCAAAAAGAAATGGCTGTATTAATGCAGTACTTATCCTTACTTGGACATCTTCTGCATCTCTTGTTGCATTTTCAGTCCATTCTCCTTCATTATCTCAATCTGTGCTTAGAGTGTTGTGTGACATTAATTTGATTCAGTAAAAATAAGTCATGTTAAGGACAGGATGCTCTCACCTTCTGCTGATAGTGGGCCAGTAATCGTTTCTGGTGTCTGGCCTGGAATTGTAAGACCTACAAACCATAATAAACATGTCTTTATAAGTGCTACCGCTGCATGATTGATTAACATATCTGCAATCATGCTCATTTTATGTACATGATTACCTTGCTTATCTCTGAGAAGTACTTGACAGCAACTGCACTGATATCTGTGAAAAGTTCTTGAACCTCTGAGCTGCTCTATGAAAACAATATGCAGATTAGTGACAGTTCATTAATAGTAATCTCTATGACATAACAAATTCTTGTATCTTACCTTATCAGACAGTGGAGAGATTTGACATTTTGCTTTGCAAATGAGACACACACCTTGATTTCCTTAAGGGAAAACAAACACAGACCTCTCTCTGTACTGTATTATTTCCAGCAGAGGGCACCATGTTCACACATTTAATTTATGATCTCACTGACAGCACATTCATACCTTCATTTTGCTACTTTATTACTGCAGTGCAATACAAAATAGACAGATAATTATATTAGGAATAATTATAATTCACATACCTTGTTATAAACACTATAAACGCAACAACAGTTAAATGTAAAAGCAGCACCATTATACCATCTTTAAATCTGAACATATTTAATGTTAGCTGAGTGTGCTACCTCTCTGAAAGCAAACATTACAGATGATGTGGCAGCAGTTTGTGACAGCCAGCTGACGCTCAGGACCAGGTGACATGAAGCACGAGTTACAGCAGATCCAGTGAGACATTATCCTGTTTGATTACAACAATATCATTATGGCTGTGTGCTAAAACCTCCAAAAGTGTGCTTATACAAGCAACAGTATGCCATACTAATTCATAATTGTGAGATTAAAAAACGAAATTAGGATTTTTTGTCATAATAACTTTATATTTAACTTTATAAATATCTAATTATTTACTTTTCAGTAAATTATGACATTTTAGGACATAATGTTGCCTTAGTATGTCGACGTTTTTATGTCATAATTACAACTTGCTATGTAACAATTTAGTATGTAATAATTATGACCGTATGCATTATTTATGATTTACTAAAACAGGATTATATTCGTATGTGGCGAAAATGGGCTTTCATACACTCTAGGTAGGCTGCTCGCTGGGTTTTGAGATACAGCCAGTGTTAAGATCACACATTATATTTCTTAGCAAACCAATCGAGTATCATCGCAAATGTTTTATTAATCCAGTTCAAACTGTTTAATATACAAAGTGTGTTCTCTATTTGTTAGAAGCTAATTGTTGACTGAAAAATATTAACAAGACGAACTGATTAAATGTACAACAAATACATAAATAAGGGTTACATTAACCTAATTAGCAGGCAGGTGTAAAGCATTTGAGCTAAAGAATGTATACAATTACCCTTGGACATCACGAAAGTTCAAAGGTGCTGTGGACACTAAATCTCAAAAGTAAAAAACAAAAATAAAAACACATACCCGTATCTTCCTCTACACGTTATCCAGATTTATTATCAGTAGTGTGTACGTTAATATTAAGGTATATAACAAATTAGCCGATTTTGCGATGCTTATTGAAACGCTCACATCACCGTACTGAAATCGCGCACTCCTCACAAAAATGACCATGGTGACCGTAGTTTCCGGAAAATAATACGGCTAGTATTTATGCTCTAAATAATATTGATTAAATATACTTTTATACAGCGGTGGACAGTAACGAAGTATTTTTACTTCGTTACTGTACTTAAGTACATTTTCAAGTATCTGTACTTTACTCGAGTATTTTTATTTTGAGCAACTTTTACTTTTACTTCACTACATTTCAAAGCATAAGATCGTACTTTTTACTCCACTATATTTCATAAAACATGTTACTCCTTTTTTTTTTTTTTAAAAAAGCGGTGTCCGATTCGTGCACGAACTGATTATTTTCAATCATCCTGTTAAATCAGTTCACAAGTCACATCAACAATTAATTCGCGAATTGGACTGATCGTATTGCAGCTGTTCTCGAGTCAACAAATCATTGATTCGTTTAGAGCGACTCTCCAGTGAATGAATTTCACTGTCTGATTGAAAATTAGCCAATAACTGGGGATCCTCTGGCGCGCGCGACTGATGGTGAAAAGTAAGTCAGCCTACTAATGTTGAATTTTAGGATGAATTATTGTAACTGAAAATCACATTTAGGTCAGTTGTTTTTTTTTAACTAAATCTGCTGTAAATGGCGATCTGTTTAAGCCCACTGAAATGCTTTAATGCGACACGTCCACATCAATGTGTCTACAGATCGCCATCTCGATTCAGACAGATTAAATCACATTTTAAAACTAACTTGGTGCTTTAAATAACGGTTGTATCGATTACATCGTTACGACACTAGGAGGCGACAAGTGACTGTTAAAATGTATTTGACATTGAATGATTCATTCAAAAGATTTGTTCAAAACCATTGAATCATCCAGAAATGAAACAAGTTAAAATAGTTAGAAGTGAGTCATTAAATCATTCATTCAAACCCATTTTTAAAATTAATTAATTAAATATTTTTTAAATAGACTGCAGCAATTAATATTTTGTCCTCTAGTAAATAATTATACACAATTTTGTTTAGTTGTCTATTCAGAATCATGGGAGAATCATGATTTCTATTTGAAAGAAACAAATAAAAATCTTGATTCTCATTTTATCCAGAATCGTGCAACTCTAACACAAATTCCTCCCCGCTGCTGCAACAATTTTTTTAAATGTTATGTATTTAGCCCTATATGTTTTGTCTGTTTTTATATTGTTTGTCAACACACATTACATATTATGTATCTGCATCCACTAATCTTCCATCCATACTGGCTGGCTATTTCACAATTCACAATCATTCATAATTATTTTTAATAATAGGATTATATAAAATATATAATATAAAATTAAATTGTATAAGTGGCCTATATAAAATTAAAAAATAAACATTCATCAATCAGTACTTTTTTACTTAAGTACATTAAAAATCAAGTTTTTTTTGTACTTTCACTCAAGTAAAATTGAAAAGGAGCACTAAATACTTTCACTTGAGTAATATTTTATGATACGTATCTGTACTTTTACTCAAGTTCTTGATTTGTGTACTTCGTCCACCACTGCTTTTATAATTATAATTATATTATACTTTAAATGATTAAAAGTGAAAGTTTTACTGTAGTAGTAATAATTAATAATAATGAAATAATGAAACAAAAGTTACCATATTAAAAGTTGATGAATTTTTAAAACACACCTCTATAGTGAAATAAAACACAAAGAGAACAAATTTATTTAATAAGTATGAATTTATTCAATTTAGTACAGTCATGAAAAATTGTCTTTGCAGAGTAAATGACTGTTTAGGCCTACTCTTAAATGAGGTAGGCTAATTTAGACTTCTACATTTATCAAAATGCTTTAAACAATGTAGAATTATCTAAACACAGTTATCCATTATGAAAATTAACCATGGTTTTACTACAAAAAAAACAAACAAACAAACAAAAAAAAAACGTTAATATAGGCCACAAATTAACCATGGTTTTGCTACACTTACCGTTGTTTAACCATGGTATTTGTAGCAAAACTGTGGTTATACATATGGTAATCAATTCACCCCAAAAAAAAAAAAAAACATGGTTACTACACTTTTTCTATAATAAAACCATGGTTAATTTTTGTAAGGGTAGTCATTTCATAAAGCTAAACCAACTTCTTTTCGATGAGAAAGTCTTTGAGGTTTTTCATTTGCCAGATTCCAACAGAGAGGAGTATTGATGTCTGAATAATGGCCCACCACAAAACGTTTCCATTTGTTTCCTCGCTTATTTTGCGAAACTTCTCCTCACGTTCCTGGTTGCAGGAATAAACATAAAAATTGCATATAATCACTGGGAGTAAGTAAACCTTGGATAACATGGACAGATGACACTCAGTCTGGTTCTTATTCTGATTCTGGCAAGCAATTAATATGGTGACATTTTGTTGTCAGGCCATCCTACTGCCTGTGTTTGCTTACCCTTTGGAAATTTTGCTGCCTGCTAATGTAACGCATCTGGTCAATGAGATGTTGCAGGTTATACTCCATTGCTTTCATAGTGTCCTTTGCCTTGGCAGCATTAGGATCAATGGTGGTATGCTCACCCATCTGGACATCTAAATGGACTTTCTGTGCATAAAGACAAGTAAAAGCCCCTAGCAGACATTTTAAGCAGGTCAAATTAAACAAGGCCATAGCATCTCACAACTCACCAGACGATCACCAGCGAACACGGAGAACCTAGTGGAGTTGGATTGCATGCACACGAAATGTTGACCCGAAGCATGGGATGTAAAGGTGAATTTTCCATATCTCCCAAAGCGTTTTAACGAGACCACCTGCATATGACAGAGCGCATCAGAAGAATTGTTCCAGGTAGTAATAGTTATATAGTATAGTATAATTTTACATTATGTCATGATTACACGAAGAGTTGAATGCTTGGTAACACTGTTTTTAAGGTGATGTAGTTACACGTTACTACATGTACTTACTATAGTAATAACAGTAAATTATGCATAATTACAAGTAACCCAAAACCAAACCCTTACCGTAACTTAAGTACATGTAGTTAATTAATATTACTCAGTACTTATTTGAGTAAGTACAATGTAACTACGTCACTTTAAAATGAAGTTTAACTGAATGCTTTATACCGCATGGTTAGGATCTCTCACAGTCACTGTCAAACCAAGGTGTGGAATATTGCCCTTCTTATTTCCATCCCAGTACTCTAGCAGAAAGACACCTAAAGGGAAAAACCATTAGTCGGTGATACTGTATTCCTCATTACAACATTTTTACAGTCCACTAGGACTAATGAAGCTACTTTCTACATAGTTCCTATGAGCTGTTGTTGTCTAGATAAGAATAGACCAGATGAAATACTATTTATTTAATAGTAAATACATTCCAGTCAGTTACATGCAGATATTTGAATTCAGAATTTATCTTGATGTTTGCAACATAAACAATCGTTTGTCTTTGTAACAGGCTATCTATACAGGCTAAATATGTGTCCAGAGTAACACACACACACACACACACACACACACACACACAAAAAAGACTATAAACATGAAGTCAACAATAAATGTTCTACATTTATTAAAAGTATAATTATATTTTTAAAAAGAATATTAAATTGTCCCTTACTGTATATCTTCACTGACCTGTCACAAGTGTGTCCTCTGGAATCTCCTCAATGATGCACTTTTCCTCCTGTTCCCCTAAATCAAAATACATTGCTGAAGCCAAAATGACAAAACTTGCTAGCAGCAGGCCTGTCACCCTAACATTCACTGGAGTAAAACAATTCATTTTTAAGGTAAGAAAGCTAGAAGTAACATTAACTATTAGCCAAGGAAACTAGTAAAGCTTTACGTGCGCAGCACATGTGAAATCTGCAGCTGTTGTTTGTAGACTCATGTTTAAACAAGGTAAATGGAAAGTAATGATAAGACGAGTGAGAAACCTAAATATGTTGATATAAATAGTCAATCTATTACCTGCCTTGCTTCATTAAGATTAAAAGTTTAATAGATAGTAATTGTTTGAACACAGTATTTCAAACATTTAAAAGTATTTGGAAACCCAAGTCCACCTAAGACATTTTACATATGAACTACATGTCCAAATACTTTTTTACTTTTACTTGTCCCAATTTATAGTGCAGTTATTATCTTGCTTAAAAAATACTTTTTTCCACATAAACATGACAAATTCAGAGGAAACATGTTTTTATTGTATTTTATTTACAAATGTATATACAGTTTTGCAATTAATGTACAGATATCATCCACTGATGCAAAGAGAGTATTTTTATTGATGATTTTTATCTCAACTATTGAGCTTGATAATGTCACTGGTGAGTTTTTTTTCCACCAGAGAGCATCAGACTTCATGAACAGTGCATGAGGACAGTGTGTGAAAGTTACAGCAAATTCAGTTTATAAAATCCTATTAGGGCAAATATTGTAAAAAGTATTTTTGCTGGTGACATCTGCAGTTCCTCATACAGTAACTAACTTGGGATTTGTCTCCTGTTAATTCACCCACTACATCATAGCCTCACAGAAAGCAGTCATTCACTTTAAAATGTCTCAAAACATTTTAAAGCTGTTAACCAGTTGATTCTTTTCTGTGTATGAGGTCCTCATCATGTCCTTTTTATATTCAAACACAGTTGTCAGGGATACAGAGCTTCTTTTCCTCTAGAAGTGGACAGGCAGCCCCGTTGTTTGCAGGATGCATGTGAATATAGCGGGTTCTGTGTTTTACCCCTTTCTCACCACACTGACCCTTACAAAGACCCCAAGGTGACCAGACAGACACCTCACAGTCCAGAGGGGTATCTGTAGGGAAAAAAAAGAGATGTTGATTATAGTACCGTAACTTTAGGAGAACTGGGGAAAGATAATTGAATTTGTTAAAAGAATAGTTTACAAAATATTAAAAATTATAGTTCAATAATATCAAATCATATTAAAAATCACCCTCACAATCGACTGATAAAATTAAAAATTTTGGGTGCACTATTTCTTATAATAAGGTAACCCAAACACGAGAAAACAAAACTATTTCATGTTTTTTGATAAGTTGATGGTGAAGTCGTATGATTTGAGTCATACAAAAAACATACAGATTTTAGAAAAAACTAAGCATGAAGGTCCACCGCTATACCAACCCTTAGTTGGGCGTAATGAGTGAGATTGTTCATTGTTCAGGCAGGTATATTATTTGTGAAGAAATGTAAGTAAATGGAAAGTTGCCTAAATGCTAAATAAATTTTGTGCTAACTTTACGCTAACTTTATCTCCAAGTTTTTTTTTTTCCAATCTTGATTTAATCTGAGATTTTAATTAATATCTGACAACAAAAGCAAAATCTTTAAATGTTGTAGAAAAAAAAATGTTTTTACTAGACTAGAGAAATTTCCTGATTCACTGATGCTTTGCAGAAACCCCGACCTTGTAAAAGGTAGATATGTATCACAGACTGGGACTTTTGTACAAGTAGGAAAACAGAAGGATGGAATAAAAGCACACATTTCACTTCCTGAGTGCTGAGTGGCAGAAAACTTTTAAACGGGTTGGCCTCCATTAACTTGTTTGCAGTTTGTTGTGTTGGTTACCATGGGAATGGATAAACCTTTCTACAGCCTGTGATTCAATAACCACAACTTTCTCAAATCTCTCTACAGATTTGTAGTGTTTCCTCAAAAACAGAATACATGCATATGCAAGATTCAAACAAAGTTTTATCAACCCTGTTTTTTTGCATAAATAAGCCCTGCATAAGAAGACATTCAGAGCATTACAGCATACATATCACCGTTCATTTTATAAACAATTCCCAATGCTTACTTATGAGAGAACCATCTATTTCATTCCCGCTTGGAATCTGATTGGACTGGGTTGGCTGGATGGGTAAGCTGAAGATCTGGTTGTTCTTGATCTTAGTTAGGGAGACTTTGGCTATTGGGGGGAGATGCTTCAGTCTGGGATAGTAGAAGGAGTTTGCAGGGTGGCTTGGAAATGATGAGGTTATCTGTTGAGGAGAAGACACATGTGTAACAAGACTTCCATCGGTGATTTAGGTGGTCTAGCAGGCGATCTAGTTTGCTGGTTTTAGAGAGAATGTGGTCACTGGCAGACCAACCAACTTAAACCAGTATAACAAAGTAAACCACTTTAAGATGGTTCCCAACATGAGTTAACCCTGCTGCAAAAACATATATATCTAAAACCAGCCTAAAATGTTTTGCTGGTCTCCGCTCATCTCCAAGCCTGGTCAGGCTGGTCTGTTGGCTTGGAAACTTTTCAGTTGGCCAGGCTGGGAGAGCAGCCTTTAACCAAATAAGACCAACAAACCATGCTGGTCTAAGAAGGATTTTTTTTTTTTTCATGGAAAATAATAAACATTTTCTAGGGTTATCTTCTTTTAGACATTACCTGAGTGACCTTGTCTTGAGGAATGGTCTCAAAGTTTGGTGAGGAGAAGGTGAAACCACTGTCTGTGCCAGCATCATAGGGGTAAAGATCTAGGCTTATGTTTCCCTTCCAGTGATTGCCCTCACACAAGTTAAGACTGTCTATTCCAACAAACCAGTCAGGACTTGGCACAATGCGGACAATGAAGGACAGCTGTAAAACAAGAAGACCATTAGTGTTCGGCTGCTCTGTGGTTTTAGCTTGATCATTAGCCTGTATGAGCTGCCACTGCCACTGCCACTTTACATTTGGAAAATTTTATTATTTACAATTCTCTCTATAATATTTTATATGGTATGCCTGGGAGGCCAATGAAGTATGTGCATGTAGAGAGCTAGTTCCAAAAGAATGCTTTGGACACAGTATGGAAGTGTCCACATCTTCTGACTGAAAACATCTGGTTTAAAAAAACAAACAAACAAAAAAAACCTAGCTATAACAACAGCTTAGTTTAATGTTACATGCAAGGTAGTTTAATGGTCCTAAGTGGTCTAACCTGGTCTAGTCTGTCTCCTGGCCTAGTTAAACCAGTGTTTAGCGTGTTTATCTGGTTGGTACAGTGGCCAGGCTGCAAAGCTAGCAAAACAACTGGATTTAATATTCATTTTAAATGTCAAATGGTGTGGATTTGCATAAAAATGCATCATATGCAAGGTCATGATTTGGTTCAGAAAAGAGGCTCAGGCTTGTCCTTGCTCTAACCTAATGCAATGCACAGTGTACTTACTAAAGAGTGTCTTGCATAGACTTCAAATTCTGTAGTTGCCTGGCCAGTTCCTCCAACCACACCTGGTGCTGAGAAGAGGCCATAGACGCTCTGGATCCGTTCCCCAGCTGCCTCCACTTCCTTTATCAGGGTCCAAGCCTCTCCTCTCTCAGAGAACTCTCTCACCCCATTACTGGCGTAATCATCCCTTTGCCAGATGTGATAGTCTGAGCTATGAGTTACTCCTAAAATGAAAACGATTTTGTTATGATGTTTGATGTGTACTTCTGCTTTAGTGCAAGTACTGCCATCACTGTCTTGCTCAGGCCCATTTAGGAACAATGTGTAAATTATGCAGGGTCTTGTGTTAGTGTTTTTAAATATCAGTATTTAAAAACACTATAGTTTATATACACACACACACACATATATATATATATATATATATATATATATATATATATATATATATAATACACACACACCTTTGTGATATTGTACATAAATCTATAAGAAACTGATAAATAATTATAGTATTCAATAATCCAATATAATCAGCGAGCAGCTACACTGAAAATATGCACCATGCTCATTTTCAATAGTTACTAAAACCATGAAATTTCCATTGCAATTAAGCTTCTTTTTAGTAGAGGTTCTTTAGATCAGTAAAATGTTCTTCACACTAAGAAAAAGTCTTCACTGAAAGGTTCTTTGGGGATCTTCTATGGCATTGCTGAGAAAACCCCCAATTAGAACTTTTATTTTTATGAATGTATATCACCTTTGTTTTGACTTTTTGGTTAAAGTGGTAACACTTTAGTATAGGGAACATGTATTCACTATTAACTATGACTTTTCCCTCGGTAAACTCCTAATTTACTGCTTATTAATAGTTAGTAAGTTAGTTGTTAAGTTTAGGTATTGGGTAGGATTAAGAATGTAGAATAAGGTCATGTAGAATAAGGCATTAATATGTGCTTAATAATCACTAAAAAACAGCCAATATTCTTGTAATGTGCATGCTAATAAGCAACTAGTTAAAAGACTCTAAAATAAAGTGTTACCGTTAAAGTTATAATTGCTAGGTCAAACCCCTGTGGGTGAACACATGGGCCATTACATTCATTACAACCCAAAAAGTGGGGCAACAAATGTAGACATTTTGGAAGCAATAATGGTTAATACTACCCTCTATTTCTTACTTATAAGAGAAGACCACTCACCAATGATGGGGGACCACTGAGCAGGCGGCCTGTACAGAGGGTAGTGTTTGGGGAAGGCAGTCTGAGTCCACTGGCCGGTAAACGTCAATCTGTACTTGGCCGTAGACGGCGCCGTGCATACGCGGTCCACATCGAACGGCATTGCAGGGACTTCACTTAGCAGGGCTAGAGTCATGGTAAGCCACTGTAGCCAGCAGTTCACTTTCAGAGATGTCATCTTTTCCATGCTGGTTCTGTGAAGTAACAATTAACTATTTTATAATGCAAAAAGATGTGGATACATGTGACAAGCTTTGTACTACTCCCTCCATGCTAAACTAAGTAACAAAAAGGGGAATTAAACATTTTACAAAAGCTGCTTATGTGAGTGATTTGATATAACTGTGTCATACACTGACTAAGAAGGAAGGAATGTAGGATAACTGAACTCACTCTGTGTTTCCAGGCACTGTTACATGGCATATTTAGCAAAAGAAGGATTGCATAATTTGTTTAAATTGGTTAAGTTATACTATAATATTGTGTGTGTGTATATATATATATATATATATAATATATTTAAATCACCTTGTTAAAATAAATCATTATAATTTGTTATAATTTATATTATTATTACATTAATGATCCAATATCATGTACCATTTAGACATTACCATATTTAAAATAGAATCCATTTAGTTTGTATATAGTAATGTGTGTTTGTCATATACTATTTTTAAATTCATATGCTCTAAAAAAAGATTTAAATTTATCGTAATTAGGCAGAAGCAATTCAACATCATGCTACATAAATAAAACACAAGTCAAAGAAAGCACTTACAGGGTTTGAAGAGACAAATGAGGTTTCCTGCAGAAGACTAGAGTGGAGGTCACCTGAGCCCAGGCATTCAGAGAAAGACTGCAAGATGAATGTGTGTCTTCAAGCTATTTATGCATTTCCAGCAGTCCCCACAGTCTAACAATATCAATAACCTCCTGACCCCTCCCAGGCATAGTGTCGAGCTCTCCACACTCTACATTACATCTCCATGTGGGATTTCCGCAAACAGGTCACAGTTTGAATCAAGATTCACACATTTTTTCCTCTCCCAACCAGAGATGCACAGAGAAAGCAGCATTTTGAAACTCATGAGGGTTTCAGTCAGTTGAGGAGGAGGTATTATGGGGTTGTTTGATTGTGGAAACAGACTTGGCTGGTTGCTCAGCAGCTTGGAGGCACACAGCAAGCCAAAAACTAACTGATCCCGCCTGCAGCCAGTAATTGCTTCCACATGCTCACGTTTTGCCCCTCACCCTTCTCGAATTCTCTCCAGTGTCTTGACACTTAATTTTCTGAGAGCTGTTTAGATGTGGTTTTCTGAAAACCATTTCTGAGAGACTGTTTTAAGAGTTTTTAATATTCTTCTGTTGAAAATGGGGCTTTGACCCAAATAGATTGTGACATCTAATGTGTTTGACAACCATCCCTCATTGTTCATTTTATTTGTCTCGTCACAATGGATTGAAATAATTGTAGAAACTACAAAAGTCAGAAAGTGAATTAAAATGAGTTTGGATTGATTACACAAATGGATTCATTTAACAATAACTATAAGGAAGTAATAAATACATGAGAGTATCTTTAAAGGCCAAAATGTAGGTAATTTGCAAGAAATAGGTCTCACTCAGTCCTAATGTCTTTACCAAGTGCAACTGTGAGACAGGACAATGAATGCACAAAGATGCGCATAGATACATTCTACTAATTTATAACTTAGGGGTTTTATTTTGATGTGAACAAAGATTTCATTTACCAGCTGAAATACTTTGCAAAAAATAAAAGTAGGTCACACAGGGAAAACAGAGCTAAAACACAATGAAACTAAGCTAAAACAGAACATGTATGTGACAGTACACCCTCCTCCCGGAAGGCTGAGCTGAGCTGGGTGGGACCAGCCGGGGCATGAGACAAAGCAAAACATCTTCTTCCAAATCATTAACTAGTTCAAAGGCCAGCAGCAGCTCATCCTCAATAGCGGAAGTGTGGGCGGGGCTCCTTTCCATCCCATGGAACTCCACGAGGACTCCCACGATGACGGACAATGTTGGCAGCTCACACACCTGGTCAGACATTTTGCAAGGTTCAGGCTCCAGGGCAATGGCTTGCTCCACTCTATTCTCCAATGTCGGTTCGTGCATTGCAGAAAGTTGCAGCTGTCTGCAGGGGACTCAGGAGTCCATTCCGTGTGGTAGGATGATGGCTGGATGGGCTCTAGATCTATGGGAGTGGAGCTGGATTCCTCCGCTGTGCAGATGGTGTTGGCCACTCTACTGTTTTCAAGCACCCACTACACAAACTCAGCGAACTTCCCCCAAGGACCCACACCGGATAGGCGTGCCTTCGTTTCCACATTCAGGCTGGTCAGGTAGAATGTGCAAAGCGATCGGTTTTGGAAGTTTGTGAGACATGCTAGTTGTTGAAATCTCTGGGTGTGGGCCTCGACGGACTGCTGCTCCAGAAAAAAAATAAAAATATCGGTACAACACAGTGAGACTAATGAAGGAAGGACAGCTTCTTCATTATTACTACAATGAAAAAAGTAATACGTTCTATGTGCTTCTCATAAACTTAAAGCACAATTTTTACAATGTCCAATAACCTTCAAAGGGCATAATTACCTAATAATTACCAAGTATCACCCAACCCTGTTCCTGGAGATCTACCTACCTGCAAAGTTTAGCTCCAACCTTGATAAAACACACCTGAATCAGCTAATTAAGATATACAGGAGCACTTGATAATTACAGACAGGTGTGTTGAGCAGGACTGGAGCTGAACTCTGCAGGAAGGTAGATATCCAGTAAAAGGGTTGGGCACTCCTGTTTTACATTGTCTGGGAAGCAGCGCAGACAAACATTTATTGCTGCAGTACCTTCAGTGGGCTGATGCCATTGTTGGAACGCTGAATATCTGTATCTTCTCTGTATCTATCATATTTGGAGTTTGGTTTGGGGATTGATCGCTAAGATTAGGTAACTGTGCAGCCACTGTTTCTTGTGTATTTACGTTTTTCTTTTGTGGTTTATATTTTCTTTTTTCTTCTATTCGATAATGACGTTTACTTTGATCATACTAAATATTGTTTGTCATTTGCTTTTGTTTGTGTGATATTGCTCTTCTCTTGTTGTGTGTTACAGTGCGTAGTGGCTTTGTACAGGCCTGCATTGACACTTATGCCAAGTTTACACTACAGGACTTTAAACGTCAGCTGATCGCTGTGCTGTTCAGACTACATGACTTGCTGTGGAGTCTTTAAGTTGTTGTGGCATTCACACTACATGACACTACGTAAATGATCCGCAACAGGGGGTTACTGTCATGTATCCTGCGCCTACTGTTTCCTTCTACTCCCCACCAGAGGTCACCTGTTCACCATTGAGACCTTTTCATGGCACACACAGTCACACGTCACTCTGGACTACATTTCCCACAATTCCCCAGCTAGGCACCAATCACACATTTACCTGTTTCTCATCAGTGACTCTTTATAAGCTGCACTCAGACACACACTCTTTGCTTAGTATTGTTTAGCCTTTGTTTTACCTTGTTCTCCGTGTTCCTTGTCTTTGCCTAGCCTTGCCTGTGTTTTGACCTTGGACTGTTTCCTTGTTTGATGATTGTTTGCTGCCTGCCTTGACCATTGCCTGTTTTTGGATTACTCTTTTGCCTTGCCTTCCTGTTTCTGTTCACTGGTGCCTACTGCCTGTACGACTATGCTCTCCTGTAAATAAAGCCTGCAAGTGGATCTCCAACTTTGTTGTCACGCTCCCTCCATTACATAATACTAAGCCACACCAAGATCCAACGGCTTTTATGAGCATTTCCAGCCACAACATGGACCCAGTACATCTTGTCCGCCTACATCAAGGTAATTGTACCCTCGAGGACCACATCCAAAAGTTTCTGGACATTGCACATTTATCCGACTTGCCTGACTTTGCTCTCATTGATTTCTTCTGTCACGGATTAAACAAACCACTACAAGATTATTTAATCCATTATGGTCCTCGAGGGTCACTCATTGAATTTTTGGATTTTGCTCTACGGTTAACTGGCGCTCTCTCTTCACTGTGGGGGTTGCAGAGGAACGCGACATTACTTCTGTGCCTTTAATGGTGGCTGCGCTAGAACCCACTTACAAGATGGCGGCCACCACAACACCAAATCAAGTCACAGTTGATTTCATGAACCAAATCAAGTTACAGTTGACCTTCCAGAGCCTCGTCACGTCTCAGCGGACCTTCCAGAGCCTCGTCACGTCTCAGCGGACCTTCCAGAGCCCCGTCTCTTCTCAGCAGATCGTCCAGAGCCACGTCACATCTCCGCTGATTGCCCAGAACCAGCCACAAAGGCCATTTACGATTCCTCCCTGTTTTCCAGTGGTGCCACTGTAGAACCTCCATAGGTGGCGGCATCTGCTGCAAACCCTCTAGAGGTGTCAAAGTTACTTGGCTATGAACATTTGCCTGAGCCCTCAGCCGAGATGGCTGCCATGCCTGAGCCCTCAGAGGTTGCAGTACTGGCCATTATGGCCACAGCAATTTGGTGTGTGTGGGCCGTGCACACATCAACTCCAGTCCCAGAGCCTGCTCCAGTCCATGAATTGACGCCTGAGCCCATTCCAGTCCATGAATCCGTTCCAGAGACTGCTCCAGTCCATGAATCCGTTCCAGAGCCTGCTCCAGTCCATGAATCCGCTCCAGAGTCTGATCCAGCCCATGGGTTCACTCCTGAGCCTGCTTCAACCTATGAGTCCAGTCCAGAGTCCGCCTCAGTCCGTGAGTCCACTGCAGAGTTTGCCGCAGTCCCAGAACCCAGCCTCGTGGGCTAAGGACTTCCTGTCTGCCTGGTTACGACCACAGAGGTCATCCATGAGGTCCTTGTCTGCCCTGAAACGACCACGGAATTCATACCTGAGTTTACTGTCTTTTACTTTAAGCCCATCTGAACTGTTTTGGTGGTCGTCTGCACCGCCGTGGGGGTCTTCAAGCCTGTCTACCTGGCCATCTGTCCAGCCTCCTTCAACCCTGGCTGTCTGCCCTGCCTTCTTTGCCTTGGTCATCTGCCCTGCTTCAGTCCTTCTCCCACCACATGGTCCTGGCCCTCTGTCCCTCCCCCTGTTCCTCTTCTGCTCCACCACCCTCCTGGACTATACTGTTTTAAGAGCTTCTGTAAATAAAGCCTGCACTTGGATCTCCAACTCCGTTGTCCCGTCCCATACATTAGTTACACACTACGTTGTTTCCATGACGACACGTCATGATTGTCACATGACACACCGCGGCCACACTGTATGATGTGATATTCCGATTCTCATATATTTGCAAGTGAGTGTTTTGTCATTTAAAAACCTACATCATGATCTTGATCTTAATCTATAATGCAAGATGGGCACCACTTTGCGCTTTAGTTCAGAGAGTCCTGTCGGTCGGATTTATAGGCTACAGCACGTGAATTCATCCATTTGTACCAAAATACATGTGGCCGGTGAACTGGGAGAAGAATAGAGTGAGCTTTATAGTTACTTACACAATGTGTGTCTGATATGAATAAACATTGGCAAATTATAGGCTACTTGAATGGATTGTTATTGCTGCTTCCATAGACATCAGTGTATATTTCATTGGCTGTTGCATTGCGACATGTGACACCACAGCATATCGAGTCGGCCGACAGCTCCAGATATTGAGCATGCTAAATATTTGTCTGGAGTCAGTGAAGTGTCGGCAATGCATCAGTGAGCCTCTTTGATACGTCATTGAGTAGTTCACACATTGATTGGCAAGCGCCAATCACCCGCTGATTTTTCCCCAATCACAGCCTAACCTGTCGGTGAACTTGCAAATCAAGCTTAAATCAGGCTTAAAATCCTGTATTGTAAACTTGGCATCAACCTCCCCTGGTATACTGTAGGTCAGGCAGATCAAAGCACTATTGAATATCAAATGTCAATTGTCAAGTGTCCCCAACTAAGCAAGCCAAAGGCGACAGCGGCAAGGGACCCAAAATCCAACAGGTGACATCAGATGGCAAACAGGTGGCAAACAGGTGTTTAGTCGGGGGGGCCAGTTCTCCTCTGGCAAACAGTGCTTTGTTACAACTCAGGTTGCTATCATAAGTCAGAAAGGATTGCAACATTCAAAGTATTTAATTCAGTTCCATCCAGTTGAGGATCGTATTCATCACGCCGGTATGGACGGTTGTTGAGGAGCTGCGCCACTGGTTGTCATGTTGATGAGGCCTTCACAGTGGATGATCTAGTTGACTCAATCTCTGCTGATACTTGAAGGCTGCATTGTGGTCATGTCAAGGCTCAGGTCCTTGGTCTCACGTGGATACGGCCCGGATACGGTTGACTACGGTAAACCTCGGGATAAACAGAAAGACTAATATTAGCATAGATGCCATTCTTCTTCTGATGTAACGACTACATCTGGTGTTATAGGAAGTGTTCCCGGTTCCGGCTGACCTAATTTATGCAGCCTAATAATCCTTTAACGGTTTTGAAAAAATAAATTGATAATGTGTTATGTGTATGCCAGGTTAAAGAGATGCGTTTTTAGTCTAGATTTAAACTGACAGAGTATGTCTGCTTTCCGAACAATGCTAGGAAGATTGTTCCAGAGTTTAGGTGCCAAATAGGAGAAGGATCTACCGCCTGCAGTTGATTTTGATATTCTAGGTATTATCAACTGGCCTGAATTCTGAGATCGCAATAGACGCGAAGGACTATAATGCATTAATAGCTCGCTCAGGTACTGGGGAGCTAAACCATTTAGTGCTTTGTAAGTAATTAGCAAGATTTTAAAATCTATACAATGTTTATCAGGAAGCCAATGCAGTGTTGACAGAACTGGACTAATATGGTCATACTTCCTAGTTCTAGTAAGAACTCTAGCTGCTGCATTTTGTACGAGCTGTAGTTTATTTATCAGGCGAGCAGAACAACCACCCAGTTACAGTACAGTAACAGTACAGTACAGCATTACAGTAATCTAGCCTTGAGGTCATGAACGCATGAACTAACTGTTCTGCATTTTTCATTGAGAGCATATGTCGTAGTTTAGATATATTTTTAAGATGGAAGAATGCAGTTTTACAGATGCTAGAAACATGGCCTTCAAATGAAAGATTGGTATCAAAGAGCACACCCAGGTTCCTAACTGACGACGAAGATTTAACAGAGCAGCCATCAAGTGTTAGACGGTATTCTAGGTTATTACGTGAAGAAGTTTTTGGTCCAAAAATTACAATATCTGTCTTTTCTGAATTTAGTAGTAGGAAATTACTGGTCATCCAATTTTTTATATCAGCTATGCATTCCGTTAATTTTGTGAATTGGTAAGTTTCATCAGGGTGCGACGAAATATAGAGCTGAGTATCATCAGCGTAACAGTGAAAACTAACGCCATGCTTCCTAATGATATCTCCCAAGGGTAGCATGTACAGAGTGAAAAGCAATGGTCCAAGTACTGAGCCTTGCGGTACTCCATATTCAACTTGTGATCGATATGACCTCTCTTTATTTAGTACTACAAACTGATAATGGTCAGATAAGTATGATTTGAACCATGACAATGCAATTCCACTAATGCCAACATAATTGTGATCAATAGTGTCAAATGCAGCACTAAAATCCGGTAACACTAATAGAGAGATACAACCCCGATCTGATGATAAGAGCAAATCATTAGTAACTCTAATGAGAGCAGTCTCAGTACTATGGTACGGTCTAAATCCTGACTGGAAATACTCACAGATACTATTTCTTTCTAAAAAAGGAACATAGTTGTGATGATACTGCCTTTTCAAGTATTTTTGACAGAAAAGTGAGATTTGAGATCGGCCTGTAATTGACTAATTCTCTAGGATCAAGTTGTGGTTTTTTAATAAGAGGTTTAATAATAGCCAGCTTAAAAGTTTTTAGTACGTATCCTAGTGATAAAGATGAATTGACGATAATAAGAAGAGGATCTATGACCTCTGGAAGCATCTCTTTCAATAGCTTAGTCGGTATAGGGTCTAACATACATGTTGTTGATTTTGATGATTTAACAAGTTTAGACAATTCTTCCTCTCCTAAAGCAGTAAATTAATTGAATTTTTCCTCAGGGACACTACAATGCACTGTCTGATGCAATACTGTAGTAGACGGTTGCATGGTTATAATTTTTTCTCTAATATTATCAATCTTGCAAGTAAAGAAGTTCATAAAATCATTACTGCTGTGCTCTTTGGAAACATGAGAAGTTGAAGCTTTATTTCTTGTTAATTTAGCCACTGTATCAAATAAATACCTAGGGTTTTGTTTATTTTCTTCTAAAAGTTTTGAAAAATAAGCAGATCTAGCAGATTTTAAGGCCTTTCTGTACTCAATCATTCTCTCTCTCCACGAAATGCAAAATACTTCTAGTATTGTTTTCTTCCAGCTGCGCTCCATTTTTCTGGCTGCTACCTTTAGGGCCCGAGTGTGGTCATTGTACCATGGCGTTGGATTAATTTCCTTAATCTTTTTTAAACGCAAATGAGCAACTGAGTCTAATGTGCTAGAAAACACAGAGGCAATAGTTTCTGTTGCAACATTGAGGTCTTCTAAGGTGTCTGGTATGCTAAGGCGATGAAACTGATCAGGAAGATTAATTATAAAGCGATCTTTAGTGGTAGAAGTGATGGTTCTACCAAATTTATGGCAGGGAGGCAGTTTAGCTGCCTTGACTAAATGTAGTATACACGAGACTAGATAATGATCTGAGATGTCGTCACTCTGCTGCAGAATTTCAACGGCATCAATATCAATTCCATGTGACAATATTAGATCTAAAGTATGATTACGACAATGAGTGGGTCCTGACACATGTTGTCTAACACCAATAGAGTTTAGAATGTCTGCAAATGCCAATCCCAATGAGTCTTTTTTATTATCTACATGGATATTAAAATCACCAACAACAAGGACTTTATCTGCAGCTAACTCCGATAGAAAATCAGCAAATTCTTTGATAAAGTCTGTATGGTGTCCTGGTGGCCTGTATACAGTAGCCAACACAAATGTCAACTTACAGTGGGTACGGAAGGTATTCAGACTCCCTTAAATTTTTCACTCTTTGTTATACTGCAGCCATTTGTTAAAATCATTTAGGTTAATTTTTTTTCCTCATTAATGTACACACAGTACCCCATATTGAAAGAAAAACACAGAATTGTTGACATTTTTGCAGATTTATTAAAAAAGAAAAACTGAAATATCACATGGTCCTAAGTATTCAGACCCTTTGCTGTGACATATTGTGATATATTTAACTCAGGTGCTGTCCATTTCTTCTGATTATCCTTGAGATGGTTCTATAACTTCATTTGAGCAAAGGGTCTGAATACTTAGGACCATGTGATATTTCAGTTTTTCTTTTTTAATAAATCTGCAAAAATGTCAACAGTTCTGTGTTTTTCTGTCAATATGGGGTGCTGTGTGTACATTAATGAGGAAAAAAAATTAACTTAAATGATTTTAGCAAATGGCTGCAATATAACAAAGAGTGAAAAATTTAAGGGGGTCTGAATACTTTCCGTACCCACTATGCATAATGTTACGTAAAGTACCATCACTTCGAAGGAATTATATTTGAGAGACTTTTGACTAATACTGTAAATATTACTATAAATTACAGCAACACCTCCCCCTTTGCCTTTCTGACGAGGATTGTGTCGATAATCATAACCTTAAGGTCTAGGCTCATTTAAAGTAATGTAATCGTCCGGTTTTAGCCAAGTTTCTGTCAAACACAGCACATCGAGATTATTGTCTGTGATAATATAATTTACAATAAGTGATTTTGAAGAAAGGGATCTAATATTTAACAAGCCAAGCTTTATCATTTGTTTATCATTATCATATTTTTTATTTGTTGAACATCAATTCAATTTTTACCATTAAATGGGTTTGGAAGTTTTTTGTTTTTACTAATTCGGGGTACAGACACAGTCTCTATGTAATAATATTTAGGTGTAAGAGTTTCTATGTGTTGGGATTTATCTGACTTCTGTAACATGAGGCAGCTAGCAGACGGTCGGTTTAGCCGGTCTGTCTGCTTCCTGACCTGGGCCCCAGTTTGTCATGTTTAATTTCTAAGACTATGTGCCATATTACTAGAGAGAAGAGCAGCACCATCCCAGGAGGGATGAATACCATCTCTTTTCAACAGGTCAGGTCTGCCCCAAAAACTTTTCCAATTGTCTATGAAACCTATATTATTTTGCGGACACCACTTAGACAGCCAGCCATTGAGTGATGACAATCTGCTAACTATCTCATCACTCCCAAGAATAGGACATTGTACTTGCGAGTTCACACACCTCTTTAATGTTAATTTTAGTGATCTTCAACTGGCGAAGTCGAACATCATTAGTGCTGACGTGAATAATAATTTTAGAGTATTTACGATTAGCATTAGCCAGCACTTTTAAATTTGCTTTGATGTCAGGTGCTCTGGCTCCCGGCAAACATCTGACTATGGTGGCTGGTGTCTCTATTTTCACGTTCCGTGTAATAGAATCGCCAATAACTAGGGCACTTTCAACAGGATTCTCAGTGGGTGCGTCACTGAGTGGGGAGAACCTGTTTGATGTTCTTATTGGAACGGAAGAGTGGTGTTTTCCACGGCTAGGCTGCCTCACCGTTACCCAAGTGCCCTGCTGCATGGGCTCTACAGCCGGAACCGAACAATGTAAAGTTCACTAAGCTAGTCGCATCCAAAACAGTATCTAAAGCCCTTGCATTCTTACTATCCTCGATTAAAGTTTGGATGTGTGTCTCTAATTCTGAGATTCTTTCTGTCAGCCTGACTATTTCCCTACATTTATGACATGTAAATCCCTCGTCGCTGACAGAAAGAGCTATGCTGAACATGTGGCAAATGGAACAGGTTACAATGCTAGGAGAGGATGACATGACTCACCGTGTTTGTAGACTGATCCGAGTTACCACAGCTGTTTGATGAACGCGTTGAAAAAGGACCGCGCGAGAGACTGATGACAAGGTAACAAGCTAGCGAGATGCAAACGCGTTGTAACAGCGATTTAGATTCAAAGATTACAAGCTAGCGACGTCAGATTAATGTGGTAGGCAATATTAAATATAAGGTAATAATAATATAAGCAACAATGAATAAAAGTAAGAGATTCAAAACAAAGCTATACGGTGTTACAGACGCAAACCACTCTGAGCAGGCAGACAGGAGCAATCAAACCTGAGCAAAATCTATAGGACATAAAGGTCTATGCGGCAAAAGCGAAAGTAACCGGTGAAATGTTTTGAAATGTCTCTTGGCACAGCAGAGCACCAGTTTCAATAAAAGGTTATTTTTCAGTCCAGTCACTATTTTACATACTTTTCGATTTTCACTGCTGTTCTAAAATGTTTTCTTTTCGCTGTTACCACGAAAAGCTGCATAACCACTTGAATCTGAGAGCAGGAGCTCTAGGTTACCATAGAAAACTAAGTGGTTTGTTGTTAATTGCTGTCGTGACACTGGCGATGTTGCGAACATCCACTGAACGTGCACTTTGGCTGGTACAACTTTAAATATATTATTATTATAAACGTTTAATAAACTTCAGTATGCTCTACAACAGGAATTGCTGTTCTCTAGTGATGTTGAATTTATTATCAATCATTTGTTGGAAAAAAGGGTGAGAGACCTGGCGAGCCACATGATTTTTGTCAAAGAGCCAGTTGTGGCTCGCAAGCCATAGGTTCCCGACCACTGCTTTAGCACTTATCTAAGTGTTTTGCTAACATTTTTCTAGAATGTTGCTATGTTTGTATGTTGCCTGTTTAGCACTTGCTGACACATTTTAATATGCTGTTAGGAGTCCATAACAGTGTTAAACCTGTCACTTCCTGTTGCCAGCAGGTGGCGCTATGATTATAACTGAATATGGGCATGGACATGCGTTATCAAGCGTGTGAAGTTTGGGGCAGATCGGGCATCGTTTGCCTTAATTACAGCAACTTCCTGTTTCATGGTGAAACTTCCTGTTGTGTTTAGGACTTTTTTGTAGGCAATGGGACAATACATGTATGTACTGAATTTCGTACATGTACGTCGAACGTAGCCCGAGGCGCACACCTTTGAAGTTTTAAAGGTGCCGCTATCGAGCCATTTTGCCCCTCCCAATTCTGAAACCTATATCAGATGTCAATTTTCGCCAGTCCTGACACATGTGCAAAGTTTGATGAGTTTTCGAGCATGTTTAGGCCCTCAAAAATGCAATTATGTTTGGGAAAAAATAATAAATATAGCTGATGGGCCAAGGCCCGGTGGCACCGCCGCCACGGTGGCTTCAGGGTAACTGTGCACGGCAGGCAATGGGCATTTAAAACAGTTAAACATAAAAGGACTATGTCAAATTTACACCACATTTACTGGAGCAGCTGATGCTCCTATGATCACAAACCACAACAGCCACATCCATGAAATTAAATCTGCAAGCAGCATTTACCAGGGTTCAAGCATTTAAGGCCTTTAATAAACACATATGCATAAAAAGATATTAAGCTTTATTTAGCAAGCATGTCACCGCTTAAATCACAGATGATCAGCTATGATATATATATTATTGTTTAAGCCTTTTCTTAAACAAAAGGCTTAAACAATAATATATATATCATAGCTGTTCAAAAGCAAAAATGTACCGGGATTGTGATGTAATTGGCAGCCGCCATTTTAAATGGCACCCGGTGGTTTTTGGCTAATATATCGGCGAAAATTCAATGAAAATGCCTGAAATTCATAGTGTGGACAGAGTTCATCTAGACGGTTCGAATTAGCCTGATTTAATTTATAATCATAGGAACATTGTCATTTTTCATCGTTCTAACTGTTATAACTTCTATAACTGTTGCCCAATCTCCATGAAATTTTTCATGCTTATTTAGAATAATATATGGCATATACTCACCTATTTTCATGAAGTTCCGAGTTTTCCTTTAGGATTTATAGGCTTTTGAGTATATTTTGCCACACCCATTTTCTAAATGACCCTATTATAGCGACACAAATGATAAAGTTCAACTTTTTTTGATAATTATTGATCTAGAGAGTCCAAAGAATTGTCCTGCACTAGGACTAGTTCGCAAAAGTACGTTTTTCACATATTTGCGAATAATTAATGAACGATTTGATTGACAGCATAGTTCTTGAGGCAAAGTTGTTCAGAATGAGGAGATCTATCATGCATATTGTGAAACACCACATGATTACAGAGACTTAAAACTCATTAGTACCAACTAGTGGCCCATTTGTTTCAAAATTCTTACAGACCTCTAAGACCTTGAGTCGAACATGCCCACCGAGTTTCATTCCATTCAGCCTCCGTTAACCTTGTCAAATAGGTGCTCAAACTTCATTGGGCGATGGTGGCCATGTTTTTTGAGAAACGCCAATGTCATAGACTATCATGAACCCTGCATACCAAATTTCAAGTCAATCAGACTAACGTTCAGGTAGTTATAGCCGTTTTCATGGTTTTTTCAAGTTATAGCGCCACCTAGTGTCCAATCAAAGTAATATTGTTATCGTGACCAAAGATTTAGCCCCTACACACATGTATTGAGTTTGGTGCAAAAATCTCATTTCGCTCTTGAGTTATAGCCATTTTAGTAAAAGTGGCTCCTCCCATTACAGAGATTTTTACGCCCCCTAGCGACCGTCAATCAAAATTTCAACTTTTTTTGATAATTATTGATAATCAGACTCCAGGGAACATTTCTGCACTGGTCTGGTTCCGATTGGGCAAAAAACCTATGACTAGTTCGCAAAAGTAGGTTTTGGACAAAATTCAAAATGGTGGAAAATTTTTCATGACCGATTTTGACGATTCCAGGTATCTGAGTAGCGAGCAAAACCATTTGATAAAGTTTCAAGTCTCTAAGCCTTACGGTTTGGGCTGCCCGATCAGTTTTAGGGAAGAAGAAATAAAATAATAATAATGATTAAAGCTGCAAGCAGCATTTACCGGGGTTCAAGCATTTTAGGTCTCTAAGCACATAAAAAGCTATTATATTTTATTTAGCAAGCATGTAAACACTTAGATCATAGATGGAAAAGACCATTTATAGCCAATACAGGCAATTCAGTAAGGAAAAATATGGTTTTTAAAGGTTTTTTGACAGTTATAGCACCACCTATTGCCCGATCTCCACTAATTGTTTTGGGTGTCCTCAGAGTGTGTCCATACATATGTGTGCCAATTTTGGTGAAATTATATAATTTATAAAAATATATATAAATATATAAAAATCACAACGTTGCACAAACCATAAGCCCAAACCTGGCAAGTCTGGTGTCTTTGGACTTGGCAGGGATTCAGGAGTCTAAGGACGTGACTCCTGTGAAAATAAGTCGACCACATCCAAAGTTATACACATTTTCATCCAAAACAATTAAAAATATATGTTTTTTGTAGTTTTTTAACAGTTATAGCGCCAACTATTGTTCGATCTGCACAAAAATTGGTGTGCTTCTTTAGAGTCATATGCTGAATGTGCTCACCTATTTTCGTGAAGTTCTGAGTTTTTGTTTAGGTTTTATAGCCTTTTGGGTATATTTAGCTATGCCCATTTTCTAAACGACCCACTTATAGCGACCCAAAGGGTAAAGTTCAACTTTTTTTTGACAATTATTAATCTCGAGAGTCCAGAGAACCTAGGACTAGTTCGCAAAAGTAGGTTTTTCACGTATTTGCGAATAATTAATGAACGATTTGATTGACAGCATTGGTTCTTGAGGCAAAGTTGTTCAGCATGAGGAGCTCTATCACATGATATGCATATTATTTTGTGAAACACCACGTGATTATTGAGGTGTAAAACTTGTTAGTGACAACTTGTGGCTGATTTCTTTCAAAATTCTTACAGACCTCTAGGACCATGAGTCGAACATGCCCACCGAGTTTCGTTCTGATCGGCCTCCGTTAACCTTGTCTAATAGGTGCTCAAATTTCATTGGCCGATGGCAGCCATGTTTTTTGAGATACACCAATGTCCTCATAGATTCTCATGCCCCCTTGGACCAAGACACTGCATACCACATTTCAAGTCAATCGGACTAACGGTTGCATAGTTACAGCTGTTTTCATGTTGTTTTCATGTTATAGCGCCACCTACTGTCCAATTGCCGCAATGTTTTTATCGTGACTAAAGATTGAGCCCCTACACATGTGTACCACGTTTGGTGCAAATATCTCATTTCGTTCTCGAGTTATAGCCATTTTAGTAAAAGGTTTTTTTTTATAATTATTGATATTCAGACTCCAGAGAACATTTCTGCACACTGGTTTGGTTCCGATCGGGCGAAAAACCTAGGACTAGTTCGCAAAAGTAGTTTTTTGACAAAATTCAAAATGGCGGAAAAATTTGCATACCAGAAATGATATCTGAGAATTCATGTACTCATGTACTTTCCAATGATATAAGACACTTGAGTCTGGGACAAACGGTTTAGGAGTTATGAGCAATTTTGCGCTTTTGATCGCTGTAGCACCACCTATTGGCCGATTGAGGTCATACTCTGTCAACCTCTCCTCGATTTTTGTATTATCATCTGATAAAGTTTCAAGTCTCTAGCACATACGGTTTGGTCTGCACGATTCGTTTTACGACAGAAGAAAAATAATAATAATAAAAATCCTAACAAATACAATAGGGTTCCCTTTCGAAAGGGAACTTCTACTCTGCGTTTGCAACGCTATGGGGAAACGTCACGTGACTCGGTGTTCGAAAGCCAACTATCCAATAACTCCAAATCCTATTGGCCGGCGACAGCCTATGACGTCATACAGGCGCGACCCGGAAGTATAAAAGGGGCGCCTGGGGAAGCAGTCATTATCTCATCGTCTTTCGGGACTGTTTGTGTCGACTGCCATTATCGAATATACTCTTCATAGAGTATGTCTCTGTTATGTCTGAGGGCAAAGAGAAACATTTCAGGAAGTGTGAGGATCCATGCCCGAGGTTTTTAACGGAGGGTTCGCACACCCTATGCGTCTATTGTTTGGGAGAAGAACACGCACGGATGGTGCTTGAGGGCGCTGTCTGTGTGAATTGGGAGCGTCTTCCTATGAGAACGCTACGTTCTCGTCTGGCCCTCTCCTCGAGGGATGAGGCGTCAACATCTGCGCCTGGTCGGTCCGGCCCTGCTCGTGCTGAGGCAGAGCGGCGGCTGCACTCATGGGGCTCGCAGATGGAGCTCGCTGCCGAGTTTGAGAGAGGTGTTATGGTCTCTCAGCCTCCGGTGGCGGCTGGCGTGGATGAGCTCCTGGATGATGATGATGTCTTATCTTTGACATCATCGGATCCGGGAGCGAGTGTTCTTCTGGCTGATAGCCCCCGTGGGCAGGAGGCAATGGAGGAGGAAGAAGTGGCTTTTTCTTCTTTCTCCAAGTCTCCTGGCCCAGCATATGCCGAGTTACTGGAGGTTGTGGAACGCGCTGCTGGCAGACTGCAGCTGCCATGTGGGCGCGTGAGGAAAAAACCTGTTCGCGGCAGACTTGACGAACGTTTTTCTTTCCGACCACAACCCCGTGACTCCAGTGAGCCTTCCATATTTTCCGGATCTCCACGTTGAGATTGGGAAGGCATGGAAGAACCCATGCTCGGCCAGAGTTCATCCACATCGGCGAGGGAATCTCGCCGATGTGGATGGATTGGGCCAGCATGGGTATGTGTCGCTGCCGTCCATTGACAAGATGTTTGCCAGCTATCTCGTCATGGGCAGAGCACCGACACTAAAAGCTCCAGTTTTGCCGTCCAGACCCCTTAAACAGACATCTCGTCTGAACGGCAGAGCATATGCTGCTGCGGGTCAGGCTGGTGTGGCTTTACACACTATGGCAGTGTTGCAGGCATACCAGGCTGATCTGCTGAAGGCGAGGGCGCGCTCAGCAGCTTTTAAGAGTTGCATTCCACTCAGATCCGTTTTTTAATTACTACTGTATGTTCAGGTGACACCTTTGAACAGTCAGGCTGACGGCCGGGCTTATGATGATTTTTTCTGGAGGCCCGCCTTCTGGCTTGATAGTGAAAGGGTTCTTTGGGCTTCTAGAACCATGGATGTTTTCCTTCCCATGTTTGTAAAGGAGCAGTCTTTGGTCTTCGAGCCACGGGAAGGTAAGACAGAGTCAGATTTCATTTCTTAAATGTTGACTTTGTGTCGTTCCTGTATATTTTCTGAACATGTCACAGTGAATGTACATTGAGATATAGAATTTGAAGGGGTTTTTTGGGCAAAACTGGAATGTTGAGACTGACTAAGCAGGTCACAGAATGGCTGCTGCTTAGTTTTCTCTCTATGTTGAGTAGCCTCTCGGCTATTTTCAGTATAGTTTGAGTTGGCACTCATTGCTTCAGTTTGTATGTCTACGGCGGCCCTAACCGGCCGCCTGACTTTTCAGCTTTGAGCTTCACTTTATTTTTCTCATCATGAGATTTAGAAGTGGAGATCAGGCTGTTTGTTATGGTGCCTGTTGTATATAATAAAGAAAATAGGCCTATAACTTGGCAGCCAGGCTAGAGCTAGGTGATGTGATATATGAAGTAACCCCATATGTATTCACTATCCTTTCAGGATTTGTTTCCTAGTTCTGGTTTTCCTCCCGAGGAAGTTGTTAGGCTGTACGCCCAATTATCCCCTTGCTGGTGTAGGTGCAATTTGAGTTTTACAGCTAGGTTGTAGACTGTTTTCTGACTCCCTTATGCTGTTCCTCAGGTGGTAGGCCCTTATCTTTGCGTAGATAAGTTATGCAGGTGTGTGCTTGGCCCCACTTTCTAGAACTTTCATGCTAAAAGGAATAATTTTCTTCTGAGCCACTTGATAATTTGTTTTATCAAGTTTGAGTTGACGTTGCTAGTTTTTTAGCTCCTGTCCTCTGGGGTTTAGATCAGATTTGAGGATCTGTGTGGGAAGTGTTTTTCTTTTTAAAAAACAGCATGTAGATCAAAGTTTGTGTTACTTTAGGTTCTAGACTTTTGCCCTACACTGTATGTGAGCCTATGCTGCCACAGGTTGGCACCTGCTCTCATAACAGTAGGCCCTTTGCTGTGAAAGTAGGCCTTTGTTTTGAGTATTTGGTGACTTGTACTCTCCAGTCTGAGGTCCTTGTCACTGGGTGCATCACCTGTTGGATTGCATATTCAGGGTAGTTAGTGCCACTTTGTTGAAGAAAACTGGTATCTATTAGCTCCCTTTTTTAGTGGTCTGGTTAACGGTTATACTGCTTATAACTCGGATTGTAGGCCTTATGATATTCGGCCTCCTTCTAGTTAGCGGTTGTTCTACTATACTGTTTAACTGATCATAATGTGCTCACATATTTTCACAGGTTTACGCTGCCACAGGCCATGCCGCGTGTCTGTCTGAGGTAGTAGGCTTATATTAGCCTTCCTTAGACCATGTTGGCTTTGTTTGGTTCCCTTTAGTCAAAATGTGTATTTAGGGTACATTGCCTGTTGGAATGTGTAGCCTAGCGCAGGTTGCAGTTAGCTTCCCATAGCTTTTTGGGTTACAGCTGGTTCCCTGTAGCTTGGTTCCCTTTAATTCATGAGCTGTAGCCACGTGTTATTGAATTGGCAGGCCCCTTCAGGCCTCCTTTTTAGTTTACGTTTGGCACAATTTGTGTTTTAACCTGTGAGTAGGCTGATCGCCATCTGTTACTGGAATGGAGGCCCCTTTAGGCCTCCTTTTTCTAGTCGACTTGTTGGCAGGATGCCTGGGAAACCATGCCACCGTCGGCCACACCCCATCACTGACGGATAGGCCCTAACAGGCCTGTTCTCGGTGTTTGGCAGTGTTTTTCATGTGTTAATCATGACACTGTTAATACATGGCCTCTGGGTGGTATGGTTATGGTAGCCATTGCTGATGCCACGTGTTTACTAAGGCAGGCCTACTTCGGCCTTCGGTGTAATATGTGGAGTTCAGTTATATACTCCTCTCGCTGTGAGGGTGACAAGGTGCTTTTTACCGAGTATTTCGAGTGGCTAGCCCCTCAGGTTGGTTTGGCAGCAAAACCTTACTGAAGGTTGTTTTTTACCTATATCTGCCTCCCTGAGTCCTACTCTAGTTGAGCTAAGGGCCACCTAGCGCCTAGGGTGGATCTTTTGTGCTCCTAGAAACGGCCACAAGACTACGCCGTGTGTATTAGAGGTTGCTAGGCCTACGGGCCGCCTAGTTTTAACACACTGGAGTATGTTTGGGTGTATTTCTCTTTGAGAGTTATCTTTATACACTTCTGTTGGCCAGAGGCCTAAGTGATAAACCAACCTCCTTTTGTCTGGTTGTTTATCGTCCTTTGGGCCTAAACGCTGCCACGAGCTGATGCCACGTGTCTGTTGAGGTTATAGGCCCCTCCAGGCCTTCCTTAATGCGTGCTGGCATACGCTGTACTCCTCTTGCTTTAGAGAGTAAAAGGTGTTTTTACTGAGTACACTGCTCGGTGGATCGTGTTGGGTGGATTGTCATGTGGGCACTTTGCAGCCTCTTAGGCTGCCATTGAAGTCATCTTTCTACCCCGGAAAGAAAGCCGGGCCACTTTCTGTTTGACTTCTGTTATTCACTTAACTCTATCATGCTGTAGGCCTCTTTCGGCCTCCATGAGTATGTGCCCATCGCATGGTCTACCTGTTAGGTGAGTTTCATACTTCCCTTTTAGGGTTATGTTTGTAATAGTGCTTAGCTCCCTAAGCTGGTCATGGGGTAGGCCTTAATCAGGCCTCCTCTTAAGGATCCAGCATCAGGCTGGTTTGTGCTCCCCTGCATCAGGGTTCTGTAGCGCACAGCCTCCTCAGTGCGTTAATTAAGCACTGGGTAGATCCCAGGATGAGTGGATTATACTCCCCTCAATACGAGGGTTCATAGCACTTAGCTGAGT
Organism: Elopichthys bambusa; assembly: GCA_037101425.1. NCBI lineage: Eukaryota > Metazoa > Chordata > Actinopteri > Cypriniformes > Xenocyprididae > Elopichthys > Elopichthys bambusa. Next base: position 11,822,188 of record CM074447.1, on the reverse strand, counting down.
TCTGCTCTCCAGGATGCCCGTCTCTACGCGTGGGTTTGAGTTTGTTTCTGCCTCTTTGCAGTCACTCTTACTTACTATCTTCTGTGAAGAATGCGTGTTAGGAGGCTCTGTATTCAGACAGGGTTGGCCCAGACTGAGTTTGTCTCAGGTCAGACTAGGTCGGCCTCCCTGGTGGCTTTGGGGGTGACTTCGTTCCCCTCTAATGACTGGCCGAGGTTCCCTTTGGTTCCTTGGCCACATTCCCTTGAAGGGACCACTTTTTCTTCTAGAAAGGTTGGTTCCAGACGCCTTAGCACCTTCCGTAGGGCCTTTGAGGAGGTCCTTCGTGGAGTTCAGCTTGGGCTGTTGGCCGAAGGGAATGCTCTCACTGACAGCCTGGTGTGACCCGAGGAAGAGTTGCCAAGCAGTTTCTACTGCTCTGGAGCCTTTGTCTCAGCCATTTTTCTTGGCAGGCATTCTCCTCAAGCATGGCGGCGTGGGTATATCGTTCCCCATAGCGTTGCAAACGCAGAGTAGAAGTTCCCTTTCGAAAGGGAACGTCTCAGGTTACGACTGTAACCAGGGTTCCCTGAGAACAGGGAACGAGACTCTGCGTTTCCTTGCCATACATCGGGCTGCCTGCTGAACAGTCCCTCAAGACGATGGATAATGACTGCTTCCCCAGGCGCCCCTTTTATACTTCCGGGTCGCGCCTGTATGACGTCATAGGCTGTCGCCGGCCAATAGGATTTGGAGTTATTGGATAGTTGGCTTTCGAACACCGAGTCACGTGACGTTTCCCCATAGCGTTGCAAACGCAGAGTCTCGTTCCCTGTTCTCAGGGAACCCTGGTTACATTCGTAACCTGAGACGTTTTCAGCACTACGTGCTTGAACCCCTAATAATAATAATAATTAAAGCTGCAAGCAGCATTTACCGGGGTTCAAGCATTTAAGGCCTTTAAGCACATAAAAAGCTATTATATTTTATTTAGCAAGCATGTAAACACTTAGATCATAGATGGAAAAGACCATTTACAGCCAATACAGGCAATTCAGTAAGGAAAAATATGGTTTTTAGTTATAGCGCCACCTATTGCCCGATCTCCACCAATTTTTTGGTGCCCTCAGAGTGTGTCCATACATATGTGTGCCAATTTTGGTGAAAATATCTCGTTTTAAATACTTTGTTTTGAAGTTATAGACATTTATATATAAGAGAGCATAAAAAATGACCCATGAAAGAATTTTAACATTTGGGCATTTAAGTGTAGTTTCTGAGATATTCACAAAAGCGCTAAATCACAACTTTGCACAAATCATAAGCCCAAACCTGGCAAGTCTGGTATCTTTGGACTCTGCAAGGTTTCAGGAGTCTAAGCATGTGACTCCCGTGAAAATAAGTCGACCACACCCAAAGTTATACGCATTTTCATCCAAAACCATTAAAAACGTGTTTTTAACGTTTTTTAACAGATATAGCGCCACCTATTGTCCGATCTACATAAAAATTGACATGCTTCTTTAGAGATACATGCTGCATTTGCTCACCTATTTTTTTCACCTATTAGGCTTTTGGGTATATTTAGCCACACACAGTTTCAAAATGAACCTGTTATAGCGACCCAAAGGGTAAAGTTCAACTTTTTTTTATATATAATTAGCAACGTTTTGTTCGTCATGGACTCAGCTTTCCAATGATATAAGACACTTGAGTCTGGGCCAAACGGTTTAGGCATTATGAGCCATTTCGCGCATTTGATCACTGTAGTGCCACCTATTGGCCGATTGGGGTCATAAATACACATCCGGCGAGACCGGCTTCAGCTTTTTTGCCTTAGCAAAGCACTCTATGTGAAACTGTCTTTGTCTGTTTATTGTTGTCTGTCACGTTATCTTACAGCTCAATATCACAGTTATAATGGCGAACATTCAAGCATTTAAACCGTGTGCTCCTCCCTGCCCTCGTTTTCTCACGGGTCAGGATACACACGATTTGTGCATGATGTGTTTGGGAGCAGAGCATGCTCTTTCAGCCTTCGAGGGGGCTGAATGCAAGCATTGTGAAAAACTTCCCCTGAAGACGCTTCGCTCCGCCTCGCACTTTTCGAGGAAAGTGCGCAGGCAAGCGTTCCCCACGGCTCTGGACCCGCGGCTGCAGAAAGATGTTGTGGGGCTCGCAGATGGATCTGTCAGCGGGGCTTGAGATGGGCACAATGGCTCTTTCTCAGCCTTCACCTGGCAGATCCCGCGCCCCCTCTCTGGTGTCGGAAGTCCACCCCGCGACTTCTTCCGCCCAGGGAGAGGGCTTGTTGCATTAGCACTCTAGTTCTGAGACGTGCTGAGCGTCGAAATGGGGGAAGATGACTCGCTATCACTTTCCCCTGAGTACGAGGAGCTGGTGGACTCTTTCATGCTGTGTCTAAATTGAACATTGATTGGCCAGCCGAGAATCTTGGCGCTCATCCAAAAAGCAAACTGGACGAGCGCTTTTTGTCATCAAATAAAGCACCTCCACCACGGGGCCTTCCCTTTTTCCCTGACTTGCATGATGAGTTATCTAGAACATGGAAAAAGCCATATTCGTCACGTCTTTTCAGCCCTCATGTGAAACATTACTCTAATATAAGAGGGCTGAAAGAACATGGTTATGGGGTGACGCCCCGGGTTGAACAGACGCTTGCGAGTTATCTGTCCCCGGGTTCAGCATCATCCCTGAAGGCCCCCACGCTTCCCACAAAACCACTAAAAGCTACATCAGGGTTAGTGGGAAAAGCATACACGGCAAGAGGGCAGGCTGGTGCGTGTTTGCATACGATGGCTGTTTTGCAAGCATACCAAGCAGACCTGTTGAAGGATTTGGATGGCGGGGAGGGGAGTGGCCCAGACGCAGTTCAAGAACTGCGTCGAGCCACAGATCTGTCTGTAAGAGCCACCAAGGAGACCGCCAGAGCTGTTGGGCGGTCTATGGCAGCCAAGGATGGGAGGTTGCACCCTATTTTAGATCTACGTCATCTGAATCGAGCAGTACAAAAGCTAAAATTCAAGATGCTGACGATCATGCTGAAGTCAAATCGTGACTCAAATCAAATCCGAGGATTGGATTGTCACAATAGATCTCAAGGACGCATACTTCCATATCTCCATCCTTCCACAGCACAGTAAGTTGCTGAGGTTTGCTTTCGGGGGCGAAGCGTACCAATTTCGGGTTTTTCCATTCGGCCTAGCACTCTCACCCTGCACATTCACGAAATGCATAGATGGAGCACTGGCTCCGCTCAGGCTGCAGGGCTTACACATCCTGAATTATATTGACGACTGGCTGATTTTAGCACAGTGAGAGGAGATGGCGTTTCGGCATCGAGATGTCGTTCTCGCACACATTCAGAAATTGGGGTTGAGACTGAATGCCAAGAAAAGCGTGCTTACTCCACTACAGAGGACCACTTTTCTCGGCGTGGTTTGGGATTCAGTGATAATGCGAGCATGTCTCTCTCCAGTTCGCATCACTTCTATTCTATCAGCCATGAAAGAATTGAAGCTAGGCCAGTCACGCACTGTAAGACAGTTTCAGAGACTGTTGGGTCTGATGGCAGCAGCGTCCAACGTGATACCTTTTGGCCTGCTGTACATGAGACCCTTACAGTGGTGGCTCAGGACCAAAGGGTTTTCCCCGAGGGGCAACCCACTTCGTATGATTAAGATCACGTGGCGCTGTCTCCACGCCTTGATCAGTGTTGATCACGCCTTAGTGTTAATTGTTTATTAAGTCTAAGAAATGTTCATTTCCAGGTTATGGAAAAACAACAATCTATTTGTACAGTACTACTCAGAGCATGTAGTCAAGATCTAAATCACTTAAGAGGCAATTTATTAGCAGACGGAGTCAGAACAAAACATCTATTGTGCACAATCTTTATTAACTAACTCACAAACACACAACTAAACTAACAAACACATAACATACACGCAGATCACACACATACATAGGTAAAAAATATGAGCAATGATAGAGTTGAACCGGAAGTGGGACCGGAAATAGAGCTACGTCAAAGACAGTCTGGAAAAGAATCATCAGATTTCTCAGTAATAAAACACCTTTGCTGACAGGTGGTCTACACATTAATACTAAATCACTGTTTAGTGTTCAAATGTACTATACTTGCAAGGTGCCTTTAGGCTGAGGAGCATCGGATCTGCAGACTGAGGAGAAATCGATGATTCGGTCCGAAGTTGTTGTCAGTATCTTCTGCGTTGGATGAAGTACTATGAAACAACTTAAGCTGTTAATTTGACTCTTAGTGGGGAACAAAGTTCTTTCTCTCTGTCATAGAAGAGCACATGGCTGGGTTGTAGGCTGAGGCCTGCAGATCTGCAGGCCCACAGGCATTGGCCTGGGGAGGCCTGCAGCAACAAGGGGTCTTTTCAGTCCTCCAAGGAGCAGGAAAAGGAGAGGGAGTGATCTTGTGATCAGTGATTTTAAAGGGTGAACATGTCGCACCCACTTGAGGTGTCTGAGCCAACAAGGAGTTTTTACCCTCAGAGGGAAACTTTTACGAGTCTTTGTCCTGTAGCAAGATATTAGCATAAGACATTGGATTGGATGTTCAAGAGAAGAACCTTCTAGATTCTTATAATACTAATGAGTCACAGAGTTAGTAACATGTAACATAAATGACCAAATAGGAAACAAAAGTTGGAGTCCGTAGATACCAATCATGCTACCCATGTAATTTTAGGTAATTATAACTTTGCAACTCTGAAACATTTATACAAAAATAGTTCAAAAGAGAGAATTAATATATAGAATAAACCTTATAAAAGGAAAATCATGAGCAGGGAAAATTGGATACACGTTTATACATTTCTCATGTGGTTATATATAGAATGTATAGGATTAGAAGGGTTTATTTGTCCTTCTCAGAAAGAAAGTCGGAGTCTTCTCTGCACATTCCTGACCGCAATAAAATAGAAATAGAACACCTATTCTGTCGCTGTATTGCAGTTGTGGGGGATGGAATTAACAGGACTTGTGAGAGAGTGAGTTTCTGGGTAATTCATTAGATATAATGAATAACTGTGTGTCTGATTGGTCCAGACGCTACACCCCAGCCCAGGAGAAACTGAATCTGCTGTGTCCAGTGCACATATGTCCACAGAGCTGCCCTGTGGAGGAAAGCAGATCAGTTATTTGTGTGCTTTGGACCACATAACAGAGGTCGTCCAGCATCTAAACACACTGTAAGCGAGTGGATAGTCAAGGCTATTTCACTCGCTTACGAGGTCTCTGGCCAGCAGTGCCCATTAGCTGTCAGAGCACATTCAACTAGGAGTATTGCGGCCCCCAAGGCCTTAATTTCGGGGGTTTCCCTCAAAGAGATCTGCAATGCAGCCGGTTGTTCCTCGCCACTCACTTTTGTGAGGTATTATGACCTTGACCTGGACGCAGCTCAAGGGTCATCCGTTCTGCTGTCTTAAGTGTGCCAGAGTTTCACACAGACAGGTATTTGTGATTATGGCGTTTTGGTATATCGTTCCCAAAGCGATCCTATCGGACACAGCGCGTTACATACGTAACCTGAGACGATTTCTGTCCTATCATCTGACAAAGTTTCAAGTCTCTAGCACTAACGGTTTGCTCTGCATGATCAGATTTATGGCAGAAGAAATAAAATAATAAAAATCAGTACAAATATAATAGGGTTTCAGCACTTCGTGCTCGAACCCCTAAAAATCCTAACAATTAAAATAGGGTTTCAGCACTACGTGCTTGCACCCCTAAAAATACTTACAAATACAACAGGGTTTCAGCACTTCGTGTTTGAACCCCTAAAAATCCTTACAAGTACAATGTACAAGTATTTCCCACCTTCGGTGCTTGGCCCCTAATAATAAGAAAACTAACGATTACAATAGGTGCCTCCGCACATTCGGTGCTTGGCCCCTAATAATCCTAAAGATTAGGATTATTGCCAGAATCTTGCAGGTTGACCAGAATCCTGCAGGTTATTCACAGGCCAAACAGGCTGCATGGACTTCTTTTTATGACTTTAACAGTGGGCTGTTTTAGAGCTGACAGACGCTTTCATCTTTGTAAAATTTATGTGCATGTTCTCTTATATCCTCATCGATTGCTCCTGTCTGCCTCGCTGTCTGCCTCGCTGCTCAGAGTGGTTTGTGTCTGTAACTCCGTATAGCTTTGTTTTGAATATCTTACTATCATCCATTGTTGTTTATATTATCATTACCATATATTTAATACTGCCTATCACATTAATCTGACGTCGCTAGCTTTTAGTCTTTTAATCTAAATCGCTATCACAACGCGTTTGCATTTCGCTAGCTTGTTAACTTGTCATCATTCTCTCGAGTGCTCCTTCTTCTATGCGTTCATCAAACAGCTAGCTGTGGTAAGTCGGATCACTCTACAAACACGGTGAGTCATGTCATACTCTGCTTCTATTCTTATTTGCTCTGCCTGTCACATGCATAGTATAGCTTTCTCTGTCAGCGACAAGGGATTCAAGGGAGTCATGTCATCCTCTCCTAGCATTGTTACCTGTTCCATTTGCCACATGTTCAGCATAGCTCTTTCTGTCAGCGACGAGGGATTTACATGTCATAAATGTAGGGAAATAGTCAGGCTGACAGAGAAAATCTCAGAATTAGAGACACACATCCAAATTTTAATCGAGGATAGTAAGAATGCAAGGGCTTTAGATACTGTTTTGGATGCGACTATCTTAGTGAACTCTGTACATTGTTCGGTTCTGGCTGTAGAGCCCATGCAGCAGGGCACTTGGGTGACGGTGAGGCAGCATAGTCGCAGGGCAAAACACCACTCTTCCATTTCAATAAGAACATCAAACAGGTTCTCCTCACTCAGTGACGCACCCACTGAGAATCCTGTTGAAAGTGCCTTAGTTATTGGTGATTCTATTACACGGAATGTGAAAATAGAGACACAGCCACCATAGTCAGATGTTTGCCGGGAGCCAGAGCACCTGACATCAAAGCAAATTTAAAAGTGCTGGCTAATGCTAATCGTAAATACTCTAAAATTATTATTCACGTCAGCACTAATGATGTTCAACTTCGCCAGTCGGACGAAAGAGATCACTAAAATTAACATTAAAGAGGTGTCGGAGGGATGAGATAGTTAGCAGATTATCATCACTCAGTGGCTGGCTGTCTAAGTGGTGTCTGCAGAATAATATAGGTTTCATAGACAATTGCAAAAATTTTTGGGGCAGACCTGACCTGTTGAAAAGAGATGGTATTCTCTCTAGTAATATGGCACATAGTCTTAGAGCTGAAACATGACAAACTGGGGCCCAGGTCAGGAAGCAGACAGACCGGCTAAACCGACCGTCTACTAGCTGTCTCACGTCACAGAAGTCAGATAATTCCCAACACATAGAAACTCTTTCACCTAGATATTATCACATAGAGACTGTCTCTATTCCCCCGAATTAGTAAATAGAAGAAACTTCCAAACCCATTTAAGGGTAAAAATGTTATTGATGTTCAACAAATAAAAAACAGACATAATACTGATAAACAAATGATAAAGCTTGGGTTACTGAATATTAGATCCCTTTCTTCAAAAGCACTTATTGTAAATGATATTATCACAGACAATAATCTAGATGTGCTGTGTTTGACAGAAACCTGGCTAAAACCAGACAATTACATTACTTTAAATGAGTCTAGCCCTCAAGCTTACGATTATCGACACAATCCTCGTCAGAAAGGCAAAGGGGGAGGTGTTGCTGTAATTTATAGTAATATTTACAGTATTACTCAAAAGTCTTTCAAATATAATTCCTTCGAAGTGATGGTGCTTTATGTAACATTATGTAAGTTGACATTTGTGCTGGCTACTATATACAGGCCACCAGGACACCATACAGACTTTATCAAAGAATTTGCTGATTTTCTATCAGAGTTAGTACTAGCTGCGGATAAAGTCCTTGTTGTTGGTGATTTTAATATCCATGTAGATAATGATAAAGACGCATTGGGATTGGCATTTACAGACATTCTAAACTCTATTGGAGTTGGACAACACTTGTCAGGACCCACTCATTGTCGTAATCATATTTTAGATCTAATATTGTCACATGGAATCGATATTGATGCCGTTGAAATTCTGCAGCAGAGTGACGACATCTCAGATCATTATCTAGTCTCGCGTATACTACATTTAGTCAAGGCTGCTAAACTGCCTCCCTGCCATAAATATGGTAGAACCATCAATTCTACCACTAAAGATTGCTTTATAAATAATTCTCCTGATCAGTTTTATCGTTTTAGCATACCAGACAGCTTAGAAGATCTCGATGTTGCAACAAGTCAAGTCAAGTCACCTTTATTTATATAACACTTTTTACAATGTAGATTGTGTCAAAGCAGCTTTACAATGATATCTGGTATATAATTTTGGCTGCACAGCAGCCCTTAAAGAATAGTGTCAATGCAGGCAGATCAAAGCACTGTTGCTTAGTGTCCCCAACTAAGCAAGCCAAAGGCGACAGTGGCAAGAAACCCAAACTCCAACAGGTGACATCAGGTGGAAAACAGGTGGCACACAAGTGGTAAATAGGTGTTAAAATGGAGAAGAAGAAAAAACCTTGGGAGAAACCAGGCTTAGTCGAGGGGCCAGTTCTCCCATGGCGAACAGTGCTTTGTTACGACTCAGGTTGCTATCATAAGTCCGATAGGATCGCAACATTCATAGTATTTAATTCAGTTCTATCCAGTTGAGGATCTTATTCATCACGCAGGTATGGACGGTTGTTGAGGAGCTGCGCCACTGGTTGTCATGTTGATGAGGCCTTCACAGTGGATGATCTAGTTGACTCAATCTCTGGTGATACTTCAGGGCTGCGTTGTGGTTGTGTCAAGGCGCAGGTCCTTGGTCTCACCTGGATACGGCCCGGATCCGGTTGACTACGGTAAACCTCGGGATAAGCAGAAAGACTAATATTAGCGTAGATGCCATTCTTCTTCTGATGTAACGAGTACATCTGGTGTTATAGGAAGTGTTCCCAGTTCCGGCTGACCTAACTTATGCAGCCTAATAATCCTTTAATCCAATAATCAGCTGGCCTGAATTCTGAGATTGTAATAGACATGAAGGACTATAATGCATTAAGAGCTCGCTCAGGTACTGGGGAGCTAAACCATTTAGTGCTTTGTAAGTAATTAGCAAGATTTTAAAATCTATACGATGTTTAACAGGAAGCCAATGCAGTGTTGACAGAACTGGGCTAATATGGTTACACTTCCTAGTTCTAGTAAGAACTCTAGCTGTGTTACAGTATAAACAGGTCGGAAACCAAAGATGTTGTAAAGATGGGTTTATTTACACAAGTAGAGCCGGTAGTGGTGACAGGTGAGTTTGGTGAAGTAATTGAAGTGCCAAGGTGAACAGGTAGTGGTGTATTTTCTGGATTGCAGGATGGAATGGCTGGAGCACGAAGACAACGAGGAATGCAGACGACACTCACACACGGACCAGGAGACACAGGAGGATGATCGAAGACGCGGGAGTAAGGTAAGTAGTTCAGGGAGTCCTTTCGATAAGCCAGAGGTAGGTACCTTAGACATGAACGAGACCGGACAATGAGGGCGAGTGTGTGAGTGTCTTTTATGGGGCTGGTGATTGTAATACTGATGAGGTGCAGGTGTTAGTGATCAGTATTCTGGTGAAGGAATGCGCTGTGATTGGATGATTGAACCTGGCGTGTCTTTGACACTGAGTCCCAGACCCTCTCGCTCTCTCGGAACCAGTAATCGACCGATGGTACGTCCGATGGTTCCCCAGTCCAGGGGAACAGTGGGGGTTGGTAACCGAGTACGCATTGGAATGGTGTTAGTCCAGTAGATGGTTGACGAAGGGAGTTTTGTGCGTACTCAGCCCAACCCAGATACTGGCTCCAAGAGTCCTGGTGGCCATGGCAGAAGGTACGGAGGAAGCGGCCTATTTCCTGAATCTTCTGTTCCGTCTGCCCGTTGGATTGAGGATGGTAGCCCGAGGATAGACTGACGGTCACACCTAGGAGGGAAAAGAACGCTTTCCAGACCCTTGAGGTGAATCGGGGACCTCTATCAGAGACAATATCCTCAGGGATGCCGAAATAGCAAAAGACATGATTGAAAAGGAGTTCTGCTGTTTCCATGGCCGTGGGAAGTCCTTTTAGGCGAATTAAGCGACAGGATTTGGAGAATCTGTCGACTATTACTAGGATGCAGGTGAGGTTATCAGAGGCTGGGAGGTCTGTAACGAAATCCAGTCCTAGGTGTGACCATGGATGGTTGGGAACGGGCAGAGGAAGGAGCTTGCCGGATGGTAGATGGCGTGGACTCTTTGACATGGCACATTCCCTGCATCCCTGCACGTACCTTCTGACATCAGCAGCCATATTGGGCCACCAGAAGCGGTCTTTCAACAGTGAGAGGGTTTCATTGACCCCCGGGTGGCCAGTGCCTAGTGATGTGTGGGCTGAGTGAATCAGAGGAGTGCGTCGTGCTTGAGTGATATACTGGTGATCCGGTGGACAACCCGACTGAGTGTTGGTAGAGGCATTGGAGGAGGGCAAGGTGTCAGGTGACCGAGTGATAGGGTTTACAAAGATATTTTCTGGTAAGATGGATACTGGTTCTGCAGTGGTTTCTTCTGGAGTATGGAGTCGAGAGAGAGCTTCAGCTTTGTGGTTTTTTTGGTCCGGGGCGGTAGGAGTTGGTGAAATTAAAACGGGTTAAGAATAAAGCCCAACAGGCTTGTCTGGGGTTGAGTCTTTTGGCAGCTTGGAGATATTCCAGGTTCTTATGATCTGTGAGCACCAGAAATGGATGTCTGGCTCCCTCCAACCAATGCCTCCACTCTTCAAGTGCCAGCTTGACAGCTAGGAGTTCCTGGTTGCCGATGTCATAATTTACCTCCACCGGGTTGAGCTTGCGGGAGAAGAAAGCGCATGGATGGAGGCGGCTAGAGTTCCCCTGCTGCTGAGAGAGGACCGCTCCTACTCCGGTGGTGGAGGCGTCCACCTCCACGATGAAGGGCTTGTTGGGATCAGGATGAACCAGGAGAGGAGCGGTGGTGAAGGCTAACTTGAGGGACTCAAAGGCTTCGGTGGCAGCTGGAGTCCAGGACAGAGACTTGGGCTTACTTCGGAGTAGGTTGGTGAGTGGACTGGAGATGGAACTGAAGTCTTGGATGAACCGTCTGTAGAAATATGCGAAGCCGAGGAAACGTTGGAGCTCTTTGATGGATTTGGGTGTGGGCCAGTTTTTGATGGCTTCCACCTTCCCCTCGTCCATCCGGATGCCACTGCGATCGATGATGTAACCCAGAAATTTCACTGATGACTGATGGAAGGAACATTTTTCTGCTTTAAGGAATAGCTGGAACTCCCTTAGACGTTTCAGGACCTCCGCAACGTGATGGAGATGTTCGGCCATGCTCCGGGAGTATATCAGGATATCATCTATGTAGACGAGAATGAACCTGTGGAGAAATTCCCGGAGCACCTCATGAATGAAGTCCTGGAATACGGAGGGGGTGTTGACCAGGCCATACGGCATGACGAGATATTCATAGTGGCCTGTAGGCGTGACGAAGGCGGTCTTCCACTCGTCCCCCTCGCGTATCCGGATGAGGTTATACGCGCTGCGGAGGTCCAACTTGGTGAACACAGTGGCACCGCGGAGGTGTTCAAGAGCTGCTGGGACGAGAGGAAGGGGATATCTGAACTTGACTGTTATGGCATTAAGTGCACGGTAGTCGATACAGGGCCGCAAGCCTCCGTCCTTTTTCGCCACAAAGAAGAAGCTGGAAGCAGCAGGGGAAGTCGATGGATGGATGTAGCCCTGAGCCAGAGCCTCCTTGATATACTCCTCCATGGCTTTCTCCTCCAGGATTGACAGGGGATAGATTTTTCCCCTGGGCACTGACTCACCCGGGAGCAGATCGATGGCGCAGTCCCATGGCCGGTGTGGAGGCAGCTTGGAAGCTCTTTTAGGGCAGAATACATCACTGAAGGGGGCGTAACATGGGGGAATGTCTTCAGTGCGTCTCTCGAGGGGACTCTCGATGGAGGTCGTTAGTACTGGAAGATATCCGGAGCGTGGAAAGCGAGCTTTTTACAATGTAGATTGTGTCAATGCAGCTTTACAGTGATAACTGGTACATTATTTTGACTGCACAGCAGCTCTTAAAGAATAGTGTCAATGCAGGCAGATCAAAGCACTGTTGAATATCAAATGTCAATTGTCAAGTGTCCCCAACTAAGCAAGCCAAAGGCGACAGCGGCAAGGAACCCAAACTCCAACAGGTGACATCAGGTGGCAAATAGGTGGCAAACAGGTGTTAAAATGGGGAGAAAAAAAAACTTGGGAGAAACCAGGCTTAGTCGGGGGGCCAGTTCTCCTCTGGCAAACAGTGCTTTGTAACGACTCAGGTTGCTATCATAAGTCAGGTAGGATCGCAACATTCAAAGTATTTAATTCAGTTCCATCCAGCTGAGGATCGTATTCATCACACCGGTATGGACGGTTGTTGAGGAGATGCGCCACTGGTTGTCATGTTGATGAGGCCTTCACAGTGGATGATGTAGTTGACTCAATCTCTGCTGATACTTCAGGGCTGCGTTGTGGTCGTGTCAAGGCGCAGGTCCTTGGTCTCACGTGGATACGGCCCGGATACGGTTGACTACGGTAAATTGATTTTGATATTCTAGGTATTATCAACTGGCCTGAATTCTGAGATCGCAATAGACGCGAAAGACTATAATGCATTAATAGCTCGCTCAGGTACTGGGGAGCTAAACCATTTAGTGCTTTGTAGGTAATTAGCAAGATTTTAAAATCTATACGATGTTTAATAGGAAGCCAATGCAGTGTTGACAGAACTGGGCTAATATGGTCATACTTCCTAGTTTTAAACGCAAAGGAGCAACTGAGTCTAATGTGCTGGAAAAGACAGAGGCAATAGTTTCTGTTGCAACATCGAGGTCTTCTAAGCTGTCTGGTATGCTAAGGCGATGAAACGGATCAGGAAGATTAATTATAAAGCGATCTTTAGTTGTAGAAGTGATGGTTCTACCATATTTATGGCAGGGAGGCAGTTTAGCTGCCTTGACTAAATGTAGTATACACGAGACTAGATAATGATCTGAGATGTCGTCACTCTGCTGCAGAATTTCAACAGCATCAATATCGATTCCATGTGACAATATTAGATCTAAAGTATGATTATGACAATGAGTGGGTCCTGACACGTGTTGTCTAACACCAATAGAGTTTAGAATGTCTGCAAATGCCAATCCCAATGAGTCTTTTTTATTATCTACATGGATATTAAAATCACCAACAACAAGGACTTTATCTGCAGCTAGTACTAACTCCAATAGAAAATCAGCAAATTCTTTGATTAAAGTCTGTATGGTGTCCTGGTGGCCTGTATACAGTAGCCAACACAAATGTCAACTTACATAATGTTACGTAAAGTACCATCACTTCGAAGGAATTATATTTGAGAAACGTTTGACTAGCTTTATCATTTGTTTATCAGTATTATTTCTATTTTTTATTTGTTGAACATCAATTAAATTTTTACCATTAAATAGGTTTGGAAGTTTTTTGTTTTTACTAATTCGGGGGAACAGACACAGTCTCTATGCGATAATATCTAGGTGTAAGAGTTTCTATGTGTTGGGAATTATATGACTTCTGTAACATGAGGCAGCTAGCAGACGGTCGGTTTAGCCAGTCTGTCTGCTTAAACCGACTGTCTGCTAGCTGAACAGAAACTATTGACTTTTCCAGCACATTAGACTCAGTTGCTCCTTTGCGCTTAAAAAAGATTAAGGAAATTAGTCCAACGCTGTTGTAGCATCTGGATGTGAATCACAAATTATTGAGTCGACTCTAAGTTTGTGTAAGCTGTGACGTTTGACCCCCTTTCTGTAACTCACCACATGGCGCAGACTGGTCGGGACCACGTAGCTTTTTGTCACATTTTATTACCTCCCAAAGAGACTAACCACAAACAAAAGCCTTCTTATGGCACCTTTGGGAGCTTGACCTCCTGTTGGGCTAGAAACAGACTGGGTGACGCCAGGAGACAACCCAGTATACACACACATACGTAGAGGAAAAAACTCTTATAATCCAACTTATAAGTTAACCATTCTTTCTAGAAAGTATATGGTGTATCCCTTTTATGTATGCATGTCCCCATGTGTAATTGGCCTAGTTGTGATTTTTAGTTATTCAAGAATAAGTTTAAATGCTTGTAATCATATGTGTGCTCTCTTAGTGTCTTTGTCATCCTAACGTGTTTAGTTTTGTTCTAAACCTCTACAAATGCTTCAATCGACTGTGTATGTTATGTTACTATAAAATGTGACATGCTACTTTTAAAGTACTTTTGAGAAAAATGTACCCAGATCTGATATGCAAATTAGACCATAAAACCAGACAAAGAAGATATTTCCCACTACAGAATTCACGCTGGCGATTGGCCAGTCAACACTTGAGAGGAGTGATGTTTTGCTATATAACATACCAGAAAACTGGTCAAAAGAAGACGAGCTGGAAAACAAAGTTAAGCTGAGCTACTGGTGAAGGCACGTTGGTATGTTATATAGCAAAACATCTCCACTCCTCTTAAGTGTTGACTGGCCAATCGCCAGCATGAATTCTGTAGCGGGAAATATCTTCTTTGTCTGGTTTTGTGGTCTAATTTGCATATCTTATTAGGTATCAGATCTGGGTACGTTTTTCTAAAAAGTACTTTCAAAGTAGCATGTCACATTTTATATTAACATAACATACCCAGTTGATTAAAGCATTCGTAGAGGTCTTCCACTGTCTTCCTTGGACCTGTGAGACGGACTTCTTCTTTCTTATTTTTCTGGCCCTGTTACCTTTGAGTTAAACCTTGTTTGAACATCCTGCCAAAGACCCAGCTCAAAACGCACTGAAACCTCTGCAGAACGACGTGCATATTTTGAACTACAGCATCCAAAATTGCCTATGCAAGTATAAGAAATCTTTTCTTCCGCTGCGTTTTAAAGCTTACATTTGCTGAACTGATTCCATGCTGGCTTTCAAAGGTTTTAACTGTCTGTATTTTGCCATTCTGGGATCGTCTCTGTTTTCCCTTACTTTACTTTCATTTCATTATATGTATGTATTCTCTGTTAGTTAGTCGTATATGTATTTGTAGTTTCACATATTAAATCCACGATATTGCTTTATTGTTTCTGTTTCTGTTCATTAAGAAAATCAAGTCACTTCTACGTTCCCGATTTTGCTAACTGCTTTATACTTGAGTGCTAGAATAGGAAGTTATTTCTCGTGGCCAGAAGAATAATTTCCTTTGTAATAGTTGATAAAGAAAAGTGGACTGATAGTTTGCTGGACAAGACTAGAACTAATTTTGAACATATGTACGTAGTTAATTATAATCCACTGTAATTAATTTACCATATATGCATAATTCCCTTTTTGGTCAATTTATATTATAATTTATCATAACGTGTTTGTCACAGACACACCAGGCTCCAACACCGTCCAATCACAGCTCACTCCCTCACCCGAATACTGATCACACGCACCTGCACTCAATCAGCACGCTCATCAGTCACCACATAAAAGACACTCACACACCTTCAGTCACTGTCCGGTCTCGTTCGCATTAGGACTTACCTGTCTCCAGCGTCTCCAAGTCTCCTCCTGTGTTTCCAGTCTGTGTTGTCTATCGTCTCCGTTGTTACATCTATCCACCATCGTCCAGGATCTTCACCACTACAAACACAAAGCCAGAACACAGCAGACAGAAAAATGGAACGCAGCTGGAAAAAAACTAAACGAAGTTTTTCACATTTCGTGGAGAGAGAGAATGATTGAGTACAGAAAGGCCTTAAAAACTGTTAGATCTGCTTATTTTTCTAATCTTTTAGAAGAAAATAAACACAACCCTAGGTATTTATTTGACACAATGACTAAATTAACAAGAAATAAAGCTTTAACTTCTGATGTTTCCAAACAGCACAGCAGTAATGACTTTATAAACTTCTTTACTTGCAAGATTGACAATATTAGAGAGAAAACAGTATTACAGTATTGTGTCAGACAGTGCATTGTAGTGTCTCAGAGGAAAAATTAATTTGCTTCTTTAGGAAAGGAAGAATTGTCTGAACTTGTTATATCATCAAAATCAACAACATGTATGTTAGACCCTATACCGACTAAGCTATTGAAAGAGATGCTTCTAGAGGCCATAGATCCTCTTCTTGATATTGTTAATTCATCTTTATCACTAGGATACATACCAAAAACTTTTAAGCTGGCTATTATTAAACCTCTTATTAAAAAAACACAACTTTATCCTAGAGAATTAGTCAATTACAGGCTGATCTCAAATCTTCCTTTTCTATAAAAAATACTAGAAAAGGCAGTATCATCACAACTATGTTCCTTTTTAGAAAGAAATGGTATATGTGAGGATTTCCAGTCAGGATTTAGACCATACCATAGTACCGAGACTGCTCTCATTAGAGTTACTAATGATTTGCTCTTATCATCAGATCGGGGTTGTATCTCTCTATTAGTGTTACTGGATCTTAGTGCTGCATTTGACACTATCAATCACAACATTCTTTTAAATATACTCGAAAATTATGTTGGCATTAGTGAAATAGCACTGTTATGTTTCAAATCATACTTATCTGACGTTATCAGTTTGTAGTAGTAAACAAAGAGATGTCATATCGATCACAAGTTCAATATGGAGTAACGCAAGGCTCAGTACTAGGACTGTTGCTTTTCACTCTGTACATTCTCCACTCGGGAGATATCATTAGGAAGCATGGCGTTAGTTTTCACTTTTACGCTGATGATACTCAGCTCTATATATTTTTTCACACCCTGACGAAACTTACCAATTCACAAAATTAACGGAATGCATAGCTGATATAAAAAATTGGATGACCAGTAATTTCCTACTACTAATCCCATCCTATCCCATCGGACTTATGATAGCTGCCTGTGAGTCTGCAAGAAAAGAACTGATCAATGGTGTAATACCTTTGTCAAAAGGTGGCGCTGTAGATCCCCTCCTCCCCGCCCATTTCTACGGTTTTGCCCATGTCTACTGGTTGACATCTCTGATGTGTGTGTCGAGTTTCATGCAATTTGAAGCAAGCTAAGAGTCTCAAAAGCATCCAAAACGAATATCAAATTTTGATGCGTTGCCATGGCAGCAGTGTGTGAATTATCACGATTCTTTTAACAGGTCTACATTCGCCATGTCTTGACATTATTCTGATGAAGTTTGAAGCAAATCGGGTAAAAATAAGAGGGTGATCTCAAATCTTTTTGAAAGTGATATCGTTCGAGATATCAAAAATCCGCTGGCAATTTTAATGTCTTGACTTCATGCTGACCGAGTTTGGTGGTGATTAATTGCCTAGGAGGAGTATATAAATTTCCAGAGCTTGTTTACATAGAAAAACAATGAAAAAGTAGCGCATTGGAATGGAAAAACACGTTCTGTGTGAACAGCCCCAAAGAAAACAATGTGTTTGAATTTTAAAGACATTCTCGACCGATGTGCGACCCTTCACTCACTGAACCCTGCAGTCGTCAGTAATGTTCTGTCTGAAGTCCAATAAAAATACAAATCATTGATTTGCATACAGTTTGCTTACAGTTTCTGAAAACATCCAGTGAGGTACTGTACTTAAAATGTTGAAATTAACAATGAACAATACTTTTATTAACCTTACAGATGTTACAGATGGACTCTTATTGTAAAGTGCTACCATTTCATATAAATCCATGTTTAAATGTTTAAATATCTACACAAAGGCCATAGCATTGACATTAGAAACATATTGTATGTATACTTTATTTGCTTCCATTTTACACTTTATTTGCTGACACTTTAGAACATTGATTATTATTTAAATAAGATTTGTATTATATTACAGTGATGATAAAAGAGAACTGAAATCGAATGCATTTCTGATTTGTATATTTATGTCTGCTGTATGACGATACAGTTTGCTTTCTCATGACACTCTCTTTAAATATGCAACTTTGCTGCATAACGAATCGATAAAAGCTGGATATAAACCAATGCAAATAGATGGTAACAATTATGACATTAAACATTTGGGTCGAACTTGCGTGTATTTTTGTCACATTGTTTTAAAGATCAAAGTGCAGGATAAAAAAGTAATTTTCTCCTTAAAGAATAAATTGATTCTGAACTGCCGAAACGAGTCGTCAGCAATTCCAGTCTCACTTCCTGTTACAAACCTACATAACAATGTAAAAATTTGCATAATGGCAGCCGGTTCAAACACTGTTGTAGCTGAGACTGGAAGAGTTTGGTTTGTGTTGTTGACATGTTAACATGACATCTTTACGGTGTAAAAAAAAGTAAATCCACTTTGCATGCACTTTCAAAAGATGAGGACTTGCACTGGAATTGATACGGTAAAACTGACGCCATTGTTACTGTTCAAATCACTAGCTGTGTCTCATTTCAGAGGCTGCGTCCTCCGGAGGTCTCATTTGAAGGCTGCATACATCATTAAGTATTTAAGAAAAGTAACCATAATAAAATTGATAGTTATTCCTCTTGAGGTGCAAAATGCTGTATTTTTTTTTTCTTACTTTGCAATCCAACAGTTATTTTTCTTAAATGAGCTGGCCTCAAGGACGTATGCAGCCTTCAAATGCGAGCTCCGGAGGATGCAGCCTTTGAAATGAGACGCAGCTATCATGTATCAAGTGCTAAAGAAGCCTCTGGAAGTAGGCATCCCAATGTGCCTATTATCCACCCTAATGATTAGCCTGTTGAACTCACCTGACGTAGCTACTTGCGCTGAATTCCTAATAATAGACGAGTTGATGTCATAATAACATCTCGAGAATATGAAATATATGAGCTTTTTAAACTTCTAAGTTCTGTAAGTAGCCTGTACAAATAGTTCAGTCTATGTGCCGACATGTAGTTCATGCTGTGATATTTATATTTTATAACAGACAGGTTCAGATGTTTTGGTAATGGCATTTATTCATGCAAAATAAAAGGCTGATAACTTGCACTTTGTGATTAAGAAGATTGAGTGAATGTAGGTAATAGTTCTGGTGGATAAAGGGCCCCCTCAAGAGCTAAAGCCCAGGGGCCCCTTGTAGTCTTAATGTGGCCCTGGCTATAATATAATATATTAAAAATATAAATTGATAATGTGTTATGTGTATGCCAGGTTAAAGAGATGCGTTTTTAGTCTAGATTCAAACTGACAGAGTGTGTCTGCTTCCCGAACAATGCTAGGAAGATTGTTCCAGAGTTTAGGTGCCAAATAGGAGAAGGATCTACCGCCTGCAGTTGATTTTGATATTCTAGGTATTATCAACTGGCCTAAATTCTGAGATCGCAATAGACGTGAAGGACTATAATGCATTAAAAGCTCACTCAAGTACTGGGGAGCTAAACCATTTAGTGCTTTGTAAGTAATCTATACGATGTTTAACAGGAAGCCAATGCAGTGTTAACAGAACTGGGCTAATATGGTCATACTTCCTAGTTCTAGTAAAAACTCTAGCTGCTGCATTTTGTACGAGCTGTAGTTTTTATCAGGTGAGCAGAACAACCACCCAGTAGAGCGTTATAGTAATCTAGCCTTGAGGTCATGAACGTATGAACTAACTGTTCTGCATTTTTCATTGAGAGCATATGTCGTAGTTTAGATATATTTTTTAAGATGGAAGAATGCGTTTTTCCAGATGCTAGAAACATGGCCTTCAAATGAAAGATTGTTTTCTGTGCTGCATGCTTGTGTAACAATGTAGATCCGTGCAGCTCTTAAAGTGACAGCACTAATATTGCTGCCGTCTTTATAACAACACTTATCAAACAACAAAAGTCAAAGAGAAAATTCACTCGTTCTGTAACTACAGGTGCTGGTCATATAATTAGAATATCATCTAATATCATCTAAGATACTGAATTTGGGATTTTCCTTAGTTGTCAGTTATAATCATCAAAATGAAAAGAAATAAACATTTGAAATATATCAGTCTGTGTGTAATGAATGAATATAATATACAAGTTTCACTTTTTGAATGGAATTAGTGAAATAAATCAACTTTTTGATGATATTCTAATTATATGACCAGCACTTGTATATTTGTAATGTATATTTTATTTATAGAGTGCAGTGTTATTTTACATTTGATTACAGTTTCTGTACCTGAATACCTGAACATCTTAAACACTGTTTATTTAATCAGAGAGGATTTGTCAGATGAGGATCAATTTAATAAAAAAATTGGTTGGAATTATTATAAATACAGCAAATAAAACCATACCAAGGAGTACAGGGAGCAGAGAGAAAAAGAATGTACCATGGTAGGATGTAAACTGTAGCGATGCTGTTAAAAGAAGAAACATGGCATTCAGGCAGTTTAAAAAAAAAAATTAAAAAAAATCATTCTTAATGTAGTTATGTGATATGTGTAGATATGTGAAACAGGCAAAATACCAAAAGCATGGAAACAATCAATAATAGAACCAATAGTAAAACCTGGGAAAGATCCATCAGACCCCTCAAGTTATAGGCCAATAGCACTTACATCACATTAAGGGAAAACCATGGAACGTATGGTAACAGGTAGATTAACATTTTTTTTTAGAAAGCAGAAATTTGTACTCACCATATCAAAGTGGGTTTCGTAAAGGGAGAAATACAATGGCCTCTTGTTTATGTCTGGAGTCCGAAATAAAAAAAGCTCAGACAAATGGGGAGGTCGTGGTAGCTGTTTTCTGTGATATTGAAAAAGCGTATGACATGTTGTGGAAGGAAGGGCTACTTATTAAATTAAATAAGTTAGGTATAGGTGGTAGATTATACAACTGAAGTCTTTGTATGCAGACGATGGGGCTCTATGGATAAGAGGACGAAATTTGAAATTCATACAGAAGAAAATGCAGGCAGCAATTAATGAGGTGGAACAGTGGGTTATAACTGGGGTTTTAAAGTGTCGGTTGCAAAAACACAGATAATATGTTTTTCAAGGAAGCATAAAAAAGTGTCCTTAAAATTATATGACCAAACACTAGAGCAGGTCAAGGTTGTCAGATTTTTAGGAATGTGGTTTGATGAAAAGCTGAATTGGAAACAACACATCAAGCAGCTGACAGTTGACTGTAAAAGGGTGTTAAAACCCCTTCCCATTTCATGCTGTCAGCAATGGCACCACATGGAAGAGAAATGTCACAAGAACTGAAAAAGAAAATAATTTCTTTACACCAGAAAGGTGAAGGCTACAAGAAGATCAGCAAAATATACTTATCAGTCAGTATACTGTAGCAAAATTTTTAAAAAGATGGAACTGCAACCATCTCACAGAGACGTCCAGGTCATCCACGGAAGTTAACACCTTGACAGGAGTGTCTTCTGATGAAAAGGGTTGAAGAAAATTGGCATGCAAATTCACTGCAGTTATCTAAAGAAGTAGAAAGCCAAACTGGGGTGATTATTTCCCGTGACACAATACAGCGTACACTGAAGAGGAATGGCATGCATGGGTGCCGTCCACGAAAGAAGCCTTTCCTAAAGCCCAAGCACAAAAAAGCCCGCCTAGAGCTTGCCAGGACCCATGCTGACAAAGATGAAGACTACTGGGACTCTATACTCTGGCGTGATGAGACCAAGATAAATGTTTTTGGAACTGATGGCTTCAAAACTGTATGGCGTTGCAAAAGGTGAGGAATACAAAGAAAAATGCATGGTGCCTACAGTGAAACATGGTGGTGGAAGTGTCCTTATGTGGGGTTGCATGAGTGCTGCTGGTTTCGGGGAGCTGCATTTCATTGATGGCATCATGAATTCAGATGTACTGCTCTATACTGAAAGAGAAGATGCTACCATCACTCCATGTCCTTGGTCGTCGTGCACTTTTCAAACATGACAATGATCCTAAACACACATCTAAGGCCACTGTTGGATTTCTGAAGACGAACAGGGTAAAAGTGATTCAGTGGTTGAGCATCACTCTCCATCCAGCATCCAGTCTCTAAAAGAGGTCATTCTTGAAGAATGGAAAAAGAAAGATGTTGCAAAATGTCGCTAACTTGTTTATTCCATGCCTAGAAGACTTGGTGCTGTCATTAAACATCATGGAGGTCATATAAAGTACTAGATGTTGTAGTTTTTGTTATGGGGTGTACTCATTTTTGCAGATGTTATATCAAACTTAGTCTTGTCAACATTTTGGAAATTGTTTTTGTGTTCATTGAGATATTGTTTAAAATGTTACTTTTCAGAAAGGGTGTACTCATTTACGCTGAGCACTGTATATACACTATTATACATCCCAGTCATTGTTTTCTAGGGCTGCCCACTCTTCACAAGGCTTTTCCCTACTATATATTTTAAACAATAAACACACTTCTGCGTACACACATTTCTCTGTGCCCCACTCAGGCAATCAGATCGCACTTCTGCGTGTAAATACTTCTCTGTGCCCCACTCAGGCAATCAGAATGCACTTCTGTGTGTAAATACTTCTCTGTGCCCCACTCAGGCAATCAGAATGCACTTCCGCATGTAAATACTTCTTTTTGCCCCACTCAGGCAATCAGAACGAACTTCTGTGTCTAAATACTTCTATTCTACACATGCGCTATCTCCGAGACCTGGAAGTTATTTCTCTCTTTTTTTTTCATTTTTTTTTTTTCATTATACTTAACTCATTTAATCATTTAGATTTATTTCCTAATTTTTAATTCTGTTTTTAATTTAGGTTCGTTTTGCTGAGATCTTTTCAGGCAGTTACCACCCAGGCATTAGCTCACAAGGGGCCACACAAAACAAATATAAGCAAATTGCTTATCTTTTTTATGGCTTTTAGTGATCAATAAACTCTTAATGTATGGGGGATTCGTGACTTATGTAAACGCAAGGCTTTATTTTTGTTTTGTACGTCACAGAAAAGGGATGTTTATTTTTGACAGGAAACACATTCTTGTTCTAAAGATGAAACATTCTGGCACAATCAATGGAGAGGTAATGTCTTGTTTTGTCATGGTACTAATCGCTCTGCTGGAGTTTTGAATTTATTTGACCGTAATTTTAGCGGCTCTATTCTTTAATCTTTTTCTTCTTCCGAGGGCAGATGGATCATTGTTGTTATTCTTTTGGGGGAATTTTTGTCTATCTTGGTCAATGTTTATGGTTTTAACAATCATACGCAAAACAGTATTTTTTTTCAGGATCTTCTAAAATTCTTGATTTAAAATGTAAATACCCCTCTGCTGCAGTAATTGTTGGAGGGGATTTTAATGAAGCTCCCGATCTATGTCTGGATCGATTTCCTCCAAAACCAGAGTCATGCAGATGTAACACTATTATAAATGATTTTTGTAGTAACCTTTCGTTGGATGCATACAGGTTTATGCATGTTGAAAATGCGTGGAGATCCGGTGACGATGTGTGCTGTGTGTTGGTGGTGGGAACTGACTCTGTGACAGAAAAGGCTAAGGGTGCTTTTATTAGATCCCCGAATGGAATGGTTAGAAATTTGGGGAGAAAAATTCACCATACTTTTTGTAATTTAAAAAAGAAAAGAGGAAAATCTAAAAGAATATCTTCTCTATATTTTGAAGGCAATTTGGTCACAGACGAAACCAGAGTTATTCATTTTGTTTCCAGTTTTTATTCTCAATTTCTTTCCTTTAAACCAGTTTTTTCTTTTTTTGAGAGGGTTCTAGCATTCACACCTTCAATAAGTGATGGAAATCGGTCATCTTGTGAGATGGACTTGATGGTGGAAGTGTTGGATATGATTATTCAGAAAGCATTTTTTAATACAAACCCGATTCCAAAAAAGTTGTGACACTACAAATTGTGAATAAAAAAGGAATGCAATGTGGAAGTTTCAGATGTCAATATTTTATTCAGAATACAACATAGATGACATATCAAATGTTTAAACTTAATGCAGTATGTGGTCTGGCATTGTCAAGTTGGAAAATGCAAGGTCTTCCCTGAAAGCGACAACATCTGGATGGGAGCATATGTTGTTTTAGAACTTGGATATACCTTTCAGCATTGATGGTGCCTTTCCAGATGTGTAAGCTGCCCATGCCACACACACTCATGCAACCCCATACCAGAGATGCAGGCTTCTGAACGGAGCGCCTTGTCCTCTTTAGTCCGGATGACATGGCGTCCCAGTTTTCCAAAAAGAACTTCAAATTTTGATTTGTCTGACCACAGAACAGTTTTCCACTTTGATACAGTCCATTTTAAATGAGCCTTGGCCCAGAGAAAACACCTGCGCTTCTGGATCATGTTTAGATATGGCTTATTTTTTGACCTATAGAGTTTTAGCCGGCAACGGCGAATGGCACAGTGGATTGTGTTCACCAACCATGTTTTCTGGAAGTATTCCTGAGCCCATGTTGTGATTTCCATTACAGTAGCATTCTTGTATGTGATGCAGTGCTGTCTAAGGGCCCGAAGATCACAGGCATCCAGTATAGTTTTCCGGCCTTAACCCTTACGCACAGAGATTGTTCCAGATTCTCTGAATCTCTGGATGATATTATACATTGTAGATGATGATAACTTCAAACTCTTTGCAATTTTTCTCTAAGAAACTCCTTTCTGATATTGCTCCACTATTTTTCACCGCAGCATTGGGGGATTCTCTTGCCCATCTTGACTTCTGACAGACACTGCCACTCTGAGAGGCTCTTTTTATACCCAATCATGTTGCCAATTGACCTAATAAGTTGCAAATTGGTCCTCCAGCTGTTCCTTATATGTACATTTAACTTTTCCGACCTCTTATTGCTACCTGTCCCAACTTTTTTGGAATGTGTAGCTCTCATGAAATCACAAATGTGCCAATATTTGGCATGACATTTCAATTTATTCAATTTATGTCTCACTTTCAACATTTGATATGTTATCTATATTCTACTGTGAATAAAATATAAATTTATGAGATTTGTGAATTATTGCATTCCTTTTTTATTCACAATTTGTACAGTGTCCCAACTTTTTTGGAATCGGGTTTGTAAAAGCCCAGGTCCAGATGGACTGCCTTTTGAATTCTACAGGACCTTTTGGCAAGATATAAAAGAGTTTGTTTTAGAAGTGTACTGTGTACAGAAAGGTGAACTGACTGAGTCCATGAAACAGGGCTTGATCACATTAATCCTAAAACCTAACAAAGATTCCCTATATTTAGTTAATTGGCGCCCAGTCACTTTACTTCGGATTATAAATTGTTAGCCTCCCTCTATGCAAATAGACTGAAACCATGCTTAGAAGAAATTGTTTCTGTTTCCCAATCTGGCTTTATGAAAGGTAGGCATATAGCAAATAATATTTGGTTAGTCTTAGATATTTTAGATAGTTGTTTTATTTTTAGACTTTTATAAGGCCTTTGATACAGTTTGAATCTTTGGTTTGGTTTTGGCTTTACCTTTGTTAAAGTAATTCAGACTTTTTATTAAAAAAGTATTAATAGCAATGTGTCTTTGGTGAATGGTGTTTCTCCTTGTTTTGTGATTAGCAAAAAGATTCTCAAAGTCTTCTCGTGTGATTCCCATCTGTATGTGAGTGTCTCCCGTCTCAAGTGCAACTCCTCATCTCCTTCTCCACGGATCATCAACCCTATCAACACAAAGGACCGTATCATTCCTGTATCACTCATCTATCTACTTCAAGTGTTCACATATATTTACCTGCACGTCTGTCAACTCTGCTGTGTGTTCAATAAATATCTCTTTCTGTTATCTCAAGACCCTTCTGTATTGTAACAGTATTGAAGTTATAAATTCTGTAAGATATCTAGGTATTTTAATAAGTAAATCTCCCACTGATAGAATTCTAGGTCATTTTTTGCAACGGATACAAAAATCAGAGATTATCTTCAACTGCTGGTTACAAAGAAACTTAACCATATATGGTTAATTTTTGATAAATGTGGAGGCTTACTTTTTTTTTTTTGGCTTGCGATTTCAGTTGCAGTAAACTCCCAATCAAGCTCGCCAATTTTTCAAAGCAAGCCTTGGATGCCTGTAAGCTTGCCTTTTGCCTCAACTTTTCTCCTCATAGAAGTATCATATGGAATCATCAGAATGTGCTGCGTGGAAAAATCTATTTTTTTTATTTTTAAAGATTGGTTTGTCAAAGGTGTAATTTGTTAAAAAAAAAGGATGGTAACTTCTATTCCTATTCTGAATTTACAGCAATTTTTGAAGTGGATACCTCGCCTAGAATTTATGATTGGGTTATTAAATCTCTTTCACCCAAACTGTTATATATGGTTAGGGCATATTGTAATTACAGAGTAGCAAAAAGTACCCAAATTGTCAGAGGTCTGGAGCTTGTAATATTAAATGTTACAATTTTTGAATTGGAAGAATCCTTATTAAGAAGTTCAGCTGTCACCCCAAAGCATTTTTTAAATAAAAAATAAATTACTTATCTTTATACTATTAAAGTATGGCCTGGTATTAAGTTTCTTTTACCTAACAAGATGAAAGAACTTTACTATAAAATTCTTCATAATTACAATCCATGTAACTTTTCTTTACATTTCTAGGACATTTCTTCACAATGCACATTCTGTAACTCTAATCTTGAAACAATACCACATTTATTTTCTGAATGTGATTATGCAAATGAAAGAAGTAGCCTGGCTTATTTTCTCTGCTTACAACAAACTTTTTTATTTTTGAAATAATTAATGTACTGTTTTTGATGTGGGAAACGGGGTCAAATGAGATGGACGATGTGTTAAAATTGCTAACTATATGTGGCCTATTTCATCTTCATAAATGTAAAGTTACTGACTGTATGCCCAACATTACGCTTTTCTGTACTGATCTAAATTTTATGACTCTCTTTGTTCATCACTCAACAAGAAAGCTGCTAAAATGCAATACTGCTGAAAAAAATTTATTTCATTATAACTACCTACTGTATATTTCCTGAAAGTGACTTTTTTTTCCTTTTATATATATTTAATTATTTACTGTCTTAAATGTTTTTGTTAAATAATTCTTTGTTTGCTTGTTTTTCTGTCTATTTTGTTTCAAATCTTTTTTTTTTTCAACTTAATTTTTTTTTTCCTTTTGAGAACAAACTTGCATCCCGCGTGTAACATACATCACATATGTCTGTTTTTACATTTGTTGCAGGTCCACCTAGTCACCAACCATGAACAGAACATAAACATTATACAACGATAATCTTCACAGGGAATAAATAAATAAACAAAAATATAATAAATAAATAATAAAATAATGACACCAAAATGGAAAACAATTATCAAAACTATATAAATTCATTCTTGAATCCAACAAAGGATGGTGGGAATTTTTATTTATTCATTTAAATTATAGGTATTACTATTGCTGGGTATATAGTAGTAGATTGGCCATACCTGGAAAGCCATCAGTCCCAGTCCAAAGATCTCCCTTCTAACCAGGCTGCTTATCTTTTTTTTAAATGAGGTCTGTTGCAATCTAAGAGTATGTTATTTTTTCCATTACATATATTTCTCTAATTAAAGATAACCATTTATTACAGGTTGGTGGAGCCTTTTCTTCTCTTTGGAGCCAGTTTTTGGTGATAGCTTTTTTTGCAGCTACAAAGAGTATTCGGAGTAAATATTTTTCCTCTTTAGATTTCACCTCTTTCATGTTGAAAGGAACAACGCCCACCTGGAGCAAGAAGGAGCAGCGCTCAAGCTCCAAGCCAAGGAGGCCCGGAGGAACCAGGCCCACACTCAACATCGCCTCAATCAGCTACTCCTCGAGACCCAGGACCAGCGTGGGACAGCAGTTGAAACTGACCCCGAGCTACAGGAGGAGGTGGAGAGACTCCAAAAAGCCCTTACAGAGCTCCATCTGGAGACGGAGCATAGAGAGCAGTTGGAAAAAGAATCCAGAGAGGAACTAACTGGAAAACTCCAACAGGGTGAAGTTCTCCTAGCAAGAGCAGAGATCGAACTGAAAGAAAGGGACGCTAAAGCAAAGGCCTGTGAAAACCATCTTAAACAGGCCCGAAATGAAATCCTTGCTCTGAAACAACAAAGAGACTATTTAAAAGATGAGCTTGACACTACACACAGAGAACAAAATATTATTATAAACTGCAAAATGACCTGGGAGGGGAAACACACATCACAGAGTTTCCCCTGGCCAGGGGGCCCAGGCCCCCCAGTCAAGAATCCCTAGTTCAAAGGGGGGTTGAAAGCCCCCTGCCCAAGACACCCAGCATTCAAGAACCTTCATCAGCAGCAAAGGGGTGGGAACCTTCCCAGAAAACCTGTGCCCCTAGCCATGGCATGGCTCCCAAAGAACTCGACAAGTTAGCAAGAAATATTCCCATTTTTACCCCCAAACCCTGCAGGAGGCCATGATGTGTACAGCTACCTGCAGGACATTGATTTTCTATTGCAAAATGTGGCCAACGTGAATGCATGGGACAGATTGTATCTACCAGCAGCTGCGACAGGCTTTGATCAAAGTGTTTTCTGACCCTAAATCGGACCAAGGGCTCCTTGCTGCCATGGACCTTAAACAGGGTCGATTGGAAACCCCACAAGCTTACTACGAAGAGTCTACTTTGGAGAACGTAACGAGCCAGGAATGGAGGAAGATTTCAACTTCAAAACTCTGTTTCTCTGAAATCTGCATCCTGCGGTGAGTCATCATCTAGGAGTCTTGGCCTGCCCACGCAGTATATCTACTTAACAGCTGCGAGACTTAGTCCACAAAGCTCATACTAAGCAGAAGGCTGCATCGGAAAAGACTGTTAAAAATCCAACCATTTACCTGGTCTCTGATCACTGTCCAGAACTGGCCCTAGAAGGCGCACACGCACACCACACACCACACACCACACACCATTTACAGAGAGTCAAGACTGTTCACAGCCAGCAGTGGGCAGCCTCACTATGAGGGTGCCCGTCCCAAGCACTAGACCGAGCGCTCTGAAAGATTCTGGGACAAGCCACGCCCATCCAACAACCCAAAGGGTGGTGCCACGTGGAATGCCAGCCGACGGCCCAGAAATGGCAGACCCTCATCGGCCAGAACTTCAAGCCCCGACCACCAGCAGCAGAGCGCCTCTCGACAAGCACCAAACAAGCCCAAGTCCAAGCTCTCACAGGAGCAGAACAGTGCAGCTACGTCTGAGTCTGCAGAAATCCTGAGGGTTCTAAAAGAGCTGATCCAGAAGAAACCCCGCAAGAGAGACAAGGACAAGCCCAACACTTTATGACTAGGATTAAGGCCTGCCCCCAACATCTGTCCTGACAGCCCTCCAACAGATCCTAACAGCCAGATTCCTGCTGATCAGCCGCTGACTACAGAACCAGCTAACGTCTCACCAAGTGACAGTGCCACCCAATCACTTCAGCTGACGGCTGCATACCCAGAGCAAACCAGCCCACATTGTCACACTGTCGACCAAGACTCCAAGGTACCAGAAAGTGCTGTTTTGGTTGTCTGCCTCCCTAACGAACCACATGAGACCAGCCCCAACTGCCTAGCGGTCAGCACACAAGCCCCGATACCAAGAATCCTGGGAAAACTGATCGTAAGGGGGGTGGCCCGGAAAATCTCGCAGCTAGCCGCAGGAACCCCGTCTCAGCACCAGAGCAAAGTTCAAGTTTACTACTCTGCACTCTTCAACTCACCATAGACTGACTCCTTGTGCCCCAAGGTCATGACAAACTTACAGCTGAATGATGTAACAACAACAGACATTATTCTCGCACTGTGGGCAGACAACCGCCAAGGGCATCTGCGCTTTAAACTTGAAATGGAATAACCGGTGTCTAACCCATTACTTCCTGGTCCTTCCAGACCTACTACATGATGTCTACATTGGAGCAGACCTTCTGATTCGCCACAAAGCTCATGTGGACACTATTAATGAGGTGGTGTGGGCCCCAATGACTTTTACAGCCCCCTGTTGTTCCTGTCAACCCTGAAAACCCCCTGTCAGGCCAGACCATTCCAGAAGTCTGCATCCTGGTCAGCGAACAGGAAGCCGTAGTACCAGCTTATACCAAAGGGGTCGCTGTTCGGCTCAACATGCGACGTGGTCAAACCATAAACCACACGCTGGGTTTCTTCGGGTGAAAGTTGGAAGGCGTGGAACTTGGACTCACTCTGGAAGCCACACCCCTCACTGAAGTGTCATCCCGTGTAGTCTACATCTTGTTCAACAACTGTACGGCCACAGACATCAGAATTACCAAGGCCTACCGTCTGGGACGGCTAGTGAGTCACGACTTCCATGACTTTGAACTTGTGTTACCAGTCATCGGCTCAATCCCATCTGCAATGATCCCAGAAGAGAGCTCAGACAACACAGTATCCACAGCACCCTTCAAGATCATCTCCATAACTTCCAGCATGCTGGTAGCCACCGAACGGGTGTGCAGAACGGAGCTGATGGAGGACCAACACCTGCTGCAGAGTTCAACATCTTCCTGAACAAAGCATGTCCGGACGCTAGAATGAGGGGAAATATTATCTATGTTGATTTTGTTCTCATGTTCTCGGCTTGGCTGCCTTCCAAAACTGCTCTGATGACACACCAGCTACGACGCTGGAGGTAGAGGTACCCCAACAGCAACAACCGACCTGTCACATATACTTCGAAGAGAATGCGTGCCAAGGTATGCCCACTTGCCTACGTCGATTGATGTTCCTACAACCATGAGGGCATCCTAAAGGCAGGTGCAGGGGTGCTATGGTTAAACGACCAACCTTGCCCACCACAACATTTCAGGTTGGGTCCCCAGTTATCGCAGTATGCTGAAGTAGCAACTATTTTCATAACCCTTCAAATTGCCTCGGCCCATAACATCAGAGAACTCGGAGTGTGTCTGGTTTGCTGTCAATTCCAACCGTCAAACCCAAATCACAGAGCTCCACTGCAATGCGGATGAGTCATATTTCCATGGTCGGACCTCCAGATAGACTGGGTGGGACCCCTGACCAGATCGACAAGAGGTAAGTATTTCCTCACGGTCATGTGCCAGTTTACCAAGTGGGTAGAGTGCCTTCCAGCACCTAACGACACTGCCCAGACCACGGCATACCTCCTGATGAAAAACATTTTCACCAGGTTCGGACTGCCACTGAGAGTCAACTCCGACAGAGGCACTCACTTTACGTCCGAGATCATGCAGCAGATTTTGAGACTTCTGGGCGTACAAGCCCAATTGCACATCAGCCATCACCCGATTTCTTCAGGTTAAGTGGAACGATCCAATCGGACCGTAGTCAGCATGCTGAGAAAGTATGTTTCGGCCAACCAGAAAGACTGGGATGTGAAACTTCCTCTGGTGCTCGTGGCCACAGAGCCACCCTGCAGGAGTCAACTCAGGTGTCTCCCTTTGAACAAATGACTGGGCGGCAGATGACACTGCCGCTGCACCTGCTGTATCAACCGGGAGACTCCAGCCTTGTCACAACCTACACCACTCACAAGTACCTCGACAAGCTACACCAGCCCCTGAGAACAACATTTGCTTTTGCCCAACAACAACTTCAAAAGAGTGCTGAAGGCCAGAAAGCATATTACGATTGGAAAGCGTCACGCCAGGAAAAGGATGTGGGTGACAGGGTCTGGTACTACCGTTTCACCCTGCCACCCAAGACCGCCTCAAAGCGGCTGTCAAAGAAATTTCTGCCCCACTGGACGGGACCTCATGAAATTGTGGACAAACTCTCTCCGGTTGTGTACCGAATCAAACTGAGCCGGGGACAGAAAGAACCAAGTTTTAAATGGGTTCACCGTAACCAAATTAAGAGACATGTGGCTGTTGACAGATAAAGGCAGGGAGGGGACAATGCAAACTAAACTTAGTTGCAATCCTCAAAGCGAAAAGACTGTCCTTGCCATCACTCGCTGACCTACCATTTCTCTCCTTCTCTCTCTCTCTCTCTCTTTCCTATACAAGGATGCTGCTGTGGCTCCTGCCAACCAGAGGACAGCCACAATCAGATATCACATCACTGGGTTCAGCATCAGGCATTGTACTGAGGGAACAACCTGGATTTCTGATCACCAGCTGCAGGACTTACACTCAGAAAGTGTACGTGCGGCTTGACCCCCGCAATGTCTACAAAGCACACTACCCCAGCAAAATTGCACAATACAGCTGGGCAGGTGCCCGATGGACAGAGGACTCCCTCACTCACACAGAGGCCGATGTCAGACACATGCTCACCCAACTGGAGAAAATGACTGTCACACAAGCTGAGTTAAGTGGACACAACCAACGCACCAAACGGTTCTTGGGAACTTTGCTCGGAGCCGCCGCTGCCATCGGGACCCTGTTTAACCTCGGCATGTCTAGCGTCAACGCAGTAAGCCTAGCTGAGAGAACAACTTGCAACACAGAGTAAAACCCTGCAAACCATTGGCAAAACTCTGAAAGGCACTGGTTCTCAATATTCAGTGTCCTGCTGAACCAAACGGTAAACTCAATGAAGCAACTGTTTACCGTCTTCCAAAATGACTTTGTTTAAACTCAGATGGTCACAGCTCTGATGACAGACATGCTGCGGGAGGTGAGCTCCTCCATGGACAGCCTGGCCATGGGGAGGATTGCCCCATACCTGGTACCCCTGAGACTCGTGCAAACTGTGCTGGCCTCTGCTACCGTCAGACCCACTGACCCTCTTCAAACCCACCTCGCCTACTCTCTGGGTAGTGCAGAGTGAGGTGGCCTTTCTCCGAAATCTACCTATCATTGAATCAGATAACATCTACAGACTCAAAGACATTGTCAGTGTTGGGTTTTGGCAAGGTAACACCCATATCAAGATATACACACCAGATGTGGTGGCCTACCACGACAGCAACCCACAGCTGTACCTGGCTCCCAATTCGCGCATGTGTATTTTGACCAAAGACATTCACTACCTCTGCCCTAGCAAGCCTTTCCTCAGAGACAACACTGAAGGAATCTGCGGGTTGCAGCCCATGATCAGCGACACATGCTGCCCTGCCGAGGCCAAGCCTCGCACCCAAGTCATCGGAACACGAGCCGAGTTTGTGGGCAATCGATGGCTCGTCAACACCCCCACTCACACTGCCACCCTGACTTACAATCAGCACGACACTGCCACTTATGTCAGCCTGCCTAAACAGAGCATGTGGATCCAAGTGCCCAGAGGTGCCATCCTCCGCCTTGATGATCTGGCATTGTACCATCTCCCAAGTGAAGAATACTAGTCAGAACTGGAAATCCCATCCTTCTTCAAGAATCACAACTTCACTCTAGATCCAGAACTGGAACTGAGGATTCAGAAAGGGGGGTCCCAACTAATCAACATTACTCCAGTCGATACGGCCCTCCAAGCACTGTCCCGACTGCCCATCCTGACCAGCTCACCTATAGTCCAGGCTTGGACTGCTGCCGACACGGCCCTGTGCTTCTCCACGGCACTCGGGTACACACTGACACTGGGCCTGGCCTTCATCCTGTTCAAAAGGGTCAAAGGGATGCGAAAGTCCATGGACAGGTGCCTGGCTGCACCTCCCCGAAGCTTTAAAAGGAAGCCCAGGAAAGGAGGCACCACGACAGAGAATGTGCCAAGCCTCATCGAGATGGACCCTCTATCTGCGGAACCAAAGGTCGAGGACAAGTAGGAACCAACTGCTGCTCGACCATCATGATCCATTTGCCATCCGACCATCATTACCGTCCAACGATGTCCACACATAAACTTTGTTGGCCGAAAGGGGGACTGTAGCACCTGGATGCGAATCACAAATGATCGAGTCAACTCTAAGTTTGTGTAAGCTGTGACGTTTGACCCCCTTTCTGTAACTCACCACGTGGCGCCGACTGGTCGAGACCACGTAGCTTTTTGTCACATTTTATTACACTGCAAAAAATGCTGTTCTTAGAATTTTTGTCTTGTTTCCAGTCCAAATATCTAAAAATTCTTTTTAGAAGCATTTTCTTCACAAGTAAAAATTATTTTCTTGTTTTTAGGAAAAATAAGTCAAAATCAAGTGAGTTTTTCCTTAAAACAAGCAAAATAATCTGCCTGTGGGGTAAGCAAAATAATCTTAATCCAAACTGAAAACAACATTATATACCTTATTTTTGGTTTGATATAAGATTATATAATATATATTGATATAAGAAAATAATTTTTACTTGTTAAGAAAATGCTTCTTGATTTAAGAACTTTAAGATATTTTGACTAGAAACAAGTCAAAATCTCTAAGTAAGAACAGCATTTTTTGCAGTGTACCTCCCAAAGATACTAACCACAAACATAAGCCTTCTTATGGCACCTTTGGGAGCTTGACCTCCCGTTGGGCTAGAGACAGACTGGGTGATGCCAGAAGACAACCCAATATACACACACATACCTATGTAGAGGAAAAACTCTTATAATCCAACTTATAAGTTAACCATTCTTTCTAGAAAGTATATGGTGTATCCCTTTTATGTATGCATGTCCCCATGTGTAATTGGCCTAGTTGTGATGTTTAGTTATTCAAGAATAAGTTTAAATGCTTGTAATCATATGTGTGCTTTCTTAATGTCTTGGTCATCCTACCATTATTAGTTTTGTTCTAAACCTCTACGAATGCTTTAATCAACTGTGTATGTTATGTTACTATAAAATGTGACATGCTACTTTTAAAGTACTTTTGAGAAAACCGTACCCAGATCTGATACCTCATAAGATATGCAAATTAGACCATAAAACCAGACAAAGAAGATATTACAGAATTCACGCTGGCGATTGGCCAGTCAACACTTGAGAAGAGTGGAGATGTTTTGCTATATAACATACCAATGTGCCTTCACCAGTAGCTCAGCTTAACTTTGTTTTCCAGCTCGTCTTCTTTTGACCAGTCTTCATTTGTCCGTCCTCACTGTCTTCCTTGGACCTGCGAGACGGACTTCTTTTTTTTATTTTACATGTTACTTTTGAGTTAAACCTTGTTTGAACATCCCGCCAAAGACACAGCTCGAAACGTACTGAAACCTCTGCAGAATGACGCATATCTTTTGAACTACTGCATCCAAAATTGCCTATGCAAGTATAAGAAACATTTTCTTCCACTGCGTTTTAAAGCTTACATTTGCTGAACTGATTCCGTGCTGGCTTTCAAAGGTTTTAACTGTCTGTAATTTGCCATTCTGTGATCATCTCTGGTTTCCCTGACTTTACTTTTGTTTCATTATATGTATGTGTTAGATTATGGCTCCTAAGGCGTGCCTCATCCTAGTCCTCTTAATTGGCAATTGAATGAACAATCAGTCAGCGTTGAGGGAGAGTATAAAGTCTCATTTTTATTTAGCAGGAGAAGAGATTATATAGAAAGAGTACAAGGGGTGTAGTATAGGTTTAACCAATGAGAGAGAAAAATACATCATATAGCTCATGGTATAGGAATGTGATACATATAGTATAAGCAAGTCTTACAAGTCTAAATATGGTCATCTCCCTGTCAGGTACCCAGGCCTTCCTGGTGATCCCAAAGACCTTCTCCTGTACTTGCAATACAAAAGGCAGGGACCATTCCCTGTCTTCCATTCAATCCTCGTAGAGCCTTGTTCCTTATATGGAAATGGTTCCGGTACATAAAGAAAACCATATGTTAAAGGATATAATACAGCTTCTACAGAGGACAAAATACCTACTGTCCACTTTCCTTTAATGCTGAGACCAACATAAAATCTATCACTTGCCCCTTTTGGCAATAAAATTGCCACACCCAAATCTCAGCATTACTTTTCTTATACACAAATACAATCACATTCTTTACCTTCATAATCATAATATTCTTCAGCAAACATTTCCTTTATTTTCCTTCAAAATTACTAACACTTAACAGTTCTATTCATCAAAGCATACTGAGAGGATACAAATTATTCAAAGCTCTAATAAATGGAATAATACAACAGATAATAAATGCGATAATTAATAGGATTACACCTATAGGAATTAAGGCAGATATAAGCATCTGTTGCCATCCTGTGAGCCATGCTAAGAACCCACTTTGATCTTTATTAACTTCTCGTTCTTGTAATTTTTGAGCAATTCTAGTCATATTTTTTAAACCTTCTGAGATTAAATGATCATCTGCGTCATTCTCAGGAATATAGGTACAACAAGAGGTTCCAACCATAACACACACTCCTCCTCTTGCAGCAGTTAACTGATCTAAGACCAGCCTGTTTTGCAAACGGAGCCCTCAAAGTTCCTGTCAATGTGTCTCTTGTAGTATTGATAAATGAATTAATTCATATCTTGTAACTTCTGCTTCAATCTGAAGACTAGAAACACCTACCCCTGGAAACACTGCTTCAAAGAATCTTTCAGTACCAGTCCAGAGTCGATGTTGCATTGGTACTGGATTATCTCTGCTCAAACTACCAGTTGAACTGCGGCCAGAGAGGTAGCGTTTCTTTTTCTGTTTTATCATAACGTGGGGTTTGTGTGGTCTAATAAACATGGAATATTCTTCCAAAGTTACTAGAGCACATCTTCCACTCCAATCTTCTGGAAGAGTAGTGTAGACTCTATGTCCACACAGCCAAAACCAATCTTTGACAGCTCTAGTTCCCCGTGAAGCAGGAACATATCTATGGCAATTTTGAGCGTAAGTACACAATACTTAGAACACATGTCTTGAATAAAAGGATTAGCCCATCCATAAGCAATCATGGTAGATATAGGACATGGTGTTTGTTTAGAACACTCAGTCATATTAGCTTTTGGATAATGCAAAAGACAACCCATACAACAAGGCATACTTTTTATCTCACAATGATGGTATGTTCGATTACATTTACTTTTAGGAATTACCCCCAGTCTCACTGTTCCAGTTTCCCTTTCCATACACAACAGTGAGTCTGGAATAGAGCCAATGGTTGTCACTTTAGCATGTACTTGCGTTGCAAGCATCATTATTCTACATTTTCCACAACTCCATATTGCGGTTCTATTTGGAGCCATCATTCCAGTAATGCTAACAAAAAGAGGGCATTCTAATTCTTCTTCTGTTATTGGTGATTTAACCTCTACATGTAGTCCAGAAGCACTATATGGCATTTTTGTGCAAACATAACAGTCACCTCTTTTCCTTCATATTTGGCAGTGTAGTTGGCTAATCGCCACCACATATTAGCTGCGAAAGCATGTGGTTCTTCTTCATAATGTACCCAAGTTTCATTACCAGTGCTAACAGCAGCTTGTATATGAATAAATACATTTGTCAGCACAACTAGGTAAAATATCAATTTAGTAATCATGGCTTGAGAGCTTCAATGATAATTATTGCTGGTTCTAAATCTCTAGCAATCTCTTTCTTCTTCTCCTCTTCGAACGTCTTGGTTCACCTTCCGTCGGATCTTTCCTTGGCTCACTGGCTTCCACCTCCGCATCAATCAGAACATTCCCTTGGGATGGAGCTGCTTTCAGTTGACTGGCATGGATCCACTGTGGCGCATCTCCTCAACAACCGTCCATACCGGTGTGATGAATACGATCCTCAACTGAATGGAACTGAATTAAATACTTTGAATGTTGCGATCCTATCTGACTTATGATAGCAACCTGAGTCGTAACAAAGCACTTTTTGCCAGAGGAGAACTGGCCCCCCAACTAAGCCTGGTTTCTCCCAAGGTTTTTTTTCTCCATTTTAACACCTGTTTGCCACCTGATGTCACCTGTTGGAGTTTGGGTTCTTGCCGCTGTCGCCTTTGGCTTGCTTAGTTGGGGACACTTGACAATTGATATTTGAAATTCAACAGTGCTTTGATCTACCTGCATTGACACTATTCCTTAAGAGCTGCTGTGCAGCCAAAATAATGTACCAGTTATCACTGTAAAGCTGCTTTGACACAATATACATTGTAAAAAGCGCTATATAAATAAAGGTGACTTGACTTGAAATGGGTAAGTAGTTTGAAGGAGTCCCTAAGGTGAGCATGAAGGTAGGTCTTGATGCTAACGAGTCCGGACAGTGAGTGTGTGAGTTCGTGTGTCTTTTGTAGTGCTGTGATTGCTGTGCTGATGAGGTGCAGGTGTGCATGTTTAGTTTTCGGGTGAAGGAGTGCACTGTGATTGGGTGATGGCTGAGTCTGGTGTGTCTGTGACATTACCCCCCCCTTCACGACCCGCTCCTGAGGGCCGAGGACCCCGACGTTGTGGTGGTCGGCCTCTGCCACGCGGTGCTGGTCTCTCAGGATGAGTGGCATGGAATGTGTCAAGTTGGTTTGGGTCGAGCATGTCGTTTCTTGGTACCTATGATTGTTCCTTGGGGCCATAGCCTTCTCAGTCCACAAGGTACTCTAAGATACCACAACACCAGGAGTCCAAGATGTCTTGCACGTGGTAAACAGCGCCGTCCTCCACGGTGAGAGAAGGGGGGGGTTCAGGAGCAGCGCCAGGCTCTGTGGAGACAGAAACAGAGGGATGGTGAGGTTTTAGCAGGGAGACACGGAAGGTGGGGTGAATCTTGTATTGAGGAGGTAGTTTGAGTTGGTATGTGACAGGGTTTATCTACTTGACGATGGGAAAGGGGCCAATGAACCTGGGACTCAGTTTACGGCATGGCAGACGCAGTCTGATGTCTCTTGTGGACAGCTAGACCTTCTGTCCTAGCTGTTAGGCCGAAACATCGGAGCGACGAAGGTTGGCTGTCATTCTTCGTCTGCGGAGAGCCCGTTGTAGCTGGTGGTGTGCGGAGTCCCAGACCCTCTCGCTCTCTCGGAACCAGTAGTCGACCGCTAATACCTCTGATGGTTCCCCGGACCAGGGGATCAATGGGGGATGGTAACCGAGCACGCACTGGAAGGGAGTGAGTCCGGTGGTAGATTGTCGTAGGGAATTCTGTGCGTACTTGGCCCAATTCAGGAAATGGGTCCTGGTGGCCGTGACAGAAGGTACAGAGGAAGCGGCTGATTTCTTGGCATGTGGGCAGTCCCCTTAGAGGAATCAGACGACATGACTTGGAGAATCTGTCAATTACCACGAATATGCAGGTACAATTATCAGAAGGAGGGAGGTCGGTGATGAAATCCACTCCTAGGTGTGACCAGGGTCGACTGGGAACAGAGGATGGAGTGTTCCGGAGGAAATGTGCCGGGGGCTCTTCGAGATGCACGTACCTCCTGACGTCCGCTGCCATGTTCGGCCACCAGAAGCGCTCTTTTAGCAGCGAGAGGGTTTCATTGACCCCTGGGTAGCCAGTGCCCAGTGACGTGTGGGAGGAGTGAATGAGGAAAGTGCGCCATGTCCGGGTGATGTACAGCAAACCTGGGGGACAATCCGGCAGAGTGTTGGTGGAGACATTGGAGGAGTTTCCTCAGACCAGACGATAAGATTGACGAAGAGCTTTTCGGGCAGGATGGGTTCAGGTTCCTCAGTATTTTCATCAGGGCTGTGGAGACGAGATAAGGCGTCCGCCTTAACATTCTTGGATCCAGGTCGATAGGAAATAGTGAAATTGACGTGGGTAAAGAACAGGGCCCACCGTGCCTGTCAAGGGTTCAGTCATTTAGTGTCTCTTAGATACTCCAGGTTTTTGTGGTCAGTCAGAACTACAAATGGATGTTGTGAACCCTCCAACCAATGCCTCCCCTCTTCCAGGGCAAGCTCGATGGCCAGAAGCTCCATGTTCCCGATGTCGTAGTTGACCTCCACCGGGTTGAGTTTGAGGGAGAAGAAGGCACATGGATGGAGTCTACTTGGGTTCCCCTGCTGCTGCGATAGGACCGCTCCCACTCCGGTGGTCGAGGTGTCGCCCTCTACTATGAAGGGCTTCTCGGGGTCTGGGTGGACGAGGAGGGGAGCGGTGGTAAAGGCTTCCTTGAGGGTTTCAAAGGCTTGAGTGGCAGCAGGGTTCCAGGACAGAGACTTGAGCTTCTTGTGCAGGAGATTGTTGAGAGGGCTGGTGATGGTACTGTAATCTTGGATAAAACGGCGATAGAAGGTTGCAAATCCTAGGAATCTTTGGAGTTCCTTTATAGTCGTGGGTGTGGGCCAGGTTCTGATTGCTTCCACCTTCCCCTCGTCCATCCGGATGCTACTGCTATCGATGTAATAGCCAAGGAACTGCACTGAGGGTTGATGGAAGGAGCACTTTTCAGCTTTCAGGAACAGATGGAACTCCCTCAGGCATTGCAGGCCCTCCGCAACGTCTTGGCGATGTTCAGCCATGCTCCGGGAGTATATCAGGATGTCATTGATGTACACAAGCACAAACTTGTGGAGGAACTCCCGGAAAACCTCATGCATGAAATCCTGGAATATGGAAGGGGCGTTGACCAATCCATACGGCATAACGAGATACTCATAGTGTCTAGTAGGGGTCACAAAAGCTGTTTTCCACTCGTCCCCCTCATGTATCCGGATGAGGTTGTAGGCGCTGCGGAGGTCCAACTTGGTGAAAACAGTGGCACCACGGAGATGTTCCAGCACTGATGGGACGAGAGGAAGGGGATAATGGAACTTAACAGTGATCTTGTTGAGTGCTCTGTAATCGATGCAAGGCCGCAAGCCTCCGTCCTTTTTTGCCACGAAGAAGAAGCTGGAAGCAGCAGGGGAAGTATACGGGCGGATGTAACCTTGGGCTAGAGTCTCTTTGATATATTCCTCCATGGCCTTCTCCTCCGGAAGTGACAGGGAGTAGATTCTTCCTTTGGGCACCGGCTCACCCGGAAGCAGGTTGATGGCGCAGTCCCATGGCCGGTGTGGAGGCAGCTTGGAAGCTCTTTTGGGGCAGAAGATGTAAGATGTCACTGAACATCATGGGATGTCCACCGAACGTTTCTCTACGGGGCTCTCGATGGAGGTGGCACAGACTGACAGATCTTCGGAATGAGGAGGGAGTGGCACAGGGAAATTAGAGAAACAGTTCGGGAAGCAGCTGTCACCCCACTTCAGGATCTCGCCGGTTTTCCAGGAGATGACAGGGTTGTTCCAACCATGGGTGCCCTAGTATCACGTCAGTGGTGGACTCCTCCAGAACCAGCAGATGTTGTTGCTCGACATGAAGGATGCCCACTTGGAGCTGCACTGGCCCGACACTAAAGCGTACCTGTATTCGACTGATAGGTCGTCCCGTTATCGAGTGGACTTGGTAGACAGTTGGCGTGGCGGTCGGCTTGAGGCTCAACCCTTGACGATATGTTATCAGGGACTGCTCATTCCATCCGCTGGTGGCATATTTATTCACAGTCATTGAACCTTGTTTTAAATGGTATAGTTGCTCACTAATCGATGAATCCCAAGCAGGTTTTCTGAAAACTTCTTTGAAGTGGGAGACGAAACTGGAGAACAACTGTGTGACTGGATTATTCTGGGACCAAAGAGTATCAGCCCAGCGAAGCACCTGGCCATCTAATTGGGAGATTATAAACGCTACCTTAGTGCGGTTGTCAGGGTACAGGTGCAGTTGCATCTCCAGGACCAGTGAACATTGCAGGATGAATCCGTTGCAATCCTCCGCCGAACCAGAGAAGGGCACAAGTTTGGCCATGGGACTGACGTATGGAGGCGGTGAAGGAGAGGCGGTGGTGTTGACGGACGTGCTCGGTGGTGGAGATGCTGGTGGATTCGTGGTTAGTGCTCGCCAGAGAGCCTCCACGAGCTCTTGAAACGGGTCTGAGGTGCTCATTCTGGTTGTTCAGCGGTTACGGTCCGGACTTCTGTTACAAATAGAAGGGACAGAGGCACTAGAATGCAGGTAACAGGTTTTATTTAAACAACCAGAAGAGAGAGTCAACAGTGCAGGTAAGTGAACAGGTGAATGCAGGTGGTGGGTAATGGCAATGGAACTGATACTGTCCTTTTCTTTT
This sequence comes from Elopichthys bambusa, assembly GCA_037101425.1. Taxonomy (NCBI): domain Eukaryota; kingdom Metazoa; phylum Chordata; class Actinopteri; order Cypriniformes; family Xenocyprididae; genus Elopichthys; species Elopichthys bambusa. The sequence continues at coordinate 11,780,297 of CM074447.1, read as the reverse complement.
GCAGAGGTAGCGGATGCAGAGACTGACTGGAACAAAGGAGACGCAGGAGAACTCACACGAGAGGAGGAATCACAAAGGAGACTTGGTAACACGCTGGAGACAGGTAAGTAGTCCTTAAGGTGAGCATGAAGGTAAGTCTTGATGCTAACGAGTCCGGACAGTGAGTGTGTGAGTTTGTGTGTCTTTTGTAGTGCCGTGATTGCTGTGCTGATGAGGTGCAGGTGTGCGTGTTTAGTATTCGGGTGAAGGAGTGCGCTGTGATTGGGTGATGGCTGAGCCTGGCGTGTCTGTGACAGTCAGTCGCTACAAATCTTTGAGCGGTTTTCCAAGTCCTCTAACTTCTCCTCCATCTGAAGCTGTTTTTTCATCATATATGTAAACAACCTGTCCGATCACTCGCATCTCTCCTCAGTAATTCTTTCTCTCCTCCTGATTCTTTCTTCGGATTTGTCCATTCGTTTTTCGAGTCCTTTTATTCCTTCAATTACTTGATCAATTCCTCCAGTTTCCCAAACTTCTCGTTTATTTCCTTCCTCATTCCACGCATTTCGTTGAGTATTTCAGAGGTCGGCAAGTCGCTGAAAGCATCCTGGTTAGCATTTGCGCTAGCCGCTTGGCTAGGCTTGAAGGCATAGGTTATTTTGCCGATACCCTCACGATTTCTTCGACTTTGCATTGTAGATTCACTGTTTAGTTACAAGAACGAATTTTCGAACATTAACAACCTGTTATGGGTGTCGGTTGCAGCAGAGCATTCACAGACTTCTACAAAATAGGGTATTTATTAAATGAAGGAGAAAGAACACAACCAAACACATTAACTAACAATAAGAACAGACAAGGAGTGCTGGGAGTGAGCCCATTATAAAGGGAGTGCTGATGATGAAGTCCAGGTGCAGGTGATCAGTGATGATGGGGAGATGACGAGGAAGTGAATGCAGGTGTGGAAACAAGGAGGATGATAAGAAATGGAGTCCAGGACAGGAGGGAACTGTGACTGAACCTCACGCCGTAGGTGGAACAACCGGGTCAGAGGCCGTGGGCAGCAATGGCGGGTCAGGGGCCTCGGGCGGCCATGGCAATGCCGGAGCCCCACCCATGAGTTCTTCACCCACGGGTATGTGGCCCCCTTAAAAATTTCTTTGGGGAAATCCGTAGTGGTGGCGAAGGGCTCGTGGAATGGAGCGGGCTCGTGGGTTGGAATGGGCTCATGGAGGGCTGGAGCGGGCTCGTGGAAGGCTGGAGCGGGCTCGTGGGAGGCTGGAGCGGGCTCGTGGGAGGCTGGAGCGGGCTCGTGGAAGGCTGGAGCGGGCTTGTGGGCATCTGGAGCGGGCTCGTGGGCATCTGGAGGGGGTTTGTGGGCATTGTGGGCATTGTGAACTGCCGCTTGCTCGTGGAGAACTAGAGCTGGCTCATGGAGAATTAGAGCGGGCTCGTGGAGATCGTGGAGAATTAGAGCGGGCTCGTGGAGATCGTGGAGAATCGGAGCGGGCTCGTAACTCATAACTCTTAACTCTTGTTTTCTTCTCTTGAGCTCCCTCACTTGCTCTGGCTGAAAGGATAACAACAGTATAGAGAAATGGCGAGATCGCATAATTTCAAAGAAAATTAATAGATATGCTCAGAAATGTCATGTAAACATGACATTTTATCAATATTTTTCTAAATGTGTAAGCCTTTGGACTTAAAATCCTTAATGGAGTTGTTTTGTGCATTATTGTGATAGAAAAATAAATGAAAGCAGGTGCGACCGGTAGCCTATGTGTTCTCATTTGTAAGTCGCTTTGGAGAAAAGCGTCTGCTAAATGACTAAATGTAAATGTTCTCTTTTTATGTGAAATGGTAAATATAATTTAGATTTAGCTTGACTGATGTGCACTCCTGACAAATTAATAAATTACTGTTACTGTAAACTTTTTTATTGTAAAACATTGGTCAAATATTGATGTTGGAATCCTAAATTGATCTCCAAGGCAGTTCTTCAGTTCTTGTATGATACAGGACTGTATATGGATCAAAGACATAGGTCTTCAAGGTATTTATTCCAGTTCCATCCAGTTGAGGATCGTATTCATCACGGCGGTACAGGCGGTTTGTTGAGGAACTGTGCCATTGGCTGACATGTCGATGAGGCCTTCACAATGGATGATCTAGTTGACTTAATCTCTGCTGATACTTCAGGGCTGCGTTGTGGTCGTGTCAAGGCGCAGGTCCTCGATCTCACCTAGATACGGCCCGGATCTGGTTGACTACGGTAAACCTTGGGATAAACAGAAAGACTAATATTAGCTGAGATGCCATTCTTCTTCTGATGTAACGAGTACATCTGGTGTAACAGGAAGTGTTCCCGGTTCCGGCTGACCTAATCTATGCAGCCTAATAATCCTTTAACGGATTTGAAAATATAAATTGATAATGTGTTATGTGTATGCCAGGTTAAAGAGATGCGTTTTTAGTCTAGATTTAAACTGACAGAGTGTGTCTGCTTCCTGAACAATACTAGGAAGATTGTTCCAGAGTTTAGGTGCCAAATAGGAGAAGGATCTACCGCCTACAGTTGATTTTGATATTCTAGGTATTATCAGCTGGCCTGAATTCTGAGATCGCAATAGATGTGAAGGACTATAATGCATTAAGAGCTTGCTCAGGTACTGGGGAGCTAAACCATTTAGTCCTTTGTAAGTAATTAGCAAGATTTTAAAATCTATACGATGTTTAACAGGAAGCCAATGTAGTGTTGACAGAACTGGGCTAATATGGTCATCCTTCCTAGTTCTAGTAAGAACTCTAGCTGCTGCATTTTGTATGAGTTGTAGCTGATTTATCAGGTGAGCAGAACAACCACCCAGTAAAGCGTTACAGTAATCTGTACTAAATGTCCGCATCAATAGAAATTTACAAAAGTAATTTTATATACATAGGAAGCACATTAAATGCAAGTAAACCTAGGATATTGGCAAAGTTTAAAAATGTAAAATTACAAGTAATTATCATTTGGGGTAAAACTAATTAGTCTTTAATATGGCATAAATAGAATGAATGACATTTTAATGGGTGTCTTCTGTAAATCATAGTAAAAATGTATATTTAATTTTTGCGCAGAAAAAACAAACAAACAAATTAAACAGGACCCATTCTGATGTATTGAAAGACAACAATTCAAAGCTGTATTACACTTACTGTTTTGATGCTTGCAAAACCCTTTTTAGTCTTTGACCCATATAAGAATTTAGTTCAAACTTTGACCTGTGGAGGGCAGTAATACGCTTAGGAGCGTCTACACTGCCGGAATTCTACAAGAAGAAGAAAGATGGGCCTCTGTTCATAATTTTGAGTTATATCGTGTCTATTGTAAGAACAAACTGAAGTAACTGCAGGCTTGTGCTGACAGCTCAGATATACTCATGATGAACTGATGGAGGAGCTCAGGTAAGAGAAATACAGCAACAGAAATGTCACTGCAGTCCGTGATTGAAGACTCGCTGTAGTTTTATTTATGTATGTAGGCTATGTGAACAAACATGCAGAAACACAGAGTTTGAGCGTTTGAACATGGTCGGGTGTGTTTGTTTGCTCCCCGGTGCTTGTTTGTCCGTGTTTGACGCTGTTTAACACACATTCGTGAGCGTTTGTTTGTTGTTTGACTGTAACTTTACTTTCTGTTCTGCCGGTTAGTAGTGAAGGTGACACGGGTGAGCAATGACAGAACGACAGCTTCAGCCTCATTTGCGTCCCTGACTGGTGCAAAATGCACCTTTTGCAAAACATTTAAAATGGTAACAATAGCTTCATTTAGGCTATATCTTTTTCGGATTTTCCATTAAATGCTAAATTAATTATTTCCACTACTTGTAAAGACGTAATAAATGAACATGGGGGCTCCTTAAGAATCTTTCATTATCTTTTTTGTTGTTAGTGTTGTTGTTTTTACTATGACAGTGCACACAAATTTTTAATTTATAATAGTAATAGTAAGCGTATGGTTCTGTGGTTGAACCTATGGTTACCATGGTATATTTCACACCAAAATTAACATTATGTCATTAATTACTCATCCTTATGTCTTCCAAACTCGTAAGACTTTCGTTCATCTTCGGAACACAAATGAAGGTCTTTTTGATGATATCTGAGAGCGATCCATCTCTCCATTGACTGCTTTTGCAACTGACACTTTGAAGCTTCAAAAAGATCATAAAGAGATCGGAAAACTAATCCATATGAATCGAGCAGTTTAGTCCAAATTCTCTGAAGAGACTCAATCACTTTTCATGATAAAATTATTTAATTTAGGTACTCCCATGTAAACATTTGTCAGCGAACATAAGCAGAAGCTCAACCGAACATAAATAGGTAAGGAATAATTGACAATGGGCTGGTTAATTATTAGAGCCTCCGTTGCTAATTCCAAAACATCATTTTAGAGCTAGTTATGGAGGCTTCAGCCATTGATAGAAAGCTAATATGGTTATTAATGCAGTTATGAGGGAGAGGGAGAGAGAGAGAGAGAGAGAGAGAGAGAGAGAGAGAGAGAGAGAGAGAGAATAAGCATATGTGAAGCCTACCTGAGTCTGGCCGTCTCTCAACCATGTTCGGCAGCATTGTCTCTAGAACAATAATGGTAATTCACAGGTTCTCTACTGGACCAAAGACTTTATGTGGGCTAAATAACCAAGAAACACTCAAGTACCAAAATATTGGTCAAAATACAAATGTAACAATTTTATTTTTGTACAATCATAATATTAAAAACCAGGGTCACGGCAGGTTAATGCAGCCATGACCGGTACCATTCAACTGACAATGTATTTGAAATTGATAATCAGCAAAGTTAGCTTAGAAAAGAATAAGACATCAATGAACAGGACAAAATATTCAGCACGAGGGTTTTAAAGGCTGTTGTGAAATACATACATTAAATTTATTCATGTAATCACCTAACATGCATAATTTCATTACACAGCAAACCTCAAAGCCATATAAATATACATGAATAAATCACTTAAATACCGAACAAATAAATACACACCAAATTTTATTAAGGACAAACCATCGATACCACTCAAGCTAAATACATAGCTGTCATCAATTTACAGTATAGGAGACATATGGGAGATAACAATAACATGCCTTTAATACCCCCTTGCTCACACACGTGCTCTTTACAAACAAATAGTGCTGGGGGACAGATAAGTATGGGGGTAGAATGGTAGCAAAATTCCAAATAAATAGATTATGATCCACAAATAAATGTAAAGATATTCACAAAAAATAATCTTTTGCACAAATTAATAGAATGAGATCCACAAATATATGTTAGGAGTTTCACAAAAATTAATTGAATTCACAAATAAATAAAATGAGATTTGCTAATAAAAAACATATTCACAAATATGTTTTTTTGTCACAAGCACAAATTTATTTGTGAATCACCACCTGTACATTTGTGAATTGCTTTCTGTGCATTTGTGGATCGCTGCACGTGTTTGTGGATCTCTTCCTGCACATTTGTGAATCACCTCACGCATTTGTGAATTCTGAAACAATTCTAGCATCATGACTGCAGACAAATCCACAAATAGGTCAACTCCACCTACCGACTACTCAAACCAATCAGATAACGGCCACGTTGCGCTGACCAATCACAGCACACTTTGGCTACAACCAATCACGTTTTGCTTTACAATCAGGGGCGATCTCGTCCTGCATTGGCTTAGAAAGGAAGTAGAGGGTTCTTAAACAATGGTACAGTAAAAAGAGGTTTAAAATGTATATTTCGTTAGACCACTAGACTGTGTGTCAAGCCAAGCCAAACTATTATATTTATGCGCCATTTAAAAATGCCAGAGAAACAGCACTCTCTGTTATGGGAACAACAAAGGTATATTGGATACAGATGCGTTATGGAAGCGTCACGTTATTCAAGATTGAACAGAAAGCCTCAATAATTAGCTATTAACTTATCTAACTGGATTTAACCTTTTGATAAACATGTGAGTTTGCAAAATAGATTAAACTGTCGTCACATAACGACAGCATTTCCCAGTTTATCAATCAAACATGGAATATGAGATGTGGACGATCAGTTATTTTTATTTTTATTTATCCTTTTTATTAAAAAATAGAAGAACTACAAACAATAGGACATTCTTACTTGAAATAGCGTTCAAGTAAGAAACAATACAGAAACTGAATGATCAAATCTAAAACCCTGCATAGTCCTCACATGAATTAAATATACATTGATTCATAATAAAGCTACAAAAGTTATTCAGTCAAGAGCAGTGAGTAAAGTTCTCTTTAAGACCTAATGCACGACCACGGATCCTACTAAAACGCATCCGATTTCATTCCTAACTGATAACGTTCACTTAAGACATAACCGACTGTGTTTTAATAAATACTCACCAAGACAGACATTTTGACACAACAGTGTGTATTTGACCGTTCGAGTGCAATAAGGCACGAAAGAGAACTGAAGGGATTGCACGCTGTCAAGAGAGTCGGCTTGTGCAAGCGCTTCAGGTCTGTGTGTCAGACAGCAGACAGTGCAAGACCTTAAGGAGTTCTTTTCTTCAACTTATTGTGGTTAATAACTCTTTAACGTCAAGCAAGTCACGTACAGTAAGTTGCGTGCCCAGTCTATTCACTGCTATATGCGTTGACCTAAAGCTCTTCGCAATGTTTTGTAGTAGCCTAATAAAATCATTCATATATCACATGCTGTTGCGATATGCATATCGCAGTGTGTACATTTGCAATATTTCAATATATTGTGCAGCCCTCTTTTAATATATGATTTTCTCCTCTCTATTTTGTACTCCCTATTATTTCATTGTCTTTTTTTCCCCCTTAGTTCAGGGCTTAGAAATGGACCCTTCTCTTCTTGAATCTCATCTGTCGTCCCCAGCATCACCTGTCTCCACAGCGTTCACTGCATCTGGGCACACCCTTCATCCAGTTTCCCCATCTTCAAAGCTGAGCTCCTATCCTTCAGCAATGACTCCACCCCCACACCTTGCCTCAAAGACAGGTCGATCCCAGCTGAATGCAGCCAGCAATTCCCACACTGCCTTTCCAGGACAATCATCTTTTCCTCCACAGGGTACAGATTCACTCTGTTTACCAGCACACAGTTCATGCTTGTAACCAACCCTATCTCATGGGAAAACATAATTATTTTATGAGGTGGCGATTTCATACAAATTTGTACAATGTGAATCATACAAAAACATATGATTATTAGAAAAAAGTAAGCATGAAGGTCCACCCCTAAACATACCCATAACTGGGGCATAAGCAGATTATACAAAAACGTATGAATAAGATCTAACAAATTCATACTAATTAGACACCAATTTGCCAAAACTTAAAATAGTAAGAATTGCCATGAGATTGTGTTGTCATAACAGTGCTAATCCATAAGAATCAAAAAGATAAAACATACATAAGTGCTGTGTCATTGATTATTTTACCCGGTCATGGAAGTCAGATGACTCCCATGCTTTTTTCACAAGTTCCTGTGTCATGAGTCATTGTGTACACTTAGTTTAGATCTTCTATTACACATGCACCAGTAGGGCTGGGTATCGAATTCGATACTTTTTACGTACCGGCCGAATTGCCTCGATACTATCGAGTATCGAAAAGTGTCTTGTCATTCGGTACCAAATTTCGATACCTCCAAACTGAGTTGGCGGAGAAATGCTGTCGCTGTCTAGTTGTAATATGCAATGTAATAACGTTGCTCTACATTGTTATTTATATCTAAATATATAAAACTATGCTGTTTATGTAAGCAGCCGGTTCACTACAGTCACTCCAGATACTGTGAACAGCAAAACAGAAATGCCATACTGCCTGCACAAACAGCGGGATGCGCAATGTTTTTAGACTTGTTATAGGCAGGTACAACACATAGCAGCATTACATCAGCGTTCGTTCCTCGTGACAGGCTCTAGTTTGCCTGCACAAGCACAGGATCTGGCTCCAGAACGTGAACAATTCTGGTGGAAAAGGGGTATCAGCGTCCTCCTGATACTGCCACTGTGTGCAAGCATCAACCACACCCTCAGAGTGGACATTTTCAAACGGTACTCTCCTGAAAAAAATAAATAAATAAATAAATAAAAAATATACCATATATATATATATATATATGTTTATGATCCACGGGTCGGGCCAAGTAATAAAAAATATTCCAATTAATTGCAGGTGGATGAGTGATATTTCATTAATGTGTTGCTTTTAATAAAGACACTGAACTCTCTTTCCAACTTTCCAACAATGATGTAAGGAAACAGTGGCAAAATATAAGTTTGAAGGGAGTAAAGCCTGTGTTTAAAGGCTGTTAAGGAAATGTAATTTAGCCAAATAAGAACTTTAATTTTAAATAAATGTTCATTTATAAGCAGACTTTTTTTTATTCCTTTGTGTAGTGGCTCAGGAGATGAGTCTTTGAGTCTGTTTATTAAAAAAAAAAAAAAAAAAAAATCAAACTTAAAATATAAAACCGAAGATTATTTTGAGATAATGTAATCTTGTTAAAACCGATTTTATAAAATTGGTATCGAAAAATGTATCGTTCAGGAATTGGTATCGAAGTCAAGGTATCGATATCGAAATTTTTTTGAACGATACCCAGCCCTATGCACCAATGTTGTTTTTGTTAACTAAAACTATTAAAAAATAGTTTTCAGTTATTGACATTATATATACAATAACCATATTCCAAATTATTATGCAAGTGACATATTAGTGGGATTTCAGTACAATAAACATTCAGATTTTTGTTTTTCAAAGAAAGTTTATTTGCAGCATGGGATAGTCCATTGTCCTGAATGTAAATCCTTTTATTTCAGAAGGCCCTATCCTTCTTTTTATACTATAGCAGAAAATGGTCAGTTATGAACTCCACATATCTTGCAGAAGTCATTTTGACGCCCTCAGAGACCCTAAAGAGACTTTCCATCTTACTTTCCAATATTCCAGACCAAACCATCACCTCCTTGATGACATCACTGTTCGAACGTGGTGGCCTCTTACCAACTAGTCTCAGCCTCAGACGTCACTGCCACGGTCCGTTGGCTGAACGTCTGATGCATATGGCACACTTATCTGGAAACACTTCAGGAGTTTCGAAGTAGTCATCTGGTTGGTTGAATTCCACAGGATGTCCGAGAGATGCGTGTGTCGCGTTCTTTAATAGTCCGTCTGGAAACAGTTGCCGTACCGCCGTACCCCCTCTTAGAAGAAGAACGTCATTGTGTTTACAACTGTGACTATGAGCGCTCACCAGGATCAACTAAACGCTGGGTGAAGTTTACGGCACCATTGTTGCAATAAACTTGCATAACGTTCTTGAATGAATAATATATTAGATGCATGCCAGTCTGTTATTGCAGGGACATCAACTTTACATTTACACGCCCCGAAACATGACTCGAAACCAAACGAACTGTGATTGGTATATTTTTATAGCTGTTTAATAAAATTAATTTTGTTTTTGACAGAAACTTTCCTTAATAACCCAGTTCTCTTCTTGTGCTTTAAATTACTCACAAATCTTATGATACTTTGATAATCTACATTCAGGTATCATTGATACCAGTTCAGTTTCTCCATATCTAAAAAGATATGGAGAAATAATAATAATTTAAAAAAAAAACACTTTCTTTGAAAAACTAAAATCTGAATGTTTATTGTACTGAAAATCTACTGATATGTTATTTGCATACTAATTTGGAACACCGTGTATTAGGGATGCACTAATACCAAGCTCATGTACTTGTACTCGTAAAAAATACCCCTGATACCAAAGGTGGCAGCAGCAGAAGAAGTGGACGTAAACATTTGGGTGAAAACAGGATATGTGTCCGTATCCATGGATTCGGTCTTAAAGGGACCATAGCCTATATTTGTCATTTAATGTTAATAAAACAACAAAAGATGTTAAATAAATGAACACATGGTAAATAAACCTAATTTATCTGAAAAACAAGTTTATTTAATTTGTATCTCTGTAGTATTTGTTGTATTGTTTGTACATTTCTTTTTATATAACAACAATTATATATTAGTAATTATGCCCTTTGAAGGTTATTGGACACTGAAATTTTTGTTCTTTAAGTTTGTGACAAGCACATAAAAATTATTAAATTATTTTTTCATTAGAGTAGTAATAAAGAAGCTGTCCTAAATTCATGCAACATCAAAAAAGAGAGAGAGAGAGAAATTAATAAATGTATAGCCATCGGTATCGGTGAGTACTAGAAGAAAAGTATCTGTACTCGTACTCGGTCCTTAAAAAATGGTATCCGTGCATCCCTACAGTGTATAAATGCTTTTTCTCCAAAATATGTGTGCCAAAATTATTGGCACCACTACAAATTTTAAATGTAAAAATCTAAAGTACAGTGGGTACGGAAAGTATTCAGACCCCCTTAAATTTTTCACTCTTTGTTATATTGCAGCCATTTGCTAAAATCATTTAAGTTCTTTTTTTTTTTTTTTTTCCCTCATTAATGTACACACAGCACCCCATGTTGACAGAAAAACACAGAATTGTTGACATTTTTGCAGATTTATTAAAAAAGAAAAACTGAAATATCACATGGTCCTAAGTATCCAGACCCTTTGCTCAGTATTTAGTAGAAGCACCCTTTTGATCTAATACAGCCATGAGTCTTTTTGGGTAAGATGCAACAAGTTTTTCACACCTGGATTTGGGGATCCTCTGCCATTCCTCCTTGCAGATCCTCTCCAGTTCTGTCAGGTTGGATGGTAAACGTTGGTGGACAGCCATTTTTAGGTCTCTCCAGAGATGCTCAATTGGGTTTAAGTCAGGGTAAATGATTAAATGATTATTTTAGTTGTGTGCTTAGGGTCATTGTCTTGTTGGAAGGTAAACCTTTGGCCCAGTCTGAGGTCCTGAGCACTCTGGAGAAGGTTTTCGTCCAGGATATCCCTGTACTTGGCCGCATTCATCTTTCCCTCGATTGCAACCAGTCGTCCTGTCACTGCAGCTGAAAAACACCCCCACAGTATGATGCTGCCACCACCATGCTTCACTGTTGGGACTGTATTGGACAGGTGATGAGCAGTGCCTGGTTTTATCCACACATACCGCTTAGAATTAAGGCCAAAAAGTTCTATCTTGGTCTCATCAGACCAGAGAATCTTATTTCTCAGCATCTTGGAGTTTGCTAAAAAACACCTGAAGGACTCCCTGTGAGCTTTCATGTGTCTTGCACTGAGGAGAGGCTTCCGTCGGGCCACTCTGCCATAAAGGCCCGTACTGGTGGAGGGCTGCAGTGATGGTTGACTTTCTACAACTTTCTCCCATCTCCCGACTGCATCTCTGGAGCTCAGCCACAGTGATCTTTGGGTTCTTCTTTACCTCTCTCACTAAGGCTCTTCTCCCCCGATAGCTCAGTTTGGCCGGACGGCCAGCTCTAGGAAGGGTTCTGGTCGTCCCAAATGTCTTCCATTTAAGGATTATGGAGGCCACTGTGCTCTTAGGGACCTTAGGTGCAGCAGAAATTTTTTTGTAACCTTGGCCAGATCTGTGCCTTGCCACAATTCTGTCTCTGAGCTCTTCAGGCAGTTCTTTTGACCTCATGATTCTCATTTGCTCTAACGTGATATTTCAGTTTTTCTTTTTTAATAAATCTGCAAAAATGTCAACAATTGTGTTTTTCTGTCAATATGGGGTGCTGTGTGTACATTAATGAGGAAAAAACTTAAATGATTATAGCAAATGGCTGCAATATAACAAAGAGTGAAAAAGTTAAGGGGGTCTGAATACTTTCCGTACCCACTGTATATTCCCATGCATAAGGTATGTTTTGTTTTTTCTCTTTAAAACTGCAGTAAACCAAAGACCGTCTCAAACCTGCGATTTGAAATTGCTGGTGTTTCTGACGTCACGAACTACCTTGTAACCAATCACGTCAACGTGCCGGCGGGCTTTAGCATATCATTAACTGACCTCGCAAGGGAGTCTCAAAAGAAGGTTATCCCAATATATTTTTCAGTTGATATGAAAAATAGGGTAGATTTAGCAATATGGCTCGTGTATGATGAGCTTGGCTGCAGAGAGAAGCAGCCAAGCAACAGGAGGATCTACATACTGTAAGTGTTTTTGTGTTATTTGTAGCTTGATTTAGTGCTGTGCTGCTGCTAGGAAAGTTTGTTTACTGTGTTCATGTGGCAAGTCGCGTGTGTTCTCGTTTCGCTCTGAGTCAGTAAGGCGTGGCCTGCTGAAATAATTAAAGTTGTATCAAGTGAGTATAAAACTGTGTAGTATACCGTGGCAGCGGACGCGGCAGCCCTCGTGTGAAGCCCTCATCGCGTGAAGACCAAAGAGTGTAAAGACCAGCGACTCTACCTGTGCGACTCCACCGAGCAAGGACACAGACAAGGCACTTGAGTATTGCTCTGTTCTTTTTTCCTCTTCTCCTTCCTCTTTTATATAGTTTGTTCTTGTCTGTCTATCTTGCGACCTATTTTAGTTATGTGTTTCCGAATTCCCACTATTATTAACACTCGTAAAACGCGTCCCAAACGTTGGAGGCAGTGCAATCATAACAACCTGCGTATTCTACCCATGTCATCTAGTACATTACTTTCAATCTCTATTGGTCTTTGGAATTGCCAATCTGCTGTAAACAAAGCAGACTTCATTACATCCATGGCTACTCATTTAGGTCTCCATCTCATGGCTCTGACTGAGACATGGATCAAACCAGAGGACACTGCCACACCGGCAGCCCTCTCCTCTAATTTCACTTTCTCTCACACCCCACGCCAGATTGGGAGGGAAGGTGGTACTGGTCTGCTTATGTCCAATGAATGGAAGTTCAATCCTTTACCAGCTCTCTGTGACAATAGCTCATTTGAATTACATGCAATTACCATCACCTACCCTGCTAAAATCCATATTGTAGTGCTTTATCATCCCCCAGGTCAGCTTGGTAATTTCTTGGAGGAGTTAGATGTGTTGCTCTCATCCTTCCCAGAGGATGGTACTCCTCTGCTAGTACTTGGAGATTTCAACATCCATCTAGACAAACCTCAGGCTGCTGACTTCCACACTCTGCTTGCCTCATTTGATCTCAAGCGAGTGTCTACTACAGCTACCCACAAATCAGGTAACCAATTGGACCTCATCTACACACGCTGCTGCTCCACTGATAATACACTGATCACTCCACTATACACCTCAGACCACTTCCTCATCACTTTTAATCTCAACTTGACCCCTAACTCAACACGCACTCCACCACATGTTACTTTTCGGCGAAACCTACGTTCGCTCTCACCCTCCGACCTATCCACTTTGGTCTCATCCACACTTCCTCCCCCTAATCAGTTCTCATCTCTGGACACTAACAATGCTACTGACACCCTTTGCACCACGTTAACATCCTGCTTAGATGATTTCTGCCCCCTTTCATCCAGACCAGCCCGCGCCACCCCCTCTGCCCCCTGGCTATCCGATGTTCTCCGTGAACATCGGTCTAGACTTAGGGCTGCAGAGAGGAAGTGGTACAAATCTAAAGATCCTACTGATCTTCGCTTCTATCAGTCACTCCTTTCTTCTTTTCTACAAATGTCTCCAATGCTAAAACCACATACTATCACAACAAAATTAACAATTCTACTGATTCCCGTACACTTTTCAAAACTTTCTCTTCTCTTCTTTGCCCTCCTCCCCTCCCTCCCACATCAGCTCTTACAGCTGATGACTTTGCCACATTCTTCACACATAAAATAACAACCATCAGCGGCCAATTCTCCATACCACATACTGACAATAACATCTTAATGGAAAACACACATATTCTCCCCTCCTTCTCTCTGCTCTCTGAGGCAGATGTTTCCAAACTCATCCTTTCCAATCACCTTACTACCTGTCCGCTAGACCCTATCCCCACTCATCTTCTTCAGGCCATCCCCTCCTCAATTGTACCTGCACTCACTCACATTATCAATTCTTCTCTTCACACTGGTACATTTCCCACAGTTTTTAAGCAGGCTAGGATTACACCACTGCTTAAAAAACCCACTCTGAATCCAGCGCTTTTAGAAAACTATAGACCGGTACCCCTTCTTCCATTCATTGCGAAGACACTTGAGAGAGTGGTGTTCAACCAACTGTCTACTTCTCACACAGAACAACCTCCTTGACAACAACCAGTCTGGCTTCAAAAGTGGCCACTCAACTGAGACTGCCCTGCTCTCAGTTACTGAAGCCCTGAGACTGGCATGAGCAACTTCAAAATCATCGGTACTCATCTTGCTGGATCTGTCTGCTACTTTTGACACTGTTAACCACCAGATCCTCCTGTCAACCCTCATGTCGAAGGGTATCTCAGGAACCTCACTCCAGTGGTTCGAGTCTTACCTCTCAGGTAGGTCCTTCAGGGTATCTTGGAGAGGTGAGGTGTCCGAGTCGCATCATCTTGCTACTGGGGTACCTAAGGGCTCAGTGCTTGGACCACTTCTCTTCTCCATCTACATGTCATCACTAGGATCTGTCATTCAGAAACATGGTTTTTCCTATCACTGTTATGCTGATGACACACAACTCTACCTCTCATTCCAACCAGATAATCCGGCGGTTGCTGGTCACATCGCAGCCTGCCTGACAGCCATTTCTGCCTGGATGAAGGACCACCACCTTCAACTTAACCTTGCAAAAACAGAACAGCTTGTGGTTGGTGCCAACCCAACACTTCATCATAACCTTTCCATTCAACTTGGGTCGTCAACCATAACTCCTTCCAGGACAGCCAGGAACCTTGGAGTGTGATGGATGATGGTTTAAGCTTCACAGATCACATCGCTACAACGGCCCGGTCCTGCAGATTTGCTCTATACAACATTAGGAAGATTAGACCCTTCCTATCGGAGCATTCCACACAAATTCTTGTCTGAGCTCTTGTTCTATCTAGATTGGACTATTGTAATGCTCTCTTGGCAGGCCTTCTAGCATGCACTGTCAAGCCCCTACAACGGATCCAAAATGCTGCAGCAAGACTGGTCTTTAATGAACCGAAGAGAGCGCATGTCACACTGCATTGGCTGCCAATAGCTGCTCGCATCCAATTAAAGGCTCTGATGTTTGCCTACAGAACAACCACTGGCTTTGCACCACCATACCTAAACTCACTACTTCAGGCTTATGCGCCCTCCAGAAGTTTGCGTTCTGCAAGTGAACGGCGTCTTGTGGTGCCATCCCAAAGGGGTACAAAATCACTCTCACGGACCCTCTCCTGGTCCGTTCCTGGTTGGTGGAATGACCTGCTACGCTCTATCCGAACAGCTGAGTCTTTAGCCATTTTCAAAAAACTGCTAAAGACATATCTTTTTCGTCAACACTTGACCCAGTAATATAGCACTTTTTATTTATTTTACTCTTTCTTTTTCAACTTTCTATTCTTTCTCCGTCTATTTGTGTATTTATTAAAAAAATTTAAAAAAGCGTTGCTACAGGCACTTTACTGATGAAACTGTGAATTGACACGGCACTTATGTACTGTTTTTGGATTGTACTCATGTTGATTCGACTGCTTCTACTACTCTCACTTGTAAGTCGCTTTGGAGAAAAGCGTTAGCTAAATGACTAAATGTAAATGATGCATATTATGATGTTATGATGAACTACATGCCTTTCTCCACTGACGTTCTGAGTTGTTCGAAGTGTATTGAAGTAAAATAATGCCATATGTTTTTGAAACAAAAAGCATCTTGAATTGCACTACTTGAAAGAAGAAAAAAATGCATTGCATTGCTTGTAGTTTAATGCATTGTATTTTTAGGGCTTGCATTTTTATGGGCTGAAATTCAACATGGTTGTATATTTAGGCTGTGAATATTTCAATTCAAAACATTTTGCACATTTTCATTGTTATTGTTATTGTAAAATTCAATATTCTATATTCACCTTTCAGATTTCACTTTCTAAAATATTCATTCCATTTAAAAATACAACCTATAATATTCAGCAGGCAATTTTCTGTTCATTTTATTTCGCGTCCACAAATTCGTGTCCACAAATTCAGTAGTTCAAATTTCAACATTTCACATGCAGGAACTGCAGGAAAAGCAGTGGAGTCGGTACTCTACTGCTTTTCCTGCAGTTCCCGGATGTGAAATGTTGGATGTTGGAACATAATCTCCATCTGCTGTCAGTCGACCTCACTGGCAGGTGGTGCAAGCACGTGTTGACAAAGAGCAGAGCAACAGTTGGAGCAATTTATTAATTTCATTCATTAAAACGGATTTACAGTAACGGAGCAAGCGGTAAGTTCATGTGTGATGGTTCTCAGGGACAGTATATATGCAGACAAGCTGATAAAGACACAAAAGTTGTGTTCACATTTTATTAAATGTCTTCTCTGTTACTTCCCCTGTGTAGCCTACATGTAAGCAGCTTTCTCTATAGTGAACAAGATTATAACGTTATTCCCCAATGCTGATGTACAGTTCAAACGTTAAATCTAAGATAGGCTTATAACTTTCCTTAACTTTATATCGCAGCTGTGCTGGCAGTACTGGGGTTTCCCTCAATACATCATACTCCAGGATTCCCCTGCCGTTGGGACATAAGCTATAGAACGCCTAACTTATCTTTATAGACTAAAAGACCACCAAACGCGCACCTATAGTCTACTATACTACATAGGCTACAGGCAAGCAGGTGGACTAGTTTGATGCTAAGCGTTTCCTAGTGAATAAAGTTGGCTTGACATTGGATGGTCCATATCTGCACATTTAGGGACCGTCTCTAAAGTTACATACAACATTGGTGTATACATTTCTAACTTTAATATCATTTGAAGATAATGACTAACAGTCATAAACTGTAATGTGAATTATCAGAAATGGATAAGATTACAATATTTATTTTTAATTTGATAAAGCGCGAAACCAGACACTCATTTAAGCTAGGCCTACTGTAGGCTAGTCTGCAGAAATACAGTCATAAAGTTAAAACTTTATTGGCATGAACGAGCATTTACAGTATTTACAAAATACAAACTTTAAGTAACATAAGGTAGCCTACAGAATGTTAATTAGATGAAAAGATAAATGGGAAATTAAGGGGAAAATAATATATTTATAATTAATAGCTAAATGTAATAATAATAATAATAAAATATTAAATAAAGACTGTTGGATGAGATTAAAAATGTACAAACCATAGGCCTATTCATTTAATATTTATTGATAAACTTCATTTGAATGCTGTCTAGGCAACATTGCGCGCAATACAATAGGCTGCAATATGTTAATATGTAAAAAAAAAAAAAAAAAAAAAAAAATCTATGTTAATAACTTTTTCTTACTTAAAAATAAATATTATTATAATCGTATCCATTTCTGATCATTCCAGGTTGCTTACACATTTAACTCATGGCCATGAGAAATAGATGTCGTTCATAATAAAGCAACATAATGAAGTTGTGGCCACGACATGGTATATTTGGTATATTTTGGTATAATTATGGTATATTTTGTGTATGAGCATACAGTAGGCTAAGTGAAATATATAACAATATTTACATATGATTTGACAGTTTATTTTATTCAATATCAAGAATCTAAAAGGTGTGCATCATACCTACATGAACACTTTACAGTTGGTTTCATGACTGTAAGTAATTCTCTTCAAATTCTATTGAAGTTAGAAATGTCATGTGTAACTTTAGAGACAATCCCTAAATTTGTGAATATGGTACAACTTTATGCCAGTATTTCACTGGGAAACGCTTAGCGTCAAACTTTGCACATTACGTCCATATTCTGAATCAACCTGCTTGCCTGTAGCCTATAGCCTACATTTGTCAATAATGTGTGTGTTTGTTGGTCTTTCACTGTATTTAGTCTATAAAGTTAAGCGTTCTATATGTCCCGATGACAGGGGAATCCTGGAGTATGATGTATTGAGGGAAACCCCAGTACTGCAGCACAGCGCTGCAATATAAAGTTAAGGAAATTTATGTCTACCTCAGATTTAACATTTGAACTGTACATCAACATCGGGGAATAGCGTTATAATCTTGTTCACTGTAGAGAAATCTGCTTACATGTAGGCGACACAGGGAAAGTAACAGTGAAGACATTTAATAAAATGTAAACACGACTTTTGTGTCTTTATCAGCTTTTCTGCATATATACTGTCCCTGATAATCATCACACATGCTCAGTTACTGTAAATCCGTTTTAATGAATGAAATTAATGAATTGCTCTAACTGTTGCTCTGCTCTTTGTCAACATGTGCTTGCACCACCTGCTGGTGAGGTCGACCATCAGCAGATGGAGATTATGCTCTGTACTCTACTGCTTTTCCTGCAGTTCCCAGATGTAAAATGTTGACATTTGAACCACTGAATTTGTGGACTCGAAATAAAATGGAAAGAAAATTGCCTTCGGAATATTATAGGTTGTATTTTTAAACGGAATTAATATTTTGGAAGTGAAATCTAAGGTGAAATATGGATTATTGAATTTTTAACAATGAAAATGTGTGAATGTTTTGAACTGAAATATTCAATGCAATGATATTACGCAGCATCTCTCACAAATATCTCCATGGTTGCAAGGAGGGGGTCACAGGCGCTGCGTAATATCATTGCGCCTGCTGCACCCATGGTACGGCAGCAAAGTTCCTTGATTATTACGCCGGAATAAGAGTATAGTTCCTTGCAATGTTGGCCTAGAAGATCGCAACTTTTCATTTTCCGTCGGTCTTAATACAGGATGTAACTACAGAAGAGTCAAGTTTTAAATAGGAAAAATATCAACTCTTTGGTAATTTTTGAGCGTGATGCTATGCTAAAAGTGGTAACGCCAGAACCGGAGATCGGCTGAACGGATTCCAAAATGGTAAAACTCAACTGTTTAACTCTAGAGGAGTTGGAAAATGAGCCTATTTTTTAAAAAAAAGAGTGTTCCTTTAAAATATACAACCATGTTGAATTTCAGCCAATAAAAATGCAAGCCCTAAAAATACAATGCATTAAATACAAGCACAGTTAATGCAATGCATATTTTTTTTCAAGTAGTGCAATTCAATATGCTTTTTGTTTCAAAAACATTGTGTGTATGTATGTGTGTGTATGTGTGTGTATGTATATATATATATATATAATATACATACATACATACATATGTACACGATTGTGTAGCCTACAGACCTAGACTGAGAGACCATTTAAAGGCCTTTGCAGGTGTTTTGAGTTAATTAGCTGATTAGAGTGTGGCACCAGGTGTCTTCAATATTGAACCTTTTCACAATATTCTAATTTTCTGAGATACTGAATTTGGAATTTTCCTTAGTTGTCAGTTATAATCATCAAAATTAAAATAAATAAACATTTGAAATATATCTGTGTGTAATAAATGAATATAATATACAAGTTTCAATTTTTGAATGGAATTAGTGAAATAAATCAACTTTTTGATGATATTCTAATTATATGACAGCACCTGTATATAATAATTAATTATTACTAATTATTATTAATTATATATATATATGTGTGTGTGTGTGTGTGTGTGTCTGCGCATTTCAATAAATTAGAATGTAGTGGAAAAGTTCATTTATTTCAGTAATTCAACTCAAATTGTGGAACTTGAGTATTAAATAAATTTAATGCACACAGACTGAAGTACTTTAAGTCTTTGGTTCTTTTAATTGTGATGATTTTGGCTCACATTTCACAAAAACCCACCAATTCACTATCTCAATAAATTAGAATACTTCATAAGATCAATAAAAAAAAGGATATTATAAACAGAAATGTCAGGCTTCTGAAAACGATGTTCATTTCTATGCACTTAATACTTGGTTGGGCTTCCTTTTGTATGAATTATTGCATCAATGCAGCGTGGCATGGAGGCAATCAGCCTTTGGCACTGCTCAGTTGTAATGGAAGCCCAGGTTGCTTTGATAGCGGCCTTCAGGTCATCTGCATTGTTGAAGCTGGTGTCTCTCATCCCTATTCTTGACAATACCCCATAGATTCTCTATGGGGTTCAGGTCAGGCGAGTTTGCTGGCCAATCAAGCACAGTAACACCATGGTCATTGAACCAGCTTTTGGTACCTTTGGCAGTGTGGGCAGGTGCCAAATCCTGCTGGAATATGAAATCAGCATCTCCATAAAGCTTGTCAGCAGAAGGAAGCATGAAGTGCTGTAAAATTTCCTGGTAGATGGCTGCATTGACTGTGGACTTCAGAAGACACAGTGGACCAACACCAGCAGATGACATGGAGCGGTGGCTCTTGATGCACTGACTCCAGCTTCAGTCAACTTCTTTTGAAGCTCTCTTAAGTTCTTAAATCGGCTTCACCTGACAATCTTCTCAAGTCTGCGGTCATTCCTTTCCATGAATATGCTTTGGCACAGCACTCTGCGAACAGCCAACTCTTTTAGAAATGACCCTCTGTGGCTTACCCTCATTGTAGAGGGTCTTGATGATCGTCTTCTGGACAATGACTGCTGTTGGGATTACTGACCAAGACCCAGTATTTATACCCTGAGAATGGTAATTTAATAGAATTTGAAATTAAATATTCTAATAATTTGAGATACAGATTTTTTTATTTTGATGAGCAGAAAGCTGTAATCATTAAAATGAAAACAAAAGTCTGGAAATATTTTACTTTGTCTAATAAATCTAGAATATATTTAAGTTTTACTTCTTGTGTGTGTAATATATGTGAATGTGTGTATATATATATATATATATATATATATATATATTATAATAAAGTCGTAAAACTCTGGCAAAACCATGCCACATAGCTTTGCAATGAACCTTGACAGCCCATGACCCTGTCGCTGGTTCACCACTGTTCCTTCCTTGGACTGCTTTTGATAGATACTGACCACTGCAGACCGTGAACACCCCACAAGAGCTTCAGTTTTGGAGATGCTTTTTTTTTTTTTTTTTAATAATTTTACATATATGTATATATATGTATATATATGTATGTGTATATATATGTATGTGTATATATATGTATATATATGTATGTGTATATATATATATATATATATATATATATATATGTATATATATATATATATATATATAATATATATATGTGTGTGTGTGTGTGTATAATATATATATATATATATCTGATATAGCTTCTTGTAACAGAATGAGGCAGAAATTATGTACTTTTATAGTATACTGTGATAAAGACTGTCGTTTAGTATTGTATTATCAATACACATTATTCTTATGTAAAAACCTGAGATGGCTTGAAGAACACAGTATAAATGAAAGACATTACATGCCAGTGTTTAGAGCTCCGTAATGTTTAAAGTAAACATGAGAATCCATCAATATTTCTTCACGTTTTTAAACCTAAAAGCCCTGAGAGACATTTAGTCAGGCGCTTTCATAACAACTAGGGGTGTAAAGGCGCACAAAACTCACAGTTCGGTACGTACCTCGGTTTTGAAGTCACGGTTCGGTACAGGTTCGGTACAGCAGATGGGGAGAAAACCAAACAATTTTTTTTTTTTTTTAAACAGTAGTTTACTGAACAAATTGTGTCTCTGTCTTTAGATATATTAAATTAAATTGAATCAAATTATAACAAAGTTTCTTTAAGGATAAAAAAATTATCTCTGCTAATGCTATAAACTATGTAGGGAGCAATTGAACATTAGGCTACTACAATATTAAAGGTTAACAGAGCCCAAACAATTAGCCTAAATTCAATCGCTATTTATTTTTAGATATAATAATCAACACTCAAATAACAAATTGTATGCAAACCTGTAAGCTGCACATAAGGCAGTTTTTGCATCAACTTTAAAATCTAATTATAAAATTAAGATTTACTCCAAATTGTTGTTGAAATATAATAATTTATATACAGTGGCTGTAATTTTCACGACAGATTTGTTTAAATATACATTAATTTAAAGCTGCAAGCAGCGACGAAAGGGCCCTCGCACCCCGGCTCACCGCCACCCGTTGGCCTCAGAAAAACGGTAAACAGTGGGTGACATGCATGTGAGCAAGTAAATACAGGAGAATTATGGGAAAGTCATTTCAAAGTGCCAGACTTCCTGCTGCCAACAGGTAGCACTGTGAGTGTAACTGAATATTGCCATGTTGATGTCTCCAGGCCAGTACTATTATCGAACATGTGAAGTTTGGAGCAGATCGGACATCGTATGCCTGAGTTACAACAACTAACAACAACATCGTGGTGTTAGTTGCAAACATTAGCACTTAGCCAAGTGTTGCATGTTTTAACATGTTTCTAGTATGTTTGCTACTCAGTGGCATATCGAAATGTTTCAGGGAGTGAATTACAGTGTAAAGCATGCCATTTCCTGTTGCCAGCAGGTGGTGCTATGACTAACTGAATATTGGCAAATAGATGTCTTTAGGCCAGCACTGTTATCACACGTGAAATTTGGGGCTGATCAGACACTGTATGCTTGAGTTACAACAACTTCCTGTTTCATGATGATAATAGCATGCTTTAGCTAGGTAGGTGTTGCTAGCTATTTTGGAATGTTTCTAGCATGTTTGATACTCAATTGCATATTTTAGTATGTTGCTAATAGTGCATCATATTGTTAAAAACGTCACTTCCTCTTTCCAGTAGGTGGCACTATTACTATAACCAAATATTGTCATGTAGATGTGTTCAGGGAAGGACTCTTATCAAATGTGTGAAGTTTGGGGTAGATTGGACATTGCATGCCTGAGTTACAGCAACTTCCTCTTTCACTGTATTAATAGCATGCTTTAACACTTAGCTAAGTGTTTTGCTAACATTTTTCTAGCATGTTGCTAGCCTGTTTAGAACTTGCTGACACATTTTAATATGCTGTCAGGAGTCTATAACAGTGTTATGTCACTTCCTGTTGCCAGCAGATGGCACTATGACAATAACTGAATATGGGCATGGACAGGACTTTTATCAAGTGTGTGAAGTTTGGGGCAGATCGGACATTGTTTGCCGTAGTTGCATCAACTTCCTGTTTCATGGCGAAACATCAAAATTTGTCAGGCCGCCAGGGATCTTCGCAATTTAGCGTCACACAAGCCTTATGATTAAACAAACCAAATTTGAAGTGAAAATGGCAAAAACTGCACAAAAATCACACAGGAAATTCAAAATAGCTGACTTCCTGTTGCATTTAGGACTTAGCTCCACTTAGCTTCTTTTTTGTAGGTAATGGGACTGTACATGTATGTACCGAATTTCGTATATGTACGTCGAACGTAGCCCGAGGCGCACACCGTTGAAGTTTTATAGGTGACGCTATCGAGCCATTTTGCCACACCCATTTCTGAAACCTATATCAGATGTCAATTTTCACCAGTCCTGCAAAGTTTCGTGAGTTTTCGAGCATGTTTAGACCCTCAAAAATGCAATAATGTTTGGAAAAGAATAATAATAATAATAATAATAAACGGAGGAGATTCAATAGGGTCCTCGCACTTTGGTGTTCGGGCCCTAATTATAAAGACATCACTAACAGGTGACAAGTAAAATATAATGAATATATAGGCTAATACAGTGCATATATTAAGCGAAAGAGTTCATTTCTCTGGCTAACTAACAAGCTGTGGACACTGAAACGTGACAGCCTATTGTTTACAAGCCGTTTCATTGATGTCTTTCCGCCATTGAAACACTGATTGAGCAATTACAAGAGATATGACCGTTTCAGTAAATTGTACTGTATCTTTCAACATACCTTTTAGATGTTCATTCATGTTTATTCTGAAACTAGTAGGCTATTAAAGAGAAAAAGATGATCACGTTCACTCACACTCGGCGTTGCCAGTTGAACTGTGGCACCTATACAGAGATCTGCCACACCACATCGAAGTCGTCTTTTTCTGTTTGAATTTCGTGATTTCGTGGACAGAATTTGAAGGATGACACTTTGTTTCTTATTAAAAGTAACAAAACGCAGAGCTTATTGCGATTTAGTAGAATACCTTAATGTTGCAATGTAATGCATTCGGTACACACGTGCACCATTTGCGAAAGCCCTGTACCGAAACGGTACAAATACGTGTACCGTTATACCCCTAATAACGACCATAAAAAAGTTTGTGAAGAACTTGACCCGAGACTTGACTCCAGACTTGACTTGGACTTGAAAAATACAAGTTTTTTGCCACAGCATTCCCGATTACATTCTCTATTTGCTACCCGACATGACCGCAAGAAACACCACATTTTACTATTCATTCATTCCAAAATATGTGCTGCAGCAGCAAATATCACAAATCATCTCTAAACACACCAAGCCAGCAAGTGCATGAGGCAACTGAAGGCATATTAATTCATCATCCATGTAATGACTGAGACAAATTAGACACAATTATTTGTCATATTCAACAAAGTCTGAACCCATCTGTGGACCCATCTCCCAAAAGACCAACTTGGGCAAGCGCCTCAGTAACCATGGATACTGACTGATAAGGTGGTTTGTTGCTCTGAACTATGTAGCCTCTTGGAAAAGCAGAGGCCATAGGAAAAACCCATACCCCTTAAAACAGACTTTCCTGCATTAATTTATAAACGAACTGATCTATAAATGAACATGCATACCAGGACATTGTGTGTATGGTTATAGCGGTCTTGTGTAGTGTCATTTGTATGGTATTTTGTTTTATGCATATTTTATGATAAGAACCAGTGGTTAATGTAACCTCACCTATACCAAGTTTGGGATCTACGAGTTTGTATTTTGAAAATTTAAATGATCGTGTATATATGTCGATACCTGTGCAACATGTTTCTTCTTCAATAACCCAGCCAGTTATACAGTTGCAAGAAAAAGTATGTGAACCACTTGCAGAATCTGTGAAAATGTTAATAATTTTACCATATAATCCACAAGACAAAAAAAAAATTGATAGCTAAATAATAGCTGAATTGATTAAAATAACCCCATTCATAAGTATGTGAACCATTGACTCCTAATACTGTGTGGTTACCTGGATGATCTACGACTTTTTTTTTTTTTTTTTGTGATGCTTGTTCATAAGTCCCTTGTTTGTCCTGAGCAGTTAAACTGAGCTCTGTTCTTCAGAAAAAATCTCCAGGTCCTGCAGATTCTTCAGTTTTCCAGCATTTTTTTGCATTTTTGAACCCTTTACAGCAGTGACTGAATGATTTTGAGATCCGTCTTTTCACACTGAGGACAACTGTAACGCTTGTCTATCCGCCGGCACTCACTGGAAATCGACATTAACCAGCATTGCTTGAGATCTACAGCAAACTATGGCAACTCAAATAGCTCAAAATACACAGCACTTTTTTTTCCTTGTGGTGGATCTGAATGGTATAATTTTGTATAAAGTTGGAAAGTAATAGTGTAACAGTCACTGCCTATTGTAAGGTTTATTATGGTTGCTATATTCTTCCTAGCCACTAGGGGGGCACAACAGCGTACCCTGTATGGTATAAAACAGGAAGCAGTAAGTGTAGAGTAAGTGTTAGGGTCTGTTTGATGCTGCCTTATGGGCTGCGTTCCACTCCAAATTTTTATGCCCTTCACTCGTTAACTTTTCTCCGTCTCATGGACTCGGATGTGCGTCATTGCTTACGTTGCACAAGTGCCCACTACTGGCAGAACTCGTGCATAAGGTTTAAATGAAACGCACTAAGCCCTTGATCACTTGGAATTCACTATGGAGCTGATTTATTAAATAAACCCTGTTGGAGAAAAACCAGCCATGGTTGTCTGCAACCTATTTCCTAATCCTGTTTGAGAAACTGTTTCCTGCTCAAACCTGAGTTTAAAGTTTGTATGCATTGCTTTGGTGAACTTAAATTAAATTTGTTTAGTTTAATTGGTGTATTTGATGTTTTCTCTTGTAGAGGATTTATGATGTAGCTCTTGCTTATCGGCTGTGGCTACCTCTACTTGTTTACAGACAAACACACTGCTTATGTTGCTGAAGCAACTCTTTTGGTTCGTTTGGTGTGAAACTTTGCAATTGACCAAACATTCAAGCGTAGGACAACAATCGACTTCATCATCTATGGAGCTAGAATTATGACAATACTATTTGAATTTGAATTGTGTACATTTTAATTATAGACAAGTGTAATTTAATAAAATTGAATATTATGTGGCATTTTACATAGTTCTGAATTAGATTTTTTTTAAAACTTGAATATTAAACATTTGAAATTGAACACAACTGAAATGTTTTCATGGCAGAATTTTATAGACATGTATTTTCAAACAGCAGATTTTTCGTTCTGAAATTTTAATTTTAAAAGTTTTTAAGTTTTCAAGATGAAGAAGAAATTCAGAACATCAAATTCAATATTGTAAATTTAAAGCGCAAAAATTCTGATCGTACAGAAAGTAGGTCAGAGGCCATCCGCAGGGAAGAGTAGAGGGTCTCAGAAGTCGAACAGAGCATTTCGGCCAATTACAGAACTGCAGTTGTTTTTCTGAGGCGAGTCTGTGCTTAAACATTTGAGCTGTATTTATATGTTAGGTTGGCTTTTTCAGCACTTGAAACATTTGTCTTAAGTTTCTCTATTGTTTGTTTTAAAGTATATTTAATTTGAAAGTGATTAGCATGCTACTGTGTCTACACAGGACACTAGCGATGTGACAATAGAACCCACTGATTATAATCAGTAATATAATGTCTACACTGGATGCAGGTGGCGTGGCGCAACACCATGTCTATGCCGGACGTGACTCGTCACAACAGCTTGTAGTGACCGCTGCAAAGAGCGTGGACTGCATCAGAAATAACGGGAATTCATTTGCTGTTGGGGATTTGACCTGTTGCGTCGGCCGCGACAATATCACTTGATTTAACTAGTAGAGACTGTGTGAACATAAATAAATGGCTTACAATAATGTGTATTGAGAGGAAATTAATGGTATAATGCATGGGCGTATGAACCATTATATGTGGGTAGGGCAAGACCCATCCACTTTATAAGACCAATGATGTTGGCCCCACTCACTTTTACCGTCTCTAATTCAGCGCGTTTGTTCACTTTTCAGAGCGCCGTCAGTCAAACCCATTCTACTTGAGGACTGCCCTAATAAATATAGTCAACAAACATGTAAATAAGTATAAATAAATTATCAAACTGTGCGCGAGGCGCCGGCACGATCAATTGAACCAGTCACTTGTAGCCCCGGAAAACTATATTCCATCATTAATGCTCATAGCCTATAAAAGCATTGTTTTAAACTGCAGATGGTCTACTTTAATTTATGTAGCCTATAAAAACAGAACATTGTGTTCTTATAAAATAAAGAAAACAGACAGGATATCCTACTGCTTTCCGCCGTCTCGATTTCTTTTCTATCAACTTCTTTGTGATGGAGAGCATCAAAACATAAACTCAGTATAGGCTATACTACTTGTCGCAGTTTTTTTTTTTTTTTTTTTTTCATTTTGTTAATCTGTTAATTATTTGAGTGAAATATTTGGCCTATTTAGTCTTTATAGGCTAGCCTATATGATTTTATTCTGCGCTGTATGTGTCGATGTTTCCTCATGTTCTGTTGCTTATGCTTTGCGCAAGTAAAACTAAACTCCTGGAAAACAAACTTTGATATTTTTAATGGGTCACAGACACTTATCCATTATTTCGTGAAGTATCTGGATATGCAATCTCTTGATTCTTTTCCCCTATATTTCCACAGGGGAAGATAGATCATGGCCACGAATCAATAATTCCTTCCCACAATTTATTCCCACCCATTCCCTTAATTTAGTGAAATACAGACACGTTGTACTAATCTTTTTAATTTAACGAGGGACAAGGAAATAGTCGTAGGAATGAAATTATTAAAAAAAAAAAAAAAAAAAAATATATATATATATATATATATATATATATATATATATATATATATATATAATTACTTACATTGCAACTATTTGCTAAAATTATTTAAGTTTTTTTTCCTCATTAATGTACACACAGCACCCCATATTGACAGAAAAACACAGAATTGTTGACATTTTTGCAGATTTATTAAAAGAGAAAAACTGAAATATCACATGGTCCACAGTATTTAGTAGAAGCACCCTTTTGATCTAATACAGCCATGAGTCTTTTTGGGAAAGATGCAACAAGTTTTTCACACCTGGATTTGGGGATCCTCTGCCATTCCTCCTTGCAGATCCTTTCCAGTTCTGTCATGTTGGATGGTAAACGTTGGTGGACAGCCATTTTTAGGTCTCTCCAGAGATGCTCAATTGGGTTTAAGTCAGGGCTCTGGCTGGACCATTCAAGAACAGTCACGGAATTGTTGTGAAGCCACTCCTTGGTTATTTTAGCTGTGTGCTTAGGGTCATTGTCTTGTTGGAAGGTAAACCTTCGGCCCAGTCTGAGGTCCTGAGCACTCTGGAGAAGGTTTTCATCCAGGATATCCCTGTACTTGGCCGCATTCATCTTTCCCTCGATTGCAACCAGTCGTCCTGTCCCTGCAGCTGAAAAACACCCCCACAGCATGATGCTGCCACCACCATGCTTCACTGTTGGGACTGTATTGGACAGGTGATGAGCAGTGCCTGGTTTTCTCCACACGCTTAGAATTAAGGCCAAAAAGTTCTATCTTGGTCTCATCAGACCAGAGAATCTTATTTCTCAGCATCTTGGAGTCCTTCGGGTGTTTTTTAGCAAACTCCATGCAGGCTTTCATGTATCTTGCACTGAGGAGAGGCTTCCGTCGGGCCACTCTGCCATAAAGCCCCGACTGGTGGAGGGCTGCAGTGATGGTTGACTTTCTACAACTTTCTCCCATCTCCCGACTGCATCTCTGGAGCTCAACCACAGTGATCTTTGGGTTCTTCTTTACCTCTCTCACCAAGGCTCTTCTCCCCCGATAGCTCAGTTTGGCCAGACGGCCAGCTCTAGGAAGGGTTCTGGTCGTCCCAAATGTCTTCCATTTAAGGATTATGAAGGCCACTGTGCTCTTAGGAACCTTAAGTGCAGCAGAAATTTTTCTGTAACCTTGGCCAGATCTGGGCCTTGCCACAATTCTGTCTCTGAGCTCTTCAGGCAGTTCCTTTGACCTCATGATTCTCATTTGCTCTGACATGCACTGTGAGTTGTAAGGTCTTATATAGACAGGTGTGTGGCTTTCCTAATCAAGTCCAATCAGTATAATCAAACACAGCTGGACTCAAATGAAGGTATAGAACCATCTCAAGGATGATCAGAAGAAATGGACAGCACCTGAGTTAAATATATGAGTGTCACAACAAAGGGTCTGAATACTTAGGACCATGTGATATTTCAGTTTTTCTTTTTTAATAAATCTGCAAAAATGTCAACAATTCTGTGTTTTTCTGTCAATATGGGGTGCTGTGTGTACATTAATGAGGAAAAAAAATGAACTTAAATGATTTTAGCAAATGGCTGCAATATAACAAAGAGTGAAAAATTTAAGGGGGTCTGAATACTTTCCGTACCCACTGTATGTACTTGCCTGGGAACAATTTAAATGCAAGTTTTTACATGCTTTCCTTACAGATGACTATGAAGCTGAAGTAACAAAACATCTTTTAGAAGGGAAACAAGGTTCCAGAGAATCCGTTTGTGATTTTGCTTACCACTACTGGGCCCTTTGTCTAAGATGGAAGAAAGACATGATGGAGAAAGACATTTGTTCAGGCCATTTTGAGAAATTATAATCCCAGACTTGCAAGTTTACTGAGAGGAAGGAAGTGAGTGGGTTGGTGAGAATTAGAACACAAATTGAGGTTTTGAAGAAGCAGTATTGGAGCCAGGTTAATGCCAAAACCCAGTAAAGAATGAGATTCTCACCCCAAGTCAAATCCTTCTTCAACCCGCATTTTACAACCTATGACAAGTGAGTAGTGCTGGGCGGTATACCGGTTCATATGGTATACCGGTTTTAAATTTCGAGACCGATATGTATTTTTCAAAAACCGCCAGTATAGCTGAAACAGCTGCTGTCTTTATTCAATGGCCATGAAGCGCTATGTAGAACGTATAGAGAGCAGACTTCCGTTAACTGCATACCCTTCTTACACTAATGGAAACAACTTTATAACTCAACAATAAATAACTCCCAAAACGATCTCTCTTTATTACTGCAAATACAATGTAAAGCCATATGATTTCCGCAATGCAGAAAACACGGATGAAATCACGGAATCCAGTCACAAATAGAACTTACTGTATAAAGCTGAACGTCACCAAATTTGAAAGACTGCTGTTGGAATTTGAAGTCTGTATGAATGAGCGCCGCATTTTTTTTCTACTACTACTATACATACTGAAGCACACGTGACACTCGCGATGATTTCAGTGTCTGCTGTCTCACTCACTATACACACGAACTTCATCTGCACAGCTGTTAGGGTCACTTTATGAACATTTCACTGTTTAATATGGTAAAACTTGACATTTGTCGTATCATATACACAGGAAGTCAAAGGTCTTCACGACCCTGTCAAAATAAAAGTTTGGTATAACTTGAAATAACAAATATACTATTGTACAATCGAGTATACTTTAATTAATAGAGATGATAATAATAATAATAATAATAAACACCGTCTATTAAAACACACATTCAAAGGTCTTCATTAAAATAACAGAAATTGCACAGTAAAAATTTAGCCTACTTATATTATTAATTAAATTAAATTATTTGATTAGATTTTAAACTAAATTTTTAGCTTTATGAACTGATTTGATTACAGTTAATTTTTAATTATCCTTACAATGTTTATATAATATATTTCCTGTACTCCTGACAGTAAAATATGCCAAAATAAAGGTCCAGCGCAAAAAAATGTGAAACCACCAGTGATGGAGATGTTTGGTTAAACCGCCCAGCACTACAAGTTAGTCCTTTAAACTTTAAAACTCTTGACTTTGCCCCTGTTGGTCAAAGGAAGATACTTTCAAGCTTTGGTCGATACTGGAAACGTTGAAGACAGCTGGGACATAAAGAACAGCTAATATCAAGCCGTGGGCAAACCTTTAAGCAAGCTGATGGTCAAGTATTACCTTCCGTATTATTACCGTAATGAAGCATGATGATGCCACAGTACCCATGGTGCTAGGTATGGATTTCCTGGTAGCCACTAGAATTAATTTGGATATTGGCAATGCTCTGTATACTTTACCTGCTACCACTGATTATCAAGAAGAAACATTTTCATTCTTGGCCCCTCCTGCTACAGATACATTGCTGTCACTTATCGTTGCCTTACCTATTCCAGAAGAAACAACAGAAACCAGACAGTATATTCAACAGCTGGTCACAAACACTGATACATCTTCCATATACCAGTCACAACTTCATCTACTTCAGGAATGGCATGCTGTCTGCACAAGTGAAATCGGACACACATGTGATTAAACACTGCATTATCACCACCAAGAGGTACCTGTCCACAAGAGGGCTTACCGTGTGTCACAAGAAAAACAAGCCTTCATTGACCAGGAGATCAGGTCCATGCTGGATAAGATGATCATCCGACCTTCATTTTCTTCTTGCTCTGCACCCATAGTCCTAGAGACAAAGAAGGGAGGTGGACAGAGATTTTGTATTGATTTCAGAGGTCTAAATGCAAAGACGTGTCTGTATGGGTATCCCGTGCCTCAGGTCCATTATATCCTTGAGTCTGTGCATGGAGCTGCAGTTTTCAGTACATTGTTGTATATTGAAAAAGTTAATGATATTGTGGACAGTAATGTAGTACATTTACTTGAGTACTGTACTTAAGTACACTTTTTGAGTATCTGTACTTTACTTGAGTATTATTTTTTCTGGAAACTTGTTACTTTAATCATACTTTTTACTCCACTACATTTCTGTCAAGGTCCTTGAGTAGAAAGTAGTTACATTAGCCAGGCGATGATTTTTCTTCTTCTCTAAAACGTGATTGTTTTTTTGCAGGTGACAGACAGCCTATCAGTAATCACTCTAGTAGGGACACATGTCGTGAAGTTCAGCAATTTCCCATCTATAATCTATTAACATTAATCAACTGGCGGCAAAATGGACGAAAACCTCGGTGCAGTGCACGCATCCATGGCCATATTAGTATGTTCCAGTTTTTAGAAAAGAGTAAAAATTCGTTTCGTTTTAAATGTTTGCTTCGTTTACTGAAAACAAACCACATCACAGCATACAAAAACTCTCCATCCAACCTGCGGAAGCATATTGAGGTATATCTACTTTTAATTTCTGGTAAAAGCTTGAAATGGATATTGCCTGTGCTTTTAGAGCTTAAGTTTCAGTATGAAGTATGGTCAGGCAAATGATTTATGTATAGTTGCCATAGCTTTGCGGACATTGCTAACGCATTGGTAATGATGTTAGTTAACACGCAAAAACGTAGTCTTACTCTGCACTGGACACAAGTGGCGCGATGCAACAAAAGACAAATCCCCAACAGTAAACAAATATTTTAGAATAAGTCATAATTTAATTTATCATTTTAAATTTGTTTAAATTTAAACCAGTCATTTAATTTCTATAGGTTTTGTAACATTCTAAAAGCTCTTAATTCCACAGACAATACAAAATGGTCAGTGTATTCACTAGGTGGCTTCAGAGGCATAAGGTACTGTAAGTAGGCCTATTACATACAACAATAATAAAACAATGCATTGACATTTACTTTTTACATTTGATACTTAAGTAAAAGTACATAAGTACTTGTTTTTAAAAGTACTTAAGTAAAAATCAGTTTTTACAACTTTTACTTGTAATGGAGTAATATTTAACCAGTAGTATCTGTACTTTCACTCAAGTAAGGAAGTAGTGTACTTTGTCTACCTCTGATTGTAGTGTATTCAAAGTCTGAGGAAGATCATCTTAACCACCTGAGACAAGTGTTTGAATGTTTTCACAAGGTGGCCTTAACTTTGAATCTTCAAAAGTGCAACTTGATGCAGAAATCATTGAAATTTCTTGGATGTGATTTCAGTTGAAGGAATAAAGACAGATCAAGGCAAAGTCAATGCTGTTAACAATTTCCCTGTGCCGAAGTCTCTGAAGGAAGTGCAACAATTTCTAGATATGGCTGGCTGGTACCAGAGATTTATTCTAAACTTCTCAGAGAAGGTTGCACCATTGTATGCACTGAAAAGGAAAGGAGCTACTTGGATGTGTCATGAAAATATCAAACAGTCATACAGTCATTCTGAGTTGCTGCAGTGTGTGACAAGGAAGGGAGGGCTTCCTCTCACTTTTGTAGCTCTCTAACTTTCAAGGCTAAAGCCTCTGCCCAATTATAGGTTATTTTACCACATTAGGAACATGTTAACATTCTTCTACACCTCGAGTGTATTCTTTCTCTTGTCACATGTTAATCACACATTTCTTATTTTCTGTTATACAATCATACAATTATATATCTATAAGATAACTGTTCTTTGTTCAAGCAAAGGCAGAGATCACATGCAGTTTTTGTGTAAATTAACTACATCCTGTCTCTAAGCAGTACAGAAATGCAAAAATAACAATGTTCTGTAAGCATCAGATAGCAAGTCAACTATAAACTTCGTTAATGTGTTACCTTCTTGAATTTTTTTTGTAAATCTCACATTGGCTCCGGCCTGGCTGACATTAACAGCTCACTTGACACATTTTATGGCCGTTTCGATGGGTCACCGGAGCCACGAATCTCTCCCTTGTGACTTCAAACGATTCGATTACAGCATTTGTGCAAGCCATGTGGCCACATTTCAGACGTCGTCAAACTCCAATACACATACGCGCACACACAGAAGAACATACCAGGGCTCTCTTTAAGTCACGTTCATTAAAATATGATTAAAATGTAATCCTGTAAGCCTATATTTCAGTTTTAATCATGTATTTAATATTAAGTTACAACTAGAGTTGTGTGAATTGTACCCCAAACCTTTATATGCGAATGTAAGGCTGTATCTATGTCTTTGTCTTTTTTTCACCTGGCCATGTTTAGGCTTGAATGAACCCTCTCAGGATGCTTTAATTAACTGTGTATGTTTTGTTACGATACCATGCATTAGTCTATTTCTAAGGTCTTTTGGAGTAAAAGTTACCAATTCTGAAACCACCATAAATTATGCAAATTGAGCCGCAAGACAAGACAAAGAGAACTTTTCTCTCCTCAAAATCTACACTGGACATTGGCTGTTCACCTAAGGAGGTGTTTTGGCTTGTTTGTCCTTAAAAGACAACCACACGCTTGTGTTCCTTTGTCTCTCGATTGCCTCTCGATTGTCCCTCGCCATCTCACGCACGTCTCTCCCAGACGTCTCTGCGACTGCGCTTCCATCATGCACTCCTCTCCTTTTTTTGGGACGACCACCTTCAGCGGAGCAGGCTAGAAGTTTTTCTTTTGTCAAGCCTTCTTCATCTGTTGCCCAAAGCTTTCACTCTTCATCACCTAGGAGACAGAGAAGAAACCTTCCTCAACTAATCGCTCCAGATTGCATGCACGGAAACTCCTGCAGAAAGACAAAGCACCTAAACCTATGCAAGTACAGAATCATTGCTTTCGAAGCATTTTAAGCTCCATTTGTGAGTTGTTTCCTTGCTGGCTCTCAAAGGTTTTTAACTGTTTGTAATTTCGCCATTTCTTTGATCACCTCTGCTTTCTTGACTTTGCTTTCACTTTTGTATATATGTGTGTATTCTTTGTGTATATTTAGCTGTATAGCCTATGTATTCGTAGTATATTAAATCCATTATATTCATGCTCGATTGTTTCTGTTGCTCATTCAGAAAATGAAGTCACTTCTACGTTTCGATTCTGCAAACTGCTTTACGCTTTTATGCTAGAATAGGGAATTATTTCTTGTGGCCAGAGGAATAATCCCCTTTTATAGTAGTCGATAAAGTAAACTGATAGTTTGCTGGACAAACTAAACCAGTCTTTATATTAACTATTAAACTAGAACTAATCCTGAACCATATATGTAATTAATTATAATCCGTTGTAATTAATTCACAATATATGTGCATAATTCCCTTTTTGGTCGATTTATATTATAATTGATCATAACACGATATGATTTAATTATATATTTCACCCATAATTTGAATTGATTAATTTGTTCAGACGTTACACATATTAAAGGGGTGGTTCATTGTGACTTCACTTTTTTAACTTTAGTTAGTGTGTGATGTTGCTGTTTGAGCATAAACAAAGTCTGCAAAGTTAGGATATTATTTTCTTTTAAAGAATTCTCTGTTTAAGGACTACAACAAACGGCTAGTAGAGAATACAACAAGCTTCAACAAGCTGGTAGGGACTACAACAAGCTAGAATTTACATAAACCCTGCCCCCGAGAACACAACAAAGGGGTGAGGCATTGTTATTGCAATACAGTACGCAACACAAATGCAATAGCATGTCATAAAAGCAAGATGACATGACAAGTTATAACCGTAATTAAACTATACCTGTTCTGTCTTCATGCAGCATATATTCTCTGGCTCTGTAGGCATCTTACAACAGTTCCCACACAAGCGATTTATAGATACATAAATGAATACATAAATTAATAAACTAACTATTCAGAAATGTTCTGTTGCATTCTACATGTTGTCACTTCTTCTTGAGTCTCTCCATCGTTGTCTGACTCCGGTTTGAACAGTTTCTGACATTTTCAGTGAATCTGATGTAATTGGAGCTGCTAACACTGTGCTAACATGAGCTCTTGAAACTTCACCCTCTTCATAGGAGCAGCAGCTCATTTGCATTTAAAGTGACACACAC
The DNA here is from genome assembly GCA_037101425.1 of Elopichthys bambusa. Taxonomy (NCBI): domain Eukaryota; kingdom Metazoa; phylum Chordata; class Actinopteri; order Cypriniformes; family Xenocyprididae; genus Elopichthys; species Elopichthys bambusa. The sequence continues at coordinate 11,744,537 of CM074447.1, read as the reverse complement.
AAAAACCCACCGTCAAAGAGTGACAAATTTAACATGCTATAAAAAATGTCTGTGGGGTATTTTAAGCTAAACCTTCACATACACACTCTGGGGACATCAGAGACTTATTTTACATCTTGTAAAAGTGGCATTATATGACCCCTTTAATAAAAAAAGCATACATATTAATAAAATTGCTTCCACAATTCCCCCCTTTTTATCATTAATTGATAACCAAATAATATATCAAATTTAAGTTACTTGATTGCATTTATGCTCTTCATTTCTGATTTTCATATAAATGATCTCTCTCTCTCTCTCTCTCTCTCTCTCTCTCTGTGTGTGTGTGTGTGTGTGTGTGTGTGTGTGTGTGTGTGTTGGGGGGTGACAGTGACACCTTTAATGGTTTAGAAAATTATATATAATATATAAATACTGGACTTAGATTTACACTGGATTTAGACTTACAAAATTTTGAGCTGCAAAAGATAACTGTACTCATTTCAAAGTGACCTATGACATGATATTAATCTAAATTTAAATGATCTCATGGATGTGGCTGTTGTGGTTAACGGGCATAGGTGCAGAGAAAAGGGAAACAGGAAGTATTATAACTTCTGCATGCATTAATTGATTTGGATGAAACTTTGGCTGTGTGTTTGTTGTACAAGGCTGATCACATGGATGTGACTATTGTGAGTCAGAGTGCCTCCAACTGGCAGCAGGAAGTGTGTCACTTTCAAAATGCTTTGAGATCACCCTCTTATTTTTACCCAATTTGCTTTCAACTTTATCAGAATAATGTCAAAACATGGCAGATGTAGACCTTTGAAAAGAATTGTGATATCTCAAACACTGTTGCCATGGCAACGCATCAAACTTTAATATTCGTTTTGGATGCTTTTGAGACTCTTAGCATGCTTCAAATTGCGTGAAACTCGACACAAACATCAGGATTGTTATCCAGCAGACAAGTGGCAAAGCCTTAGAAACAGGCGGGAGGAGGGGCTCTATAGTGCCACCTTATAGTGCAGTAAATGTGGAGTGAATTTGACATAGTCCTTTAATTTTTAACCATTTTAAATGCCTATTGCCCGCTGTGCACAGTTGCCCTGAAGCCACCAGGGTGGCGGTGCCACCGGGCTTGGGCCCGCCATCGCTGCTTGCAGCTATGTTTATTTTGTTTAGTTTTTGGGGTTTTTGGTGCCCGTAACATGCTCAAAAACTCTTGAAATTTTGCACACGGGTCAGAATCCGCAGCCATCAGAGCCGGGCAGAAGCTGGACAGCGCCCCCTTGAACGGGGTCTGAAAACTTGGTCCATATAGTCGCTTGCACATATAAGTATAAAACTCAGTACACATATAGACCTCATCGGGCGGAACAACTTTCAAGTTATACGCCGGCTCAACAGGAAGTCGGCTATGGGTTGTTTGAAAAATGCATTGTAGCGAATTAGCTCAAAGGGGAAATATTAATAATTATTCATAACTCATTATGATTATTAATTATGATTAATTATGAATATGTGGATCAGTTAATCAGATTAACTTGATGTAGCTACATTAAAATTAATATTACAATCAATTAACCTGTTTGTACAGTGAACAATCAGTGTTAATTGTTTATTAAGTATAAGAAATGTTGATTTCCAGGTTATGGAAAAACAACATTCTTATTGTACAGTACTACTCCAGAGCATGTAGTCAAGATCTAAATCATTTAAGAAGCAATTTATTAGCAGACAGTCAGAACCAAACATATATTGTGCACAATCTTTATTAACTAACTCACAAACACATAACTGAACTAACAAACACATAACATACACGCAGGTTGCACACATACGTAGGTAAAAATGAGCAATGATAGAGCTGAACCGGAAGTGGGACCAGAAATAGAGCTATGGGAAAAAGTCAAAGACAATCTGGAAAAGAATCATCAGTTTTCTCAGTAATAAAACACCTTTGCTGACACAGGTGGTTTACAAATTAATACTAAATCGCTGTTTAGCGTTCAGATGTACAATACTTGCAAGAAGCCTTTAGGCTGAGGAGCATCGGATCTGCAGGCCGAGGAGAAATCTTGATGATTTGGTCCGAAGTTGTAGCCAGTATCTTCTGTGTTGGATGAAGTAATATGAAACAACTTAAGCTGTTAATTTGACTCTTAGTGGGGAAAAAGTTGGCCTGAAGAGGCCTGCAGCAAAAGGGGTCTCTTCAGTCGTCCAAGAAGCAAGAAAAAAAAAAGAGAGGGAGGGACGTTGTGCACTGGCTTTTAACCTCTGGTCAAAGTCACACCTCTTAGGGCTGACCTGACCGATGAAGATGTTGTATTTCCGGGCGACAACATGCCTCCTGTCAGGGATTTTACGACCGAGCAAGATTAACTGGCTGAGTTTTTGAAGAACTATTAAAGATTCTTGTAATACTGATGTGTTGCACAAATATTGATATATCACATACACAAACATTTAAATCTTCTCGATATGAACCCATAGACATTAAACATGGCATAATTGAAGTTACCTTAAATGTATCATAAACATGTGAATACAAGACTGAGTACAATACAACAAACAGTAATAATGGATACCATTTCCTGGGGATATGCATGTTAATTTACTGTCTATAAATTAATGCAGGAAAGTCTGTTTTCAGTGGGAAAGATGCAGGTTTTCTGTGTGTCTCCTTGTCTCTGCTCTTCCATGTGGCAACCAACATTCTTTAGCACAATAAAACTTGTAACTGAGAACTTCTCGGGGGATGGGGGACAGACCCCAGAGTGAGCTTTAAGCCATTATTGGTTAACTATAACAAATAATTGTGTCTGATTTGTCTCAGTCGTTACAGCATGCTCTGGAATTTGATATACTCCTCCTATGCGATTAATCCGATCACCACCAAACTGGGTCAGCATGAAGTCAAGACACTGAGGATGTAAAATTGCCAGCAGATTTTTGATATCTCGAATGGTCTGGCCATGGCGAGGCAACAAATATATGGTGAGAAAAGGGAACCAGGAAGTGTGTTATAACGTGTACATACATTGGTTGATTTTTTATGAAACTTCAGCAGTGTGTTGGTTGTAGGAGCCCGATCACATGGATGTGACTATTGTAATTATAAAAGTGGCTGTTTAAAACAAACTTGCTGAAAAACTTGAGCTGAAAAATCTAGACATCTGCCTTACTATTACCTGAGACTGATATTAAAATCGTCTTTGCAGGTTTTGTGATTTGACTCTATTTATTAATTTTATAATTTTATTTTTTATACCACACATATTGAAATTAAATGAAAGCATTCTTTTGGTACATAAGATTGGTGCACAAACGATAGCTCAGGGAGATCTAAAAACACATAAAGAGAAGTGTTAGGATAATACAACATCAGCAATCGCAGACATTCGCATTAAGACTGGATTACATTTCTCAGAGTACTGTTGAATTTGCGCAAATAACAGTATGTAATTTGCTCTGGAATTTTATAGAGGTTGTCTGAGAAAAACACGGACATGGAAGATTAGGATGATATTCTGCACTCATTTGAAACTGACCTATGATACTCTATGACATGAAATTCATCTAAATTTGAGTTTTCCGCCATTTTGAATTTTCTGAAAAAAACTACTTTTTTTAACTTCTCCTAGGCCGTTACTCCTTCTCCTAACTCCGGTTTTCACGAACATTGAACCAGACCATGCCGACAAAAAGTTATGGAATTCAAGTTGATTTCTCAAACCGTTTTCGAAAAGCACGCAAACAAATTTTATGTAGCGCTTGTGAAAATAGACATAATGCTGTATCTCTGCAACGCTTTATTGTATTCAGTCCAATCTTGCTACATGTCATCACAAGCATGACCTGAGGCAACATGCAGCGTTTCGGCGCAGCGCCACCTACTGGTGCAGAGATACGAAAAATTGTTTTACTGATGGGTTTATCCAAAAATCATAACTTTGGTCTCGTTGGATTCGGGGCATCATGCTGAGTCGAATGATTCGAATGATTCCTTTTTGGCCGTCGCCCATTTTGAATTTTGTGCTAAAATGCTGTATTTTATGAACGCATTAGCATATTGTTCTAAAACTCGGTATGGGTCATCAGCACAATGCCCTGAAGGAGCCTGAGAAGTTTCGGACCAGTGCCACCTAGTGGATCCCACCTTGGTGGGATTGTGCCTCTTAGTGGTGCTATAATTGCTATAATTGAACAAAACATGAATTTTCCATTGACTACAATGCAGTATTATGATATAAAATGCTATATTATATGAATGCATCGATGTACCATTACGAAACTCAGGATGTGCCATCGGTATCATGCTCTGAAGGTACACAATAGCTTTTGAGATAGCACCTCCTTGTGGTCAAATTTTATAATGACATTTTTTTTTAAAATGCTAATAGCTTTATATAAATGTGGCCTATTGTAATGAGACTGGTCTTATTAGATTCCGTGGGTCATGCTGAGAACATTGATGCCAATTTTGCCATAGTCAGTCAAACTTCCTGTCCGCCAATTTGATTTTCTTTAAAAACACTTTTTCGAACTACTCCTAGAAGCTTGGTCCAATTTTCACCAAAATCGGATCGTATCATCTTCAGACCATGTTGGTACAAAGTTATGGATTTCGTGTTGATAGATGAAACCGTATTTACATATAAGTAACGAATTAGAGGCTTGATGCCAAAATGACTCTTGAAGCTGTATCTCTGCAATGCTTTAACATATTCACACCAATCTTTGCAAAATCATTGTCACCTCACTCTGACCAAACCTCATTAATTTGGCCACAGCACCACCTATTGGTCGAAAGTGATGAATCACTAAATCTTTATTATTTGTGATTTTTCAGCTCTTTTGCCTAAAATGACCTTCATAGGTCTAATTGCTCACTGTTTCAGTTGGTCTGATGCTCACAGCATGGCACAGCATGGCTCACATGGCCCTTTCATCGCTGCTTGCAGCTTTTATTATTATTAGGGCCAAAGCCCAAAGAGCTGAAGGCCCTATTGTTTTCTTTAGGATTATTAGGGCCAAAGCCACTGATGGCGTCGGGCCCTCTTGATCCCCTAAGGATTATTATTAGGGCCAAAGCCCTGTAAAGGGCTGAAGCCCTATTGTTTTCTTTAGGATTATTAGGTCCAAAGCCCTGTAAAGGGCTGAAGCCCTATTGTTTTCTTTAGGATTATTTTTTTTTATTTTTTTTTTTCGACTATTCGGGCACTTTTGGGGCCCTTACCATGCTCGAAAACTCATGAAACTTTGCACATACATTGGAACCCGCGGTCATCAGGGCCGGGCAGAAGCTAGTACCCAGGCATGGCAGGAGGGCTCGACAGCGCCCCCTTGAATGGGCTTGGTCCATATATCAAACATGCTTGCATGCATTAGTATGAAACTCGCTACACATCAAGACCTCATCGGCCTAACAACTTTCGTGCTCTAAGTTATACGGCAGCTTAACAGGAAGTCAGTTATTATGGGTTGTTTGAAAAACGCATGCTCTGGAATTTGATATACTCCTCCTAGGTGATTAATCCGATCACCACCAAACTCGGTCAGCATGAAGTCAAGACATTGATGATGAAAAATTGCCAGCGGATTTTTGATATCTTGAACGGTTTGGCCGTGGCAAAGCAACAAATTTATGGTGAGAAAAGGGAAACAGGAAGTGTTATAACTTCTTCATACATTAATTGATTTTGATTAAACTTCGGCTGTATGTTCATTGTACGAGGCTGATCACGTGGATGTGACTATTGTGAGTCAAAGTTATAGCGCCACCAACTGGCAGCAGGAAGTGTGTCACTTTCAACATGCTTTGAGATCACTCTCTTATTTTATCAGAATAATGTCAAAACATGGCAGATGTAGACCTTTGAAAAGAATCATGATATCTCAAACACTGTTGCCATGGCAACACATCAAACTTAAATATTCGTTTTGTATGCTTTTGAGACTCTTAGCATGCTTCAAATTGTATGAAACTCCACACACACATCAGGATTGTTATCCAGTAGACATGGGCAAAGCCTTAGAAACAGGCGGGTAGGAGGGGCTCTATAGCGCCACCTTATAGTGCAGTAAATGTAGAGTGAATTTGACATAGTCCTTTGATGTTTAACTATTTTAAATGCCTATTGCCCATTGTGCACAGTTGCCCTGAAGCCACCAGGCTTGGGCAATATGCAGTTATATTTATTATACTTTTCCCAAATGAATTGCATTTTTGATGTTTAACCATTTTAAATGCCTATTGCCCGCTGTGCACAGTTGCCCTGAAGCCACAGGGGTGGCGGTGCCACCGGGCTTGGGCAATATGCAGCTATATGTATTATACTTTTCCCAAATGAATTGCATTTTTGATGTTTAACCATTTTAAATGCCTATTGCCCGCTGTGCACAGTTGCCCTGAAGCCACCGGGGTGGCGGTGCCACCGGGCTTGGGCAATATGCAGCTAAATTTATTATACTTCTCCCAAATGAATTGCATTTTTGAGGGCCATGCTCGAAAACTCATGAAACTTTGCAAAAACTTTAAAAATTTACATCTGTTATGGGTCTCAGAGTTAGGCATGGTAAAATGGCTCGATTGCGCCACCTACAAAATTCCAACGCACCATGTTTCACATACAGGTATGAAATTCAGTACACACATGTAACAGACCAATCCCTACAAAAAAGTCTATTGGTGCAAAATCTGAAAACCAACTGGAAGTCAGATATTTTGAATTTTGTCTGCAAAATTTGTGCACTTTTTGCCATTTCCAGATGTACTTTAACAAACTCCTCTCCTAGAGCTTTAATGAGATCAACATCATATTCAGTCAGTCTAATCTTAAGGCCTTTGTGACATTAAATTGCGAAGATCTAGAGTTTTTGCTGGAGGGTGTGTCCATGGCGACCTGACAAAATTCGATGTTTCGCAATGAAACAGGAAACATGCGAGGCAGACAGGAGCAATCGATCAGGTCTGTTGTATATTTAAGCTGTGAATATTTCAATTCAAAACAGTTCACAGACATTTTCATTGTTAAAAATTCAATAATCCATATTCACCTTTCAGATTTCACTTCCAAAATATTAATTCTGTTTAAAAATACAGCCTATAATATTCAGCAGGCAATTTTCGGTCCAAAAATCTACAAATTCAGTGGTTCAAATTTCAACATTTCACATCTAGGAACTGCAGGAAAAGCAGTAGAGTACCGAGCATAATCTCCATCTGCTGTAAGCTGACCTCACCAGCAGGTGGTGCAAGCGCGTGTTGATGAAGAGCAGAGCAACAGTTAGAGCAAATCATTCACTTCATTCATTAAAATGGATTTACATTAACGGAGCAAACGGTAATTGCATGTGTGATTATTATCAGGGACAGTATATATGCCGAAAAGCTGATAAAGACACAAAAGTTGTGTTTACATTTAATTCAATGTCTTCACTGTTACTTTCCCTTTGTAGCCTACATGTAAGCAGCTTCCTCTACAGTGAACGAGATTATAACGTTATTCCCTGATGCTGATGTACAGTTCAAACGTTAAATCTAAGATAGACATATAACTTTCCTCAACTTTATATCGCGGCTGTACTGCAGTACTGGGGTTTCCCTCAATACATCATACTCCAGGATTCCCCTTCCATCAGGACATATAGAACACCTAAATTATCTTTATATACTAAATACAGTGAAAGACCACCAAACTCACACATTATTGAGAATGTAGGCTATACGCTACAGGCAAGCAGGTTGACTCAGAATATGGACGTAATGCGCAAAGTTTGACGCTAAGCGTTTCCCAGTGAAATACTGGCATGAAGTTGTCTTGACATTGGACGGTCCATATTTGACCGTCTCTAAAGTTACACACGACATTTCTAATTTCAATAGCATTTGAAGAGATTGACTTACAGTCATAAAACCAACTGCAAAGTATTCATGTTTCAGGTATGATGCACACCTTTTCTATTCTTGATGTTGAATAAAATAAACTGTCAAGTCATATGTAAATATTGTTATATATTTCACTTAGTCTACTGTATGCTCATGCACAAAATATACCATAATTTAAAGCTCTATAGTATTTGAAGAGAATGAATTACAGTCTGTAAAGTGTTCATGTAGGTGTGATGCACAACTTTTAGACTGATTTGACAGTATATTTTAAATATCAAAAATCTACCATATACCATAATTTTAGATTGTTGATATTAAAATAAATATAAGCTCATGCAGTAGTAAAAAATTAGCAATATTTTTTTATTAGTTTATTGTATTAAATATAAAAAAAGTTGTTAAGTCGTCATGAGCCAATTTCAATACAGGATCTCTAAACGACAGAGGAACTACAATCTGAATTTTAGGTTCCACCATATCCTTATGTATGATCCTCTTCCTACAAAGAAGGCCATCTTCAAGGAAATATTTATCAGAACCCCTGTTGAACCTTGCTACAAAAAATAAAAACTTAAGTGTATAATCAGTCTGTTGTGCTATAATTAGCTCCTCTCGAGAGATCTGTAAAAGAGACATCAGATTCACCTGTATTAACAGCAGAAAAGAAGGTGTTATTGAGTAGAACCTCGTCATCCGGGTGGACGGTTAACCATTGATCGAGTGACTGCACAAGCTGGAAAAAATTAGAGAATTCTTTATGGATTTCAACATCAGTTTTTCTGGGTACAGATACTACTATGGGTGGGGCTGCCACATTACTCTCACCCCAAACATTCCCCCCAGCTAGATCATTTCCCAGAATAAATGTAATCCCAGGAACTGGAAGTGCAGAACGGACACCAACTACAACATCACCAGATACTATGGCAGAGGAAAGATGGATTTGATGCAGAGGCACTTCAACAAACCCCATCTCAAAACCCCGTACTAATACATGAGTTCCAGTAGATGTTTCAGAAGTCAAAGGCAAAATTCCTTCCAGAAGAAACGACTGCGCAGCTCCTGTATCTCTGAGAATGCGCACTGACACTGTTTCCTTTGAACCAGATAAAGACACAGTTCCTTCAGTGATAAAAGGTGTATGTCATGTCATTCTTAAGACTGACTGAACTGAATGACCCACGATGGGTTAACACAAACTCATCAGCCATGATAGCGGCTTCAGAAAGTTTACTCACCTTATGCTCAGTAAGATATGTAGCTAGAGCATGAGGAACACAGTGCTTAAACTCCTCCAAGAGCACCAATTCTCTTAACTGCTCCTTAGTTGTAATTTTCATTGAAGTACACCATCGGTCAAATAAACTCTCTTTTTCCCTTGCAAATTCAATATAAGTGCATTAATCATTTTTATTAAAAATCCTAAATTTTTGGCGATATGCCTTGGGCACGAGTTCATATGCATGTAACACCACAGATTCCACTATATCATATTCACCACTCTGTTCCAGACTGAGAGCTGAATAAACTTCCCGAGCTTTACAGTGAAAACACACTGTAACATTAAAGTCCAAAACTTCCTTGGCTTGTGCAGTCATGCGATCGATGGTTAACCGTCCATCTAAAAACCTGGATGACGAGGTTCTACTCAATGACACCTTCTTTTCTGCTGTTAATACAGGTGAATCTAATGTCTCTAAATGTTCTGAACAGAAGACTTGAAGGTCTGCTCTTTGCCATCTTCTGATAAGGAAGAGTCTACAGAACTACAAAGTGAATCTGATACATCTGAGGTTATATTCACTTCTGAAAACATTAGTACTGATCTTCCCAATGTTGATGATTGTTCTTTGACTTCTCTTTTACAGATCTCTCGAGAGGAGCTAATTAACAGACCGATGATACACTTAAGTTTTTATTTTTTGCAGCAAGATCCAACAGGGGTTCTAAGTATTTCCTTGAAGATGGCCTTCTTTGTAGGAAGGGGATCATGCATAAGGATATGGTGGAACTTAAAATTCAGATTATAGTTCCTCTGTCGTTTAGAGATCCTGTATTGAAATTGGCTCATGAAGGACTCGCTGGTCATACTGGAGTCTGGAAAATATAGTTGTATTATGCAACAGTTTTATTGGCCTAGAGTTAAACGAGATGTGGCCAAATATATACGATCTTGTCACACGTGTCAAATTACTGGTAAGCCCAATCAGAAAGTGCCAGCTGCTCCGCTACAGCCTATTCCTGTAGTTTCCAATCCTTTCGAATATCTGGTCATTGACTGTGTTGGTCCTCTGCCACGGTCTAGGGCTGGTCACTATTATCTTTTCACCATTATGTGCCGGACTACCCGTTATCCCGCAGCTTACCCATTGAGATCTATCACCACTAAAACTATTTTGAAAGCCCTCACTAACTTCATGTCTATCTTTGGTATTCCCGAGATTATCCAATCAGATCAGGGTTCAAATCTTATGTCAAAGCAGTTTTCAATAGCCTTACGTCAACTTTGAGTTACCCACAATGTTTCTAGTGCCTACCATCCACAGAGTCAGGGGCTTCTTGAAAGGTTTCATCAAACCTTAAAGTCTTTCTTAAGGTCATATTGTGTGGAACTCGATGCGGACTGGGAAGAGGGTCTGCTATGGATGTTACTGGCTATACGTGAAGTAATTCAAGAAAGTTTGGGTTTTAGTCCAAATGAATTGGTGTTTGGTCATCCAGTACGAGGAACTACTGCTATCTTAGCTGATGAATGGTGTACTACTAAGCCTCCAGAAAATATTGCAGACTATGTAGGTGGATTTCATTGTACAGATACTCACAGATACTATTTCTTTCTAAAAAGGAACATAGTTGTGATGATACTGCCTTTTTTAGTATTTTTGACAGAAAAGTGAGATTTGAGATCGGCCTATAATTGACTAATTCTCTAGGAACAAGTTGTGGTTTTTTAATAAGAGGTGTAATAATAGCCAGCTTAAAACTTTTTGGTACGTATCCTAGTGATAAAAATGAATTAACGATATTAAGAAGAGGATCTATGACCTCTGGAAGCATCTCTTTCAATAGCTCTAACATACATGTTGATTTTGATGATTTATCAAGTTTAGACAATTCTTCCTCCTCTAAAGCAGTGAATGAATTGAATTTTTCCTCAGGGACACTTGTAGAGTGCACTATCTGACGCAATACTGTAGTAGATGGTTGCATGGTTATAGTTTTCTCTCTAATATTGTCAATCTTGCAAGTAAAGAAGTTCATAAAGTCATTACTGCTGTGCTGTTTGGAGAAGTTGAAGCTTTATTTCTTGTTAATTTAGCCACTGTATCAAATAAATACCTAGGGTTGTGTTCATTTTCTTCTAAAATATTTGAAAAATAGGCAAATCTAGCAGTTTTTAAGGCCTTTCTGTACTCAGTCATCCACGAAATGCGAAAAACTTCTAGTTTTGTTTTCTTCCAGCTCCCTTTAGGGCCCGAGTGTGCTCGTTGTACCACGGCGCTGGATTCATTTCCTTAATCTTTTTTAAGCTCAAAGGAGCAACTGAGTCTAATGTGCTGGAAAAGACAGAGGCAATAGTTTCTGTTGCAACATCGAGGTCTTCTAAGCTGTCTGGTATGCTAAGGCGATGAAATTGATCAGGAAATTATTTATAAAGCAATCTTTAGTGGTAGAAGTGATGGTTCTACCATATTTATGGCCAATAGGCAGTTTTGCAGCCTTGACTAAATGTAGTATACACAAGACTAGATAATGATCTGAGATGTCGTCACTCTATCAATTCCATGTGACAATATTAGATCTAAAGTATGATTACAATAATGAGTGGGTCCTGACACATGTTGTCTAACTCCAATAGTTTAGAATGTCTGTAAATGCCAATCCCAATGCGTCTTTTTCATTATCTACATGGATATTAAAATCACCAACAACAAGGACTTTATCTGCAGCTAGTACTAACTCCGATAGAAAAGCAGCAAATTCTTTGATAAAGCCTGTATGGTGTCCTGGTGGCCTGTATACAGTAGCTAGCACAAATGTCAACTTACATAATGTTACATAAAGTACCATCACTTCGAAGGAATTATAATTGAAAGACTTTTGAGTAATACTGTAAATATTATTATAAATTACAGCAACACCTTGCCTTTCTGACGAGGATTGTGTCGATAATCGTAACCTTGAGGGCTAGACTCATTTAAAGTACGTTTTAGCCAAGTTTCTGTCAAACACAGCAAATCTAGATTATTGTCTGTGGTAATATAATTTACAATAAGTGCTTTTGAAGAAAGGGATCTAATATTTAACAACCCAAGCTTTATCATTTGTTTATCAGTATTATCTCTATTTTTTATTTGTTGAACATCAATTAAATTTTTTGTTTTTACTAATTCGGGGAACAGACACAGTCTCTATGTGATAATATCTAGATGGAAGAGTTTCTATGTGTTGGGAATTACCTGACTTCTGTAACGTGAGGCAGCTAGCATGGGATCGGTTTAGCTGGTCTGTCTGCTTCCTGACCTGGGCCCCAGTTTGTCATGTTTCAGCTCTAAGACTATGTGCCATATTACTAGAGAGAAGAGCAGCACCATCCCAGGAGGGATGAATACCATCTCTTTTCAACAGGTCAGGTCTGCCCCAAAAACTTTTCCAATTGTCTATGAAACCTATATTATTCTGCGGACACCACTTAGATAGCCAGCCATTGAGTGATGATAATCTGCTAACTATCTCATCACTCCGACGAACAGGAAGAGGGCCAGAGCAAATTACTTTTTCTGACATTGTACTTGCGAGTTCACACACCTCTTTAATGTTAATTTTAGTGATCTCCGACTGGTGAAGTTATTATAATTTTAGAGTATTTACGATTGGCATTAGCCAGCACTTTTAAATTTGCTTTGATGTCAGGTGCTCAGGCTGCCAGCAAACATGTGACTATGGTGGCTGGTGTCTCTATTTTCATGTTCCGTGTAATAGAATCTGCAATAACTAGGGCACTTTCAACAGGATTCTCAGTTGGTGCGTCACTGAGTAGGGAGAACCTGTTTGAAAGAGTGGTGTTTTCCGCGGCTATGTCGCCTTACCATTACCCAATTGCCCTGCTGCACGGGCTCTACAGCTGGAACCAAACAATGTACAGAGTTCACTAAGCTAGTCACATCCAAAACAGAATCTGAAGCCCTTGCATTCTTACTATCTTCGATTAAAGTTTGGATGCGTGTCTCTAATTCTGAGATTTTCTCTGTCAGCCTGACTATTTCCCTACATTTACAGTGAAAGCTATACTGAACATGTGACAAGCAGAGCACGATACAATACTAGGAGAGGATGACATGACTCACTGTGTTTGTAGACTGATCCGATTTACCACAGCTGTTTGATGAACGCGTAGAAAAAGGAAAAGGAGCGCGCGAAAGACTGATGACAAGTTAACAAGTTAGCGAGATGCAAACGCGTTGTAATAGCGATTTAGATTAAAAGATTAAAAGCTAGCGACGTCAGATTAATGTGGTAAGCCGGTGTCATGTGACTCATTAGTGTTACAAGGTCTCAAGTGTGAATGGGGAGCAGGTGTGTTAAATTTGGTGTTATCGCTCTCATGCTCTCATACTGGTCACTGGAAGTTCAACATGGCACCTCATGTCAAAGAACTCTCTGAGGGTCTGAAAAAAAGAATTGTTGCTCTACATAAAGATGGCATAGGCTATAAGAAGATTGCCAAGACCCTGAAACTGAGGTGCAGCACGGTGGCCAAGACCATACAGCGGTTTAACAGAACAGGTTCCACTCAGAACAGGCCTCGCCATGGTCGACCAAAGAAGTTGAGTCCACGTGCTTAGCGTCATATCAAGTCAAGTCACCTTTATTTATATAGCGCTTTTTACAATGTAGATTGTGTCAAAGCAGCTTTACAGTGATAACTGGTACATTATTTTGGCTGCACAGCAGCTCTTAAGGAATAGTGTCAATGCAGGTAGATCAAAGCACTGTTGAATATCAAATATCAATTGTCAAGTGTCCCCAACTAAGCAAGCCAAAGGTGACAGCGGCAAGGAACCCAAACTCCAACAGGTGACATCAGGTGGCAAACAGGTGTTAAAATGGAGAAAAAAACCTTGGGAGAAACCAGGCTTAGTCGGGGGGCCAGTTCTCCTCTGGCAAAAAGTTCTTTGTTACGACTCAGGTTGCTAGCATAAGTCAGATAGGATCGCAACATTCAAAGTATTTAATTCAGTTCCATCCAGTTGAGGATCGTATTCATCACACCGGTATGGACGGTTGTTGAGGAGATGCGCCACTGGTTGTCATGTTGATGAGGCCTTCACAGTGGATGATCTAGTTGACTCAATCTCTGCTGATACTTCAGGGCTGCGTTGTGGTCGTGTCAAGGCGCAGGTCATTGGTGTCACCTGGATGCGGCCCGGATCCGGTTGACTACGGTAAACCTCAGGATAAACAGAAAGACTAATATTAGCGTAGATGACATTCTCCTTCTGATGTAACGAGTACATCTGGTGTTATTGGAAGTGTTCCCGGTTCTGGCTGACTTAATTTATGCAGCCTAATAATCCTTTAACGGATTTGAAAAAATAAATTGATAATGTGTTATGTGTATGCCAGGTTAAAGAGATGTGTTTTTAGTTTAGATTTAAACTGACAGTGTGTCTGCTTTCCGAACAATGCTAGGAAGATTGTTCCAGAGTTTAGGTGCCAAATAGGAGAAGGATCTACCACCTGCAGTTGATTTTGATATTCTAGGTATTATCAGCTGGCCTGAATTCTGAGATCGTAATAGACGCGAAGGACTATAATGCATTAATAGCTCGCTCAGGTACTGGGGAGCTAAACCATTTAGAGCTTTGTAGGTAATTAGCAAGATTTTAAAATCTATATGATGTTTAACAGGAAGCCAATGCAGTGTTGACAGAACCGGGCTAATATGGTCATACTTCCTAGTTCTAGTAAGAACTCTAGCTGCTGCATTTTGTACGAGCTGTAGTTTATTTATCAGGCGAGCAGAACAACCACCTAGTAGAGCGTTACAGTAATCTAGCCTTGAGGTCATGAACGCATGAACTAACTGTTCCGCATTTGTCATCGAGAGCATATGTCGTAATTTAGATATATTTTTAAGATGGAAGAATGCAGTTTTACAGATGCTAGAAACATGGTCTTCAAATGAAAGATTGGTATCAAAGAGCACACCCAGGTTCCTAACTGACGACGAAGACTTAACAGAGCAGCCATCAAGTGTTAGACAGTATTCTAGGTTATTACATGAGGAAGTTTTTGGTCCAAAAATTAGAATATCTGTTTTTTCTGAATTTAGTAGTAGGAAATTACTGGTCATCCAATTTTTTATATCAGCTATGCATTCCGTTAATTTTGTGAATTGGTAAGTTTCGTCAGGGCACGAAGAAATATAGAGCTGAGTATCATCAGCGTAACAGTGAAAACTAACGCCATGCTTCCTGATGATATCTCCCAAGGGTAGCATGTACAGAATGAAAAGCAATGGTCCTAGTACCGAGCCTTGCGGTACTCCATATTCAACTTGTGATCGATATGACCTCTCTTCATTTACTTCTACAAACTGATAACGGTCAGATAAGTATGATTTGAGCCATGACAATGCAATTCCACTAATGCCAACATAATTTTCGAGTCTATTTAAAAGAATATTGTGATCAATAGTGTCAAATGCATCACTAAGATCCAGTAACACTAATAGAGAGATACAACCCCGATCTGATGATAAGAGCAAATCATTAGTAACTCTAATGAGAGCAGTTTCAGTACTATGGTACGGTCTAAATCCTGACTGGAAATCCTCATAGATACTATTTCTTTCTAAAAAGGAACATAGTTGTGATGATACTGCCTTTTCAAGTATTTTTGACAGAAAAGTGAGATTTGAGATTGGCCTGTAATTGACTAATTCTCTAGGATCAAGCTGTTTTAATAGGTTTAATAATAGCCAACTTAAAAGTTTTTGGTACGTATCCTAGTGATAAAGATGAATTTACGATATTAAGAAGAGGATCTATGACCTCTGGAAGCATCTCTTTCAATAGCTTAGTCGGTATAGGGTCTAACATACATGTTGTCGATTTTGACGATTTAACAAGTTTAGACAATTCTTCCTCTCTTAAAGGAGTAAATGAATTGAATTTTTCCTCAGGGATACTACAATGCACCGTCTGACGCAATACTGTAGTAGACGGTTGCGTGGATAAAATTTTTTTTCTAATATTATCAATCTTGCAAGTAAAGAAGTTCATAAAGTCATTACTGCTGTGCTCTTTGGGAACATCAGAAATTGAAGCTTTATTTCTTGTTAATTTAGCCACTGTATCAAATAAATATCTAGGGTTTTGTTTATTTTCTTCTAAAAGTTTTGAAAAATAGGCAGATCTAGCAGATTTTAAGGCCTTTCTGTACTCAACCATTCTCTCTCTCCACGAAATGCGAAATACTTCTAGTTTTGTTTTCTTCCAGTTGCGTTCCATTTTTCTGGCTGCTACCTTTAGAACCTGAGTGTGCTCGTTGTACCACGGCGTTGGATTAATTTCCTTAATCTTTTTTAAACGCAAAGGAGCAACTGAGTCTAATGTGCTTGAAATGACAGAGGCAATAGTTTCCGTTGTAACATCGAGGTCTTCTAAGCTGTCTGGTATGCTAAGGCGATGAAACTGATCAGGAAGATTATTTATAAAGCGTTTTTTAGTGGTAGAAGTGATGGTTCTACCAAATTTATGGCAGGGAGGCAGTTTAGCTGTTTTGACTAAATGTAGTATACACGAGACTAGGTAATGATCTAAGATGTCGTCACTCTGCTGCAGAATTTCAACGGCATCAATATCAATTCAATATGACAATGTTAGATCTAAGGTACGGTTACGACAATGAGTGGGTCCTGACACGTGTTGTCTAACACCAATAGAGTTTAGAATATCTACAAATGCCAATCCCAATGAGTCTTTTTCATTATCTACATGGATATTAAAGTCACCAACAACAAGTACTTTATCTGCTGCTAGTACTAACTCCGATAGAAAATCAGCAAATTCTTTGATAAAGTCTGTATGGTGTCCTGGTGGCCTGTATACAGTAGCCAACACAAATGTCAACTTACATAATGTTACGTAAAGTACCATCACTTCGAAGGAATTATATTTGAGAGACTTTTGACTAATACTGTAAATATTACTATAAATTACAGCAACACCTCCCCCTTTGCCTTTCTGACGAGGATTGTGTCGATAATCATAACCTTGAGGGCTAGACTCATTTAAAGTAATGTAATCGTCCGGTTTTAGCCAAGTTTCTGTCAAACACAGCACATCTAGATTATTGTCTGTGATAATATCATTTACAATAAGTGATTTTGATGAAAGGGATCTAATATTTAACAACCCAAGCTTTATCATTTGTTTATCATTACTATCTCTATTTTTTATTTGTTGAACATCAGTTAAATTTTTACCATTAAATGGGTTTGGAAGTTTTTTGTTTTTACTAATTCGGGGTTCAGACACAGTCTCTATGTGATAATATCTAGGTGTAAGAGTTTCTATGTGTTGGGAATTATCTGACTTCTGTAATGTGAGGCAGCTAGCAGACGGTCGGTTTAGCCAGTCTGTCTGCTTCCTGACCTGGGCCCCAGTTTGTCATGTTTCAGCTCTAAGACTATGTGCCATATTACTAGAGAGAAGAGCAGCACCATCCCGAGAGGGATGAATACCATCTCTTTTCAACAGGTCAGGTCTGCCCCAAAAACTTTTCCAATTGTCTATAAAACCTATATTATTTTGCGGACACCACTTAGACAGCCAGCCATTGAGTGATGACAATCTGCTAACTATCTCATCACTCCGACGAACAGGAAGAGGACCAGAGCAAATTACTTCTCCTGACATTGTACTTGCGAGTTCACACACCTCACATTTTAGTGATCTCCGACTGGCGAAGTCGAACATCATTAGTGCCGACGTGAATAATAATTTTAGAGTATTTACGATTAGCATTAGCCAGCACTTTTAAATTGCTTTGATGTCAGGTGCTCTGGCTCCCAGCAAACATATGACTATGCTGGCTGGTGTCTCTATTTTCACGTTCCGTGTAATAGAATCGCCAATAACTAGGGCACTTTCAACAGGATTCTCAGTGGGTGCGTCACTGAGTGGGGAGAACCTGTTTGATGTTATTATTGGAACGGAAGAGTGGTGTTTTCCGTGGCTAGGCCGCCTCACCGTTACCCAAGTGCCCTGCTGCACGGGCTCTACAGCCGGAACCGAACAATGTACAGAGTTCACTAAGCTAATCGCATCCAAAACAGTATCTGATCCTCGATTAAAGTTTGGATGCGTGTCTCTAATTCTGAGATTCTCTCTGTCAGCCTGACTATTTCCCTACATTTATGACATGTAAATCCCTCATCGCTGACAGAAAGAGCTATACTGAACATGTGACAAATGGAACAGGTAACAATGCTAGGAGAGGATGACATGACTCACCGTGTTTGTAGACTGATCCGACTTACCACAGCTGTTTGATGAACGCGTTGAAAAAGCAGCGCGCAAGAGACTGATGACAAGTTAACAAGCTAGCGAGATGCAAACGCGTTGTAACAGCGATTTAGATTCAAAGATTTCAAGCTAGCGACGTCAGATTAATGTGGTAGGCAATATTAAATATAAGGTACTAATAATATAAGCAACAATGAATAAAAGTAAGAGCTTCAAATCGAAGCTATACAGAGTTACAGACGCAAACCACTCTGAGCAGCGAGGCAGACAGGAGCAATCGGAGAGGCAGACAGGAGCAATCCAGAGGTTTTGTTTGGGAAATAGACATATGAGTGCTGCCAGCATTGCTGCAGAGGTTGAAGTGGTGGGGGTCAGTCTGTCAGTGCTAAGACCATATGCTGCACACTGCATCAAATTGGTCTGCATGGCTGTTGTCCCAGAAGGAAGCCTCTTCTAAAGATGATGTACAAGAAAGCCCGCAAACAGTTTGCTGAAGACAAGCAGACTAAGGACATGGATTACAGAAACCATGTCCTGTGGTCTGATAAGCCCAAGATAAACTTATTTGGTTCAGATGGTGTCAAGCGTGTGTGGCGGCAACCTGGTGACAAGTGTGTCTTGCCTACAGTCAAGCATGGTGGTAAGAGTGTCATGGTTTGGGGCTGCATGAGTGCTGCCGGCACTGGGGAGCTACAGTTCATTGAGGGAACCATGAATGCCAACATGCACTGTGACATACTGAAACAGAGCATGATCCCCTCCCTTCGGTGACTGGGCCGCAGGGCAGTATTCCAACAACCCCAAACACACCTCCAAGACGACCACTGCCTTGCTAATATCCACCAGTTCCGTGATGTCGTCATGGAGGAGTGGAAGAGGACTCCAGTGGCAACCTGTGAAGCTCTGGTGAACTCCATGCCCAAGAGGGTTAAGGCAGTGCTGGAAAATAATGGTGGCCACACAAAATATTGACACTTTGGGCCCAATTTGGACATTTTCACTTATGGGTGAAACCATAAATATTTATATAAAATAATAATATAATATAATATCTATATTCTTAATTACACATTAAGCGTTTTCCTCCCGCAAAGAAAACGCTTAACATGGCTAAATGTACTAAAACAGTGCCATTAAAAGACCAAGCTTTGTAAACACTATACTATTAAAGCATACTATACAGAAAAATTGGTTTGTGCAGAATTTGATCTTTTAATATCACTTATAGGCTACATTAAGCGACATTAAGCGTTTTATTTATAACGGTTTTCTATGGGAAGAAAACACTTAACGTGAAATTAAACACATTGCGTTCATATTCTGGGCTTGTCTTAAAATTGTATCTTTTAATATCCCTGTCTTAGTGAACGTGTAATTAAATGCGTTGCGTGTGTAACAAATTAGCTCAAAAGAAATATGAATAATTAGTTATAATTAATTATAAATATCTGGATCAGTTAATAAAATTACCTTAATGTAATACAATTTATATTACAATCAATTAACCTGTTTTGCCAATGAACACTCTGTGTTAATTGTTTATTAATTCTAAGAAATATTCATTTCCAGGTCATGGGACATAACAATCTTATTGTACAGTACTACTCAGAGCATGTAGTCAGGATCGGCATAATTAGTGACTCCAGTATATGAGCATGAAACATGGACAACTTTAAGTGTGACATGAACAAGACTTTATTCCACACACATACATGCATACAGTTTACCAAGGGAAAGAGAGCCGAAGCAGAATACAGGAAGGCAAGAAGTTAAAGCATTTTTTGAAATTCAGCAGATCAACAGCCTCGAGAAAACCATCAGTTTAGTTTTAACAGGCCCTTTTTTAAAAGGGGTAAGGATACTTAATGTATCACATAATGAGACTAAGTTTGATATTTGCATGTCTCGCCCATTTGAATGAAAAGCTGTCCTGATGCAATTTGTGGAGGCTTCCGTTGAATCTTTGCTGATATTGTCTTGATGAAAGAGAACCAGTTGGATTCAAAGGATCTTTGGTGAATGGAAGGTCCAGGCCGAAGCCTGGCACAAGCTTGGGGTTCCTTAGAAGTTCCTAGTACAGCATCATCTTCTCATCAGTGTTTTTCAGTAAAAGAAAAAGAGAGTTTTTGATCTTGTGATCAGTGATTTTAAAGTACACATGAAATCAAAATTGACCTTATTTATTTTGTTAGCTCAAATTGCTAGTTTTGTGGTGAACAATTCATCCGTGCAAGTCAATCCACACAAAAAAATTGTTTGGCTTAGTAATATTTAATCAAAATCTGAAAGTGCTCCTCCCCTCTGCAACGGTGCCCCTTCTCTAATGACATTAGTTTGACGGCTTGGGTTGAAAATGCTTAAACCACTCCCCTCCGACTGTTAGTCTGCTATGAGCGAGAGATGGAGAGGAGGAGTGCTAAAATAAAACCCTGCCCTCTATTCAATATTCTATTTCACTTGGAAATACGTCACAACACTGGAGAAAAGATGTTTGCAACTTCCGGTTAATGGGGACTTTAAAGGGTGAAGATTTCACACCCTCTTGAGGTGACTGAGCCAATAAGGAGTTTTCCCCTCGAAAGGAAACTTTTACGAGTCTTTGTTCTGTAGAAAGATATTAGCATAAGACATTGGATTGGATGTTTGAGAGAAGAACCTTCTAGATTCTTATAATACTAATGTGTCACAGAGTTAGTAACATGTAACATAAATTACCAAATAGGAAATGAAAGTTGGAGTCCGTAGATACCAAACATGCATGTGATTTTAGTTAACCATAAATTTTCAACTTTGAAACATTGATACCAAAATAGTTCAAAAGAGAGAATTAATACATAGAATAAACCCTATAAAAGGAAAACCATGAGAGGGGAAAGTTGGATACACGTTTATACATTTCACATGTGGTTATATATAGAATATATAGGATTAAAAGGGTTTATTTGTCCTTCTCAGAAAGAATGAAGTCAGAGTCTTCTCTGCACATTCCTGACAGCAATAAAATAGGAACAGGACACCTATTCTGTCTCTGTGTTGCAGTTGTGGGGGATGGAATTAACAGGACTTGTGAGGGAGAGTTTCTGTATTATTCATTAAATATAATGAATAATTGTGTGTCTGATTGGTCCAGACGCTAAACGTTCAAATTCTGGGCTCAACTGTGTTTCTGTAAATAGTATACTCTATTAGTATGATGTTTACTGAGTTTGGTCTATTAATATCACAGTACATTAAGCCATGTTAAGCGTCTTTCACGTTAAGCATTTTAGAATGTCCCTTGGCGACACATCCACAGATAGAGTTTATTTCGTTTTTCCTTTTTTTTTTTCAAAATATTCACAAGCTTGTTAACTGCATCATGAATTATGTGATATATTCTGATTGTCAAATACGTGGAAGTGAATGCTTTTTTTGTTTAAACACCATAATGATCATATTAGTTGATAAAACAGAGGATCTGTTGGATTTACATCACGTAAATTAATCTATTTTTCCCGAAATAAATAAACTTAAGTGGCTGGTTAACTGGGAGAAGAGTGAACATTATTGTTTCATACGCAATGTATCTGATATGAATAAAAAACTTTGTCAAATTATAATTGAAAGGATTATTGCAGCTTCCATATCAGTGTATGGAATTTGCATTTAACTATAAATGTATTTTTTATATATAGTATATCCTATTACTTCATTTAAATGTCTGAAACCTCAAATAAACATTATGTGGTTGAAAACACTGAATAGTTGTGAAATATGAGCCATCTCTGGCTCAGTGCCAGCAGCGCGAAAGCAGGTTTGAATTTAGCAGTGACGCACTGAACGTTTTAATCACACCGGTGTGATCGTACGCGTTAAAGGGTTAAAATCGATCGTGTTTCAGGAGTGAAAGGGGCACAAATCAGATCTGAAGGGGGCAATGCCTCCTTTTGCCCCCTCGTGGCGCAGGGCCTGCTTTGAGTCTACCAACAACACCCTGCTAAGTATTTTTATGGCCATACATGCTTCCTGGCTAAGGAAGGGTGTGAAATTTAAGCCATTTGTAGAAACCAAATGGTTGGAAAGACATTGCAACTTGAGCCGCAAGAAGATAATGTCAGAGTCTTTGATCTCCAGATCAAAAGAGACAGTGAGACATTGCAGGCCTGTTTGTTCTGAGTGACCTCTGAATGACAGTTGAAATCCACAAAAATCACAGAGACAGAGACAAATAAACTGTATTAAATTGTTCCAAACAATTCTAAACAGACTTATCAAACATCGTTCCACTGCATAATTCCATATCGTGTCTACACATTCTACATGTGTGACCAGTTATGCTTAGAACACTCACAATTCATGTAAATGTTATAACTTTTGAATGATTGATTAAAAGTGTACCTTGTTTGGAATGAATTTAAATCTCTGTTCATAATTCATTGTTTGGCTTGAATGAAATCTATGTGAAATGTAGCGTATTATTTTTAGGGAAATCAGGTCTTGACTGTAATTTTTTTATTTTTTATTCTCTGCCGAGAGCGAGAATTGAGGAGAACATGAGATAACATTTAGTTTATGATCGGGGAGGAGAAAGCCACCTTTGAATCAAAGACGATACCTGATTGGTCAGAACTCCTCAAAGAGGTGGGACAAACACCTAAGTTTATATAGTCAGATCAGAATGACAAAAGTCAGAGTTGGACAACATTTGGAACAAAGAAGATGACTGAGACAAAGAACAGATGATGACAGACAAGCAGTTTCATTCAAGCCATCCAACTTCTCACTCACTTTTCTTTTACTTTTCTTCTTCTTCTTTTTTTTTTTTACGTCGAGATCCGTAGTTAAGTTTTGCCGCAAAGTTTAACCAACAACTTTTTGGCGCCTCAACTTTAAACTTCAGTCAAAGAGTGAGACTCCATTTGTTTGCCAGCACGCCCGAACATGATTGGCTTTTCCGCAACAAACCAGCAAACCCGGAAACCTCTTTTCTCTAAGCCGAGGACGCAGACAAGGGAATCCGCATTCAAAGACACGAACGACAAGCAAGTACCTCCAGATTCTATAGCTGAACTGGTGCATTAAATGAATGATTCATGGTTCGTTCAGGTCAGGTCTTATGAAGTGCATATTTTGCTAGAAATCATGCTCATCATTTTATTCTCTCTTAAGACTCTTTCTTTCTCACTTCCTTTCTTTCTGCAACTTGTATAAATGTGTGTGTGTTTGTGTTAGATATTAGTTTGTGTTAGAATAATCAATAAAGTGTCTTGTGTTATGTGCTTACAAATTTAATGTCTTAAACTGCCAATCTATGTTACCTTGCTAATAAATAGTCAAGTCAAGTCAAGTCACCTTTATTTATATAGCACTTTTTACAATGTAGATTGTGTCAAAGCAGCTTTACATTGATAACTGGTACATTATTTTGGCTGCACAGCAGCTCTCAAAGAATAGTGTCAATGCAGGCAGATCAAAGCACTGTTGAATATTGAATGTCAATTGTCAAGTGTCCCCAACTAAGCAAGCCAAAGGCGACAGCGGCAAAGAACCCAAACTCCAACAGGTGACATCAGGTGGCAAACAGGTGTTAAAATGGAGAAAAAAATCTTGGGAGAAACCAGGCTTAGTCGGGGGCCAGTTCTCCTCTGGCAAACAGTGCTTTGTTACGACTCAGGTTGCTATCATAAGTCAGATAGGATCGCAACATTCAAAGTATTTAATTCAGTTCCATCCAGCTGAGGATCGTATTTGTCACGTCACGTATGGACGGTTGTTGAGGAGCTGCGCCACTGGTTGTCATGTTGATGAGGCCTTCACAGTGGATGATCTAGTTGACTCAATCTCTGCTGATACTTCAGGGCTGCGTTGTGGTCGTGTCAAGGCGCAGGTCCTTGGTCTCACCTGGATGCGGCCCGGATCCGGTTGACTACGGTAAACCTCGGGATAAACAGAAAGACTAATATTAGCATAGATGCCATTCTTCTTCTGATGTAACGAGTACATCTGGTGTTATAGGAAGTGTTCCCGGTTCCGGCTGATATAGTTTATGCAGCCTAATAATCCTGTAACGGATTTGAAAAAATAAATTGATAATGTGTTATGTGTATGCCAGGTTAAAGAGATGTGTTTTTAGTTTAGATTTAAACTGACAGAGTGTGTCTGCTTCCCGAACAATGCTAGGAAGATTGTTCCAGAGTATAGGTGCCAAATAGGAGAAGGATCTACAGCCTGCAGTTGATTTTGATATTCTAGGTATTATCAACTGGCCTGAATTCTGAGATCGCAATAGATGCGAAGGACTATATTGCATTAATAGCTCGCTCAGGTACTGGGGAGCTAAACCATTTAGTGCTTTGTAAGTAATTAGCAAGATTTTAAAATCTATACGATGTTGAACAGGAAGCCAATGCAGTGTTGACAGAACTGGGCTAATATGGTCATACTTCCTAGTTCTAGTAAGAACTCTAGCTGCTGCATTTTGTACGAGCTGTAGTTTATTTATCAGGCAAGCAGAACAACCACCCAGTAAAGCGTTACAGTAATCTAGCCTTGTGGTCATGAACGCATGAACTAACTGTTCCACATTTGTCATCGAGAGCATATGTCGTAGTTTAGATATATTTTTAAGATGGAAGAATGTGGTTTTACAGATGCTAGAAACATGGCCTTCAAATGAAAGATTGAATTGACGATGAAGACTTAACGGAGCAGCCATCAAGTGTTAGACAATATTCTAGGTTATAAGTTTTTGGTCCAAAAATTAGAATATCTGTTTTTTTCTGAATTTAGTAGTAGGAAATTACTGGTCATCCAATTTTTTATATCAGCTATGCATTCCATTAATTTTGTGAATTGGTAAGTTTCGTCAGGGCGCGAAGAAATATAGAGCTGAGTATCATCAGCGTAACAGTGAAAACTAACACCATGCTTCCTAAAGATATCTCCCAAGGGTAGCATGTACAGAGTGAAAAGCAATGGTCCTAGTACTGAGCCTTGCGGTACTCCATATTCAACTTGTGATCGATATGACCTCTCTTCATTTACTACTACAAACTGATAACAGTCAGATAAGTATGATTTGAACCATGACAATGCAATTCCACTAATGCCAACATAATTTTCGAGAATATTGTGATCAGTAGTGTCAAATGCAGCACTAAGATCCAGATAACACTAATAGAGAGATACAACCCCGATCTGATGATAAGAGCAAATCATTAGTAACTCTAATGAGAGCAGTCTCAGTACTATGGTACGGTCTAAATCCTGACTGGAAATCCTCATAGATATGATTTCTTTCTAAAAAAAGGAACATAGTTGTGATGATACTGCCTTTTCAAGTATTTTTGACAGAAAAGTGAGATTTGAGATCGGCCTGTAATTGACTAATTCTCCAGGATCAAGTTGTGGTTTTTTAATAAGAGGTTTAATAATAGCCAGCTTAAAAGTTTTTGGTACGTATCCTAGTGATAAAGATGAAATTACGATATTAAGAAGAGGATCTATGACCTCTGGAAGCATCTCTTTCAATAGATTAGTCGGTATAGGGTCTAACATACATGTTGTTGATTTTGACTATTTAACAAATGTAGACAATTCTTCCTCTCTTAAAGCAGTAAATGAATTGAATTTTTCCTAAGGGACACTATAATGCACTGTCTAACGCAATACTGTATTAGACGGTTGCATGGTTATAATTTTTTTTCTAATATTATCAATCTTGCAAGTAAAGAAGTTCATAAAGTCATTACTGCTGTGCTGTTTGGAAACATCAGAAGTTGAAGCTTTATTTCTTGTTAATTTAGCCACTGTATCAAATAAATACCTAGGGTTTTGTTTATTTTCTTCTAAAAGTTTTGAAAAATAGTGTTTTTACAATAGTCGGATATTCATATCCACTACAGAGTTTATGGTTACGGCCCGTGCAAATGAACGCTGGACGATTCAGTTGCTCGGTCGTAAAGTTACTCTTTTAAAATTCCCTATAAATTAATTAATTATTTCATTTTAGCTGATTTGTCTTACAGATGTTTTTGTTGTTGTTGTTGTTTTTTTTTTATGCACAGCTTGTCAATGAACTATGGCTCCAAATGCTAATCCATCTGAAAACACTGCGAGTTTGAGTCGTTTATAATGTACATTTAAAAAAGCAACATGCATCAAACATCTTTCCAGAAGCATTTATTAACATCTTGTCCAACAAAAGACGTTTAATAACATGTTTTTACTCTGTAACGACTGAACGAATGAATTAATTAATTAGCTCAAATTATGGGTGAAATATATATATATAATTAAATCATAACGCGTTATGATCAATTATAATATAAATCGACCAAAAGGGGAATTATGCATATATGGTAAATTAATTACAATGGATTATAATTAACTACACATATTTGTATCTATTACAAAGGAAATTATTCTTCTGGCCATGAGGAATAACTTCCTATTCTAGCACTCAAGTATAAAGCAGTTAGCAAAAAGCGAAACGTAGAAGTGACTTGATTTTCTTAATGAGCAGCAACAGAAACAATAAAGCAATAAAATGGATTTAATATGTGAAACTATGAATACATATACGACTAACTAACAGAGAATACATACATATAATAGTGAAACAAAAGTAAAGTCAGGGAAAACAGAGATGATCACAGAATGGCAAATTACAGACAGTTAAAACCTTTGAAAGCCAGCACGGAATCAGTTCAGCAAATGTAAGCTTTAAAACGCAGCGGAAGAAAAGGTTTCTTATACTTGCATAGGCTATTTTGGATGCTGTAGTTCAAAAGATGCACGTCGTTCTGCAGAGGTTTTAGTGCGTTTCGAGCTGGGTCTTCGGCGGGATGTTCTAACAAGGTTTTACTCAAAAGTAACATGGCCAGAAGTAACATTGGCCATATATCATATCATTCATGATACATAGCCAAGAAAGAGGAAGTCCGTCTCGCAGGTCCAAGGAAGACAGTGAGGACGGACAAATGAAGACTGGTCAAAAGAAGACAAGCTGGAAAACAAAGTTAAGCTGAGCATACTGGTGAAGGCGCGTTGGTATGTTATATAGCAAAACATCTCCACTCCTCTCAAGTGTTGACTGACCAATCGCCAGCGTGAATTCTGTAGCGGGAAATATCTTCTGTAGCGGGAAATATGTCTGGTTTTATGGTCTAATTTGCATATCTTATGAGATATCAGATCTGGGTATGTTTTTCTCAAACATACTTTAAAAGTAGCATGTCACATTTTATAGTAACATAACATACACAGTTGATTAAAGCATTCGTAGAGGTTTAGAACAAAACTAAACATGGTAGGATGACAAAGGCATTAAGAAAGCACACATATGATTACAAGCATTTAAACTTATTCTTGAATAACTAAAAATCACAACTAGGCTAATTACACATGGGTACATGCATACATAAAAGGGATACACCATATACTTTCTAGAAAGAATGGTTAACTTGAACATTATAAGTTGGATTATAAGAGTCTTTCCTCTATATAGGTATGTGTGTGTATATTGGGTTGTCTCCTGTCTGTCTCTAGCCCAACAGGGGGTCAAGCTCCCAAAAGTGCCATAAGAAGGCTTATGTTTGTGGTTAGTCTCTTTGGGAGGTAATAAAATGTAACAAAAAGCTACGTGGTCCCGACCAGTCTGCGCCACGTGGTGAGTTACAGAAAGGGGGTCAAACATCACAGCTTACACAAACTTAGAGTAGATTGATAATTTGTGATTCGCATCCAGATGCTACAACTCCAAACTCACTTCATAACGACAGATGAGCATCCTTCTGTGAGATGATGTGGCTTCTTACACAGAATTAGGCAGTAGTGTGTTTATTAGTCATGTTTAATCAATCAAAGCGTTTTAATCTGTTTATTCAGCTACAGCGATATAACGCGTATTATCTACTTCTGCAGCAGGGCATGTTTGCAGTTTCTGCACAAGAGCGCCCTCTGGATTTCAGATCGAGAAGTATTTACTACTGATCACAGAGCTGTACAGTTCTGACAAGCTGTGCATAAAACAATCGCAGCCTTTGCCAAATTGTTCAAATCATGTGTGATGTTTTACAAGTTGCGTTGATACAAAGAGTGGATAAGCATATAAGCAACATGGCACAATATAAATAATTGCATGCAGCATGCATGCTTGCTCGGGTTGTTGCTGTGGGTTATTTTCCATCTCTATCAGCTTGCAACATGAAATCATTTGTTAAAGTCACACATAGTGTGCGTTCTAATTAGGTACATTTGAGCCATCTTGGATCTGGCACATAGCAGGTTTAAGTTAATAGTTAAACCTAAGGGTATGGCACCTAGGTTCACATTGCTATTGCAAGTCACTAGTTAAATCTGGATAAGACACTAGTTAAATCTAGCCCAGACAGACATAAGTAAAGCCATTAGATGTTAAGCCATTTGGCAAAGCAGGCCTAGGCACACATAGCATAGTTCAATTAAATAAAAATAAAACTAAATATACTAATTAAAATAAAACTATAAGCACTGATATGTTGTCAGTTATCCTATTTTTCTTAATATTTTCTGCTTTCAACTACCAAGGAAGTGTAGAACTCTCTGTGTAGATCTCTGCATTGCTTTAACCAGGGGTCTCCAAACTCCTGGAGGGCCACTGTCCTGCAGATTTTAGCTCCAACTTACCAGAACACACCTGCCTGGAAGTTTCCTGTATGCCTAAAAACCTTGATTAGCTAGCTCAGGTGTGTTTAATTGGGGTTGGAGCTAAACTCTCCAGGACAGTGGCCCTCCAGGAGCAGGATTGGACACCCCTGGCTTAA
Source organism: Elopichthys bambusa (assembly GCA_037101425.1). NCBI lineage: Eukaryota > Metazoa > Chordata > Actinopteri > Cypriniformes > Xenocyprididae > Elopichthys > Elopichthys bambusa. The sequence goes on along the minus strand of CM074447.1, from coordinate 11,715,339 downwards.
ACAAACCAATATGCTTTGAACAGTTGCAGATAAGGTGGTGTAGGCAGGCAGTCGTCCTAAAGATCTGATTTTTTTAAAAATATTTGAAAATCTGCTGTGAACAACTTAATACAAACAGAACTGGTTTGCTTTACTATACATATTGGTTGTGACAGCACAATGTGAGTATACGGCTGTTTGTGTGTTTGATTCTTTTCATTTTCTAGGGGAAATCCCAGAGGAGCTAAGCATTGATGATCTGAAACAGAAGGCAAAGAATGGGGATGCCAAAGCACAGACAGAGGTCTGAATGCCACAAAAATACACTTATATTATACATTGTTATAGTAATTCGAAAACTTACGCTGTTGATTAAACAGATTGGTAGATATTACCTGAGATTAGCCGAGCAAGAAGACGAAGAAGTAAATTCTGTCACCGCGGTAACATGGCTACTCCAGGCAGCGAAAAATGGACGGAAAGATGCAGTGAAACTGCTACAGCACTGCCTGCGTGACAGGAGGGGTAAAGCAGATACTTATGATATCTAGATTGTAAACATGATACCCCTTTGTCTATTTTTACATTCAGACTGACTTTATAATGGATTAGTGTATCTGTGTGTGTGTTTGTGCCAGGCATTACAGCTGAGAACAGAGAGGAGGTGTGTTCCCTGGCATGTGAATCTCGTTTTCAGCGCAGTGTAAGGAAAGCAGCTCTGCTCATGTACTGGAAACTCAATCCAGAGAGGAAGAAAAACATAACTGCCTCTGAACTTCTGGAAAATGTCAGCCAGCTCAACACTGAGACAGGTGAAACATCAGGAATATGTTGTTGTGATCAACCAATTTGGATAATGCTGAAGGAATAGTTCATCCAAACATGAAAATTCTGTCATTATTTACTCACCCTCTTATTGTTCTCAATTAAGAATCTTCATGCAGTTATTTTCCATAAATCAACAGGGTCGACTGTAAATATCTTTAGAACATATGTTGTGTGTTCTGCTCCTCCAGATGGTGCTTCCAGCAGTCCTCTCTCAAGCCCAGCACAGAAACAAAAAAAAATTTTGGAGAGTTTGGTTGCAAGAGATGGTGAATTTGTGTTGTCTTTCCTTTAGGCTCTAATATGTTTGAGACTTATATTACATATGTGGTAATATGATTATAATAATCTGAATCTGTGTATTTTTGCTTTGGCAGGAGCTGAATATGTAGGCGTAGAAGAGTTTGTGGAGAACACTAAACAATACGCTGAGGGTATTTCACCAACACCTGCTATGGAAGCAGGAGGTGATGATGATGATGACGATGATGAAGGGCCAGTAAAGAACCCAGATGAATTGCCTTTGCATCAGAAGGTGTTATTATTGTTTCTGATTGAATCTATGCATATTAAAAACTTGGCGAGCTTACTTATTTTATGTACTGCCTACACGGCCAGCTGTCCGCACAAATGGCATCCTGACAAAACTGGAATTTCACAAGTAATTGTTATGAGATGCTCTCCATGGACAATTATACACAGGATATTGGCTAATGTGTCAATATGTAAACAAGAACATACAATGTAAAACACCTATGTACTGGATGAAATGATACACCTTTAATTAGATAGAAAACACTGCTTATACACTGCTTTATCCAAAACACTTGAACTTGCGCTGCATGTTATTGCACGTCTGTGACACAACGTACACATTTAGGCCACATGTACATGATATTTGGAGTTATCCTCCATTCTGTGCAATTAATGTAATGATTAATTGTCAATTTCAATGGGATAGTTCATCTATTCCATCAATTTCATCATCATTTACTCACCCTTATGTTGTTCGAGACTCGGAAGGCTTCCGTTCATCTTCGAAACTCAAATTAAGATATTTTTATAATATTCTCTCAACATTTAGTCCATTCATTGAAAGTCAATGTAACCCAAAATTTCCAAGCTTCAAAAATTGCATAAAGACATTGTAAAAATAAATATGAATTGAATGTTTTTATCCAGGTCTACTGAAGAAACACATTGCTTTATATGATGAACAGATTTAATTTAGGGGTTTATTCACATGCTGATCAGTGTTTAGATCAAATATGGTCAATGAAAGCTCAAAAGGGATTTTCATTGGATAAACAAATATGATGAGAGAATAATAAAAATATCTTTGTTTGTGTTCTGAAGATGAACTGTCCCTTTAACGACAACAAATTCTGAGTATTCTTGAAAATTGACACCCCTACTATTTAGTTTAGCAGCTTACCTTGTTTTGAGACACAGCCAATATTATAATAAATATTTTTGACTAACTCAATTTTCTTCGTACCTACAGGTGTTGAAGTTTCCCTTTCATGCAGTGTTGGAGGTGAAAGAGATGTTGATTGACTGGGCGTCCCGTGCAGGCATGCAGTGGATTAGCGCCCTCATACCTACTCATCACATCAATACCCTCATCTTCTTCTTCATCATCTCCAACCTAACCCTAGAGTTCTTTGTCCTTGTCATTCCTCTCATTATATTCTACCTATCTTTTGTGTCAATGGTAATCTGTACTCTCCGAGTCTTTCAGAACAGCAAGGCATGGGAGAACTTTCGAGCGTTGACGGCCATGTTGTCTCATTTTGAGCCAGGCATAGACCTTGAGCAGGCAGAGTCAAACTTCACATGGAACCACCTTGAGCCATACCTCTACTTCCTCCTTTCTTCACTTTTCCTCATCCTTTCGTTTCCCGTGGCAGACAAGTCCTGGTTGCCATGTTCAGAACTGGCTACGGTTGCAGTCTTCTTCACTATAAGCGGCTACTTAAGCCTGCGACCAGCAGCGCAGCAGCATTCTAAACTTGCTCTGCTCTCCCAGGTTGCCTCCGCCATTTCTGCGTTTATGAATCAGTTGCTGGGAGGCTGGGTGGGTCAAATAGTTGGTGGCGCTTGGTTCAACATGCACCTTGGCGACTGGTTGGTACTGCATGTGGGTGTGCCTTGTTTTCTGTATTTCTACCTCCTGTATTTGTGTACCCAAATGGCCACAGCAGGTGGTGCACGTGGCACCTACTGTGTGCTGCTGCCCTACCTGGTGTGCTTCATCTGGTGTGAACTGTCTGTCACGCTGTTGCAAGAGTCTACTGCATTGGGGCTAATGCGCACAGCTGTGGGCTACCTCCTTTTCTTCTTTGCTTTGCCAGTACTATCGCTGGCTCTAACAGCCATAATGCTGGTGCAGCTGGTGCAATGGTTCCTCGCCCTGGAACTGACCAAAATGGTTGTAACAGTGTGTGTTTGTGTGCTGCCTGTCTTGTTGCGCTGGTGGACACGTTTTAGCGTGTCACCTTTGGCAGTTCTGCACTTTTTGCGGCGTAGCAGTGTGGTCAAGTTGATCCTAGTGTGGATTTCAGCTCTGGTGCTCTTCAGCTGGTTCTACGTGTACCGTTCTGAGGGGATGAAGGTATACAACTCCACCTTGACTTGGCAGGAGTACAGCGACCTGTGTGGCCCTCGTGCTTGGAAGGAGCATAACATGGCACACGCCCAGATCCTCTGCAGCCACTTGGAGGGACACCGGGTGACATGGGAGGGTCGGTTTAAGTACGTTCGCGTCACTGAGATCGAGAATGGAGCGCAAGCTGTCATCAACCTTCTGCCGGTTTTTATAGCGGACTGGGCCCGATGTCTATATGGTGAGGAGTACCCTGCCTGTGATGAGACCCAGCCGGGACCCGCTGAACCGCTGTGTCAGCTCAAGGTGCTTGCAAAGCATAAGTGCCATGTCAAACGTTTTGACCACTACAGGTTTGAAGTGACCATGGGGATGCCGCAGAAGGGGCGCAATGGGGCACAAGATTTTGATGATGCCACCAAAGACATTGTGCTTCGGGCTAGTAGCGAATTCAGACACGTCCTATTGGCACTCAGCTCAGGCAGTGTGGTGGAGTTCAGCACAGTACTTGAAGGTAGACTGGGCAGCAAATGGCCAGTGTTTGAACTCAAGGCCTTGCACTGCAAGACATGTGCCTCACCACTTGTACCAATACAACGACAGGTCAAGATTGAGCAGGACTGGAGGGTTAAAGCCCGAAATGCCTTTGCTTTTGCCTTTAATTTCCTGTTCCACCCTCTGCTTTCGGCTGAGGTGGACATTACAGTAGCTACTACAGAAGTATCTGTGTGAAGCTAGTGGTTGACCATTGGCCTATGCTTCAGTATTAGAAAAGAAAACTGTTGAGATTTGATAAAGTGCTTTTGATAAAAGCGCTATTAAAACAGCAAATGCGTTGTCATCTTGTTTTGTCTGTTTCAGGTATGAAAGTGAATAATGAAGTGAGAAGAGCTTTCTGTAGCTCACTGGTTTCAGTCTTTGCTCTGGGGACCCACCGCTCTGTACATTTTATATATTTTTCTTATCTGACACAGTCAGTTCAGTTCATGGAGCGCTTTCCTAACAAGCTGAAGATCTGAATCATTTGCATTAAATAGGGGAGACATTCAAAATGTGCAGTGCTATGGGTACCCAGGACCAGGATTGAAAACTACTGCTGTAGATGCTACAGCAGGCGTGTCCAATCCTGCTCCTGGAGAGCCACCGTCCTACATAGTTTAACTCCAGCCTGCCTCCAACAAACCTGCCTGGAAGTTTGTAGTAATCCTGAAGACCTTCATTAGCTGATTCAGGTGTTTAATCAGGGTTGATGTTAAACTTTGCAGGAAAGTGGCCCTCCAGAAGCAGGATTGAACACCCCGGAGCTACAGGAACCAAATAAAATACCACTACAAGATCTTAACTACTTCACAAAACTGAATCAAATGTTAAAGAAAACGAATCTCATGTATATCATTGGGAAATTTAAAGCCATACCTACATTTCTAAAAAAGTGTTTGCATCTGGACGAACTGATTTATCTGCAGTGAGAGGTTATATCCACTGGTTTTCCCCTGTTTAATGCTTTTACAGGGCTTTTGAATATCTGATATATTACATCTGTCCAGGGTGCTTTCCCCTGCCTCTGGCCTAAGAAACTGGGATAGGCTTTTTTGTTTTGGAAGATAATGAATTAATACTTGTGTGTGTGTGTGCATGTGTCTGCTTTTTTATTATTATTGATGCCTTCAATTTGATTTGTTAAAAAGTGTCTTTTGAAGATTTAGGTAACTTGCATTTTAAGGTATAAAGAAGATATTTGAAAATGATTGACTTTTTTGTGAAAATACTGTACAGTACAATAGAGATTTTTCTTCTAAAGATATCTTTATTTTAAATAAACTTTGGGTTATATATATTGTTATATATAACAATAGTAAGATTTGTTTGAGATTTTAGTTGACATTTTTTGCTGAACAGATGTTTAATGGCTTGTTGTTACATTGGAGGTAAAATCTGACCACTACAGTACAGTGTAATTAGTGACTGAATCAAAATTTCATTGGCAGTATGTTAATGTTCCATCACTGCATTAGATAACACTCAATACTGAAGTGGCATTCATCATCATTCCTATACAGCCAAAGTGAAACCACCCACACATGCCTGTATATTGACTGTGTTATCTTCATTGACACACATGCCTGGTTTTGAATATATATTTGAATATTCTAAGGATGCGAAGGCTGCATTCACAAGGAATGGATACTTTTATGAAATGAGAAATTCCTGTCTGATAGCATGTGGCTGACAAATACGGCCTCTGGAGGATGCCGCCTTTGAAATGAAACACGGCTCATATTCCACCTTATCTTGCAACGTAGAAGTAAGCTATGAATGTTTAAAACTTCCAATTCATTAGCCGGTATAGGAAAATAACGAGAAGAATAACAAAGTGCAGTAAATGGTAACACTAATTGCGCTACAAACTAGTTTGTTTATAATTACAGCAACACATTAAAATAATATGGTAAGAAATACCAGTTTGCAGTATCAAGCAGTACATCTAAAAATAACGGGATGCGGATGACACCAGAAGCTAGACACATTTATTTTACAAATAGGCCCTGTACCAAATGGCACACTTCATACTTCGACTTCCGGTCGTGTGGACTTACAATGGCTGCCATGTGCACATCCGTTAAGTCCATGAGACCATAGGGTGTCCCATTTGTCATTATAGGTTTCAGAATGGTGATCGCGAGCGGCTCCTTTGCGGTCGAAAGTGCATACTCCTTGGAAGGCCGCGAGTGTTTAGGGTGCCATTAGGGACAGGGCCATGGTCATGCCCGAAAATAAGGTGGATAAGGTTTACTGGTATCAATATCCAATATCCACGTAAAACAGCATTCTTCACATGCACAAAAATGTGTGTGGTTGGGCGCTGATTTACAGCGGACCATTTAATTTGAGCAGTGTAACTTTTATGTTTGGTTGACTGCATTTTAGTTTGATGATGAATAGCTGAAATGTCAAGATATAAACAGAAGTGATGTTGTGTGTGTGCGCGAGGCGCCTGCGTGATCACTTAGATTTAATAAAATAAAGAAAACAAATACAATGTGTTAAGAGTGTCACAAAAAGTGCTCGTTACTAACGTAACCTCTGTTTCCTTAGATACGGAACGAGTACAAAATATTTGATTATTAATAAGACAAGACGCAATGGGGAAAACCTAAAGGGAGGACCTTTAAGGCCTCTAAGAACCATAGAAAGGTCCCAGATAGGAACTGTGAGGGGACAAGGGGGATTCAACCTCCTGGATCCCTTAAGGAAGCAAACAACAAGGTCATTTCTCCCTATCGACTGCCCCGCTATAGTAGTGTGAGAAGCTGCTATAGCTGCGACATAGACCTTAAGGGTAGAGGGAGTACGGCCTCTATCCAAGTCTTGAAGGAAGGACAATATCTGGGATATGTCACAAGTCAATGGGTCCTCGCCCCGGGCTGTACACCAGGCGGCAAAGATGGCCCATTTGAGAGAGTAGAGACGTCTTGTAGATGGAGCTCTAGCCTGAGAGATAGTGTTTAAGACATTCTCAGGGAGACTTGCAGGCTCCCTTTGAGAAACCACACATGAAGGTCCCACAGCTCGGGTCGGGGGTGCCATATTGTCCCTCTCGCTTGAGAGAGGAGGTCCTGTCTCAGAGGGATTGACCATGGCTCCATGGGCGACAGCCGAGATAGCTCCGAGAACCATGGTTGGGTCCTCCACAGAGGAGCCACCAGGAGGACTTTGTGAGAACCTTCCCTGATTCGTCTGATTACTTAGGGAATCAGCGCAATCGGTGGAAAAGCATAAAGGAGGAAGCTGGGCCAGTCGTCGGTCAGTGCATCCCTGGCTTTCGAGAAATATATTGGGCAGTGATGATTGTCTTCTGAGGCAAAGAGGTTGACCTCTGCCTTCCCAAAGTTGCCCCAAATTCTCTGGACTGAGCGGGGGTGGAGCGACCATTCCTCTGAGGGAAGGTTGCTCCAGGACAACATGTCCGCCCCCATGTTCAGTACGCCCTGTATGTGTACTGCTCTCAACGAGAGCAGGTTGCACTGGGCCCACTCTAGGATGGTTTTCGCTACAGTGAAGACGGGCTTTGAAGAGAGACCGCCCTGGCGGTTTATGAAGGACACCACAGTCATGCTGTCTGACCTGACCAAGACGTGGTGACCCACCAGGAGAGGAAGGAAAGCCTGGAGAGCTCAATATACCGCCATCATTTCCAGGCGGTTGATATGTAGCACGCTTTCCAGGCCGTTCCAAGCACCAAAGGCCGGACGGTTGTCGCACAGAGCTCCCCAACCCATCTTGGAGGCATCTATGAAGACGATCTTCCTCTTGTCTATCTCCCCGATTGCCACGCCCTGCTTGAACCAGCAAGGGTTCGTCTAAGAAGCCAGGGTTGTGATACACGGTTCACCTTGAGCTAGCAACGACCATGTTGCCAGGCTTGGGGCGGGACCTGTGGTTTCAGCCAGAGCTACAGAGGGTGCATGTGAAGCAAGCCCAGCTGCAGAGCCGGAGATGCTGAACTCATTAGACCTAGCATCTTCTGAAACATTCTGAACGGCAGCGAAGCCCCGGGCGTAAAGGTCTGTAACGAGCTGCTGAATGGCCAGAGAATGATCTAGATTGACCGTGGCCCTCATGTGGGTCGAGTTTAAAATTATCCCCAGGAACGACACACGTTGGTTGGGAGATAACAAGCTCTTTGTAAAATTGACCCTGAGCCCCAAGCACTTGAGGATGATTGATCTGTGGAATATTAGCTCCGCCTCCGACTGGGCCAGTACGAGCCAGTCAGAGGTAGTTCTGTATGTGCACACCCATCTGTCTCAGAGGGGAGAGAGCCGCATCCATGCACTTCGTAAAAGTGCAGGGAGCCAGAGATAGCCCAAACGAAAGGACCGTGTACTGATATGCCAACCCTTCGAAGGCGAATCTCAAGAATCGTCTGTGATGGGGGGCTATCTGAATGTGAAAATAAGCATCTTTCAGATCCAGGGTAAAGAACCAGTCCCCCGGGCATATTTGTGGGAAGATCTGCTTCAAAGTGAAAATTCTGAATGAGCGCTTTATCAGGGCCCTGTTGAGATGTCTGAAATCGAGGATGGGTCTGAGACCGCCATCCTTTTTGGGGACATTCAAGTCAAGTCACCTTTATTTATATAGCGCTTTTTACAATGTAGATTGTGTCAAAGCAGCTTTACATTGATAACTGGTACATTATTTTGGCTGCACAGCAGCTCTTAAAGAATAGTGTCAGTGCAGGCAGATCAAAGCACTGTTGAATATCAAATGTCAAGTGTCCCCAACTAAGCAAGCCAAAGGCGACAGCGGCAAGACAACAGCATGGTGTTTACCTCGGAATGCAGGACATGCATGTCCTTGCTTTCCACAGAGGTTTGGACCACGGCGTTGAAAAACGGGGCCCTTTGAGCAAATTGGAGTACATAACTTCTTTTACTATGTTCAGCACCCAAGCTGACACTCCAGGGATGGCCTGACAGGCCTTGGCCCGTGTGGCAAGGGGCTGAATTGGTTCTGGCACTAATTTGCTGTGAGGGACTGTGGTGCACACATGGGGTGGAAGAAGAATTTTGCTCTCTTTTTTTTTTTTTTTGAGTATGTGTTTTATCTTGTCCGCTACCACAGTGGTTATACACTTGGGCGCTAGAACGGGCCCTTTGTGTGCAATAAACACATTTTCCCAGCACCCAGAATTGAATGGGGCCTCTGGGAACACATACAAGGCTGTTTGGGTCAGTGAATGCGGCTTGTGGAGCGGAGCCAGCAAGCGAAGTGCACAGTGATGTCAGCATTTAGCTTCTTCTAGCACTCTTGTAGTGAGAGCACACTCCCTCAACGAACGTAGCTTGTGGGGACGGCAAGTGAAGCGCTCAGAGGTTCGGCATTTAATAACAAACACTAGAGAGATGCTCTCTCAATGTTAATATATACCATGAGTCTCACCTGAGTCAGGGGAGGGCATCATGTCATATTTAGCTGAGCACTGTCAGCATTGAGCTCGTTTTCCTGCTTATGTAGTGAGAGCACGCACCCTCAATCAACGCGGCTTGCGGGGCGTGGCCGGCAAACGACACGCTCAGAGATTGTACATTTTACAACAAATGCTGGAGAAATGCTCTTTCAGAGTGAATATATACCATAAATCTCTCCTGAGTCAGAGGAGACCGTCATGACAGTGCTCAGCCGAATATGACAGCATTTAGATTGTTCTAGCATTCTTGTAGTAAGAACACACTCCCTCAATGAACACGGCTTGCGGGGATGGGGCCGGCAAGCGAAGCGCTCAGAAGTTCAGCATTTAATAACAAAAACACCAGAAAAATATGCTCTTAGAGAGTTAATATATTCCAAGAGTCTCACCTGAGTCAGAGGAGAGCTTCATGTCATATACAGCTGAGCACTGTCAGTATTGAGCTCATTGTAGAGAGCACACTCCCTCAATGAATGTGGCTCATGGGGGTGTGGCCGGCAAACGACACACTCAGAGATTGGGCATTTTACAACAAATGCTGGAGAAATACTTTTTAGAGTGAATATATATATTCCAAGAGTCTCACCTGAGTCAGGAGAGAACATCATGTCATATTCAGCTGAGCGCTGTCAGCATTGAGCTCGCTTTCGCACCTTTTTTCAATGAACACAGCTTGCGGCGGTGTGGCTGGCAAGCGACACGTTCAAAGATTCAGCATTTTGCAACAAATGTCGGAAAAAATGCTCTTTTAGGGAGAATATATATCATGAGTCTCATCTGAGTCAGGGAAGAACAGAGCACAGTAGTGAAAACAGGGCTGCTTGAGAGCGGCGAGCTGATCTGGCTGCTGTGAAGCAGCGGGCTGATCAGCGATCTGGCAGAGCGGTGAGAGAGTTGCAGGCTACTCATAGGCAGCGGCTGCTAGAGAGTGGCGAGCTGCTTGTGAAGGCGGCTTCAAGTGTCGTAGATCAAGCGAAGAGATGATATCTGCGTCGCTGATAGAGAATAAATCGATTTGCCATGGTGAGACGGCCACTTATATAGCCCGAGACCCCGCCCCTTTGCGTCTTGTCTTATTAATAATCAAATATTAATTAATAAGACGAACGACGCAGTACTCATGTAGAATATCGCAAGGGAAACAAGCATCACAGTTTTTTTGTTAATCTGTTAATTATTTAAATGGAATATATGTTGTGTAGTCCTATTTATTTTATTCCTTTTATAGCCTATAGACTTAATTTTATTCAGTTTTTCTCGGTTCACAGAAGCGCAACAAGTGTGTGATCTGAACGATGTGTGAATCCTCATGTTCTTTTGTTTATGCTGTTATTTTCGCTAAAGCTAACTCTGAAAAAAATTGTATTTTCAATGGGTCACAAACACCCATCTATTCAAATTTAATTTAAATTCATTTTAATTTGTCATTCTAATCTTAACGGTTTATGATCGACTAATGAGCTTCTGTTGTTTATCAGGAAAATAATCTAAATTATCAAAATGCTCTCATTACAACTCTCGACCAGATTTATTTTTGCTGATATTTGCTGCACGCAAGTTCATGCTAACTCAAAAACGAGCTGAGACTTGACGTGATATTTGATCGTAGCCACCGCTCACGTCCATATTGATAAATGCTAAGTTTTGCGTGCACGCCCATATGCACCGTTTTCTCTCGTACGTTCGTTTCATAAATGAGGCCCAGTAAGCGGATAACCTCAGCTTTTGGTTCAAAAACCTGAGGTAATTTTGAGGGTATGTAGGCTAAGTAGCCATAGCAAGTTATTGTCTGAACATAACCTTCTCCTAAGCAATGTTTATTATAATCTAATATACTCATTTTTGATTTAGGCAAGTCACCTTTATTTATATAACGCTTACAAAACGCTTTATATAATTTACAATTATATAAAGCGTATATATAACCCTAACCCTAACTGGTATATAATTTTGGCTGCACAGCAGCTCTTAAAGAAAATGGTGTCAATGCAGGCAGATGCAAAGCACTGTTGAATATCAAATGTCAAGTGTCCCCAACTAAGCCAACCACAGGCGACAGCAGCAAGGAACCCAAACTCCAACAGGTGACATCAGGTGGCAAACAGGTGTTAAACCAGGCGTAGTTGAGGGGCTTTGTTACGATTCAGGTAGCTATCATAAGTCCAAAGGGATCGCAACATTCAAAATATTTATTCCAGTTCCATCCAGTTGAGGATCGTATTAATCACGCCGGCATGGACGGTTTATTGAGGAACTGTGCCACTGGCTGTCGTGTCGATGAGGCCTTCACAATGGATGATCTAGTTGACTCAATCTCTGCTGATACTTCCGTGCCGCGTTGTGGTCATGTCAAGGCGCAGGTCCTCGATCTCACCTGGATACGGCCCGGATCCTGTTGACTACGGTAAACCTTGGGATAAACAGAGAGACTAATATTAGCGTAGATGCCATTCTTCTTCTGATGTAACGAGTACATCTGGTGTTATACGTGCATATAAGTGTTCCCGGTTCCGGCTGACCTAATTTATGCAGCCTAATAATCCTTTAACTGATTTGAATATATAAATCGATAATGTGTTATGTGTATGCCAGGTTAAAGAGATGCGTTTTTAGTCTAGATTTAAACTGAAGTGTGTCTGCTTCCCAAACAATGCTAGGATGATTGTTCCAGAGTTTAGGTGCCAAACCGGAGAAGGATCTACTGCCTGCTGTAGCGAATGAACTCAAAGGGGAAATATTAATAATTATTCATAACTCATTTTGATTATTAATTATGATTATGAATATGTGAATCAGTTGATCAGATTAACTTGATGTAGCTACATTAAAATTAATATTACAATCAATTAACCTGTTCGTCCAGTGAACACAGTGTTTATTAAGTCAAAAAAAAAAATCATTTCCACGTTATGGAAAAAAAACATTCTTATTGTACAGTACTACTCAGAGCCTGCAGTCAAGATCTAAATCATTTAAGAGGTAATTTATTAGCAGACAGAGTCAGAACCAAACATCTATTGTGCACAATCTTTATTAACTAACTCACAAACACATAACTAACAAACACATAACATACACGCAGGTCACACACATACGTAGGTAAAAATGAGCAATGATAAGAGTTGGGGACCAGAAATAGAGCTATTGGAAAAAATTAAAGACAGAATGGAAAAGAATCATCAGATTTCTCAGTAATAAAACACCTTTGCTGACAGGTGGTTTACACATTAATACTAAATCGCTGTTTAGTGTTCAAATGTACGATACTTGCAAGGTGCCTTAAGGCTGAGGAGCATCAGATCTGCAGGCTGAGAAGAAATCTTGATGATTCGGTCCTAAGTTGTTGCGATCCGAAGATCTTCTGCGTTGGATAAAGTACTATGAAACAACTTAAGCAGTTAATTTGACTCTTAGTGGGGAACAAAGTTCTTTCTCTCTGTCATAGATGAGCACATGGCTGGGTTGTAGGCTGAGGCCTGCAGCAACAAGGGGTCTCTTCAGTAGTCCGAGAAGCAAGAAAAAAAGAGAGAGAAAAAAAAAACGCACTTGATCTTGCGATCAGTGATTTTAAAGGGTGAACATGTCGCACCCACTTGAGGTGTCTAAGCCAATAAGGAGTTTTCCCTTTCAGAGGGAAACGTTTACAAGTCTTTGTCCTGTAGCAAGATATTAGCATAAGACATTGGACTGGATGTTTGAGAGAAGAACCTTCTGGATTCTTATAATACTAATGTGTCACAGAGTTAGTAACATGTAACATAAATTACCAAATAGGAATTGAAAGTTGGAGTCCATAGATACCAAACATGCTACCCATGTGATTTTAGGTAATTATAACTTTGCAACTCTGAAACATTAATACAAAAATAGAGAATCAAAAGAGAGAATTAATACATAGAATAAACCCTATAAAAGGAAAATCATGAGGGGGGAAAATTGGATACATGTTTATACGTTTCTCATGCGGTTATATATATATATATATATATATATATATATATATATATATATATATATATATATATATATATATAATATATATATATATATAATATATAGGATTAAAAGGGTTTATTTGTCCTTCTCAGAAAGAATGAAGTCAGAGTCTTCTCTGCACATTCCTGACAGCAATAAAATAGGAATAGGACACCTATTCTGTCTCTGTATTGCAGTTGTGGGGGATGGAATTAACAGGACTTGTGAGAGAGTGAGTTTCTGGGTAATTCATTAGATATAATGAATAACTGTGTGTCTGATTGGTCCAGACGCTACAATGTGATAATATCTAGGTGGAATAGTTTTTATGTGTTGGGAATTTTCTGAATTCTGTAACGTGAGGCAGCTAGCAGACCGGTTTAGCCGGTCTGTCTGCTTCCAGACCTGGGCCTTAGTTTGTCATGTTTCAGCTAGGGCCCAGGTCAGGAAGCAGACAGACCGACCGTCTGCTAGCTGCCACACGTTACAGAAGTCAGATAATTCCCAACACATAGAAACTCTTCCACCTAGATATTATCACATAGAGACTGTGTCTGTACCCCGAATTAGTAAAAACAAAAAACTTCCAAACCCATTTAACGGTAAAAATGTAATCAATTTTAATCAATTTAGTCAATAGTAATGTATAAAAAGTTCATGATCGAGGATTAATTTTCCAGAAATATGTTCAGAAGGTCAAACATGGGCTTATGTATGGCTGAAGTAACATCATAGTGAAGCAATGAGTATGTATAGAAAGTTCAAGATCGAGTACTCTTGGGCCAGAAATATGTTCCATAGGTCATACATGGGCTCATGTGTTGCTGAAGTAACATCAGAGTGAGTCAATGAGTATGTATAGAAAGTTAATGATTGAGGACTAATTTGCCAGAAATATATTCAGCAGGTCTAATATTGACTTCTGTATAGGTGAAGTAACATCATAGTGAAGCAATGAGTATATATAGAAAGTTCATGATTGAGGACTAATTTGCCAGAAATATGTTCAGTAGGTCAAATATGGACTTCTATATGGCTGAAATAATATCAGGAGTCAATGAGTATGTATAGAACGTTCAAGATTGAGTACTCTAGGGCCAAAAATATGTTCAGTAGGTCATACATGTGCTCATGTATTGCTGAAGTTACATCAGAGTGAGTCAATGAATATGTATAGAAAGTTCATGATTGAGGACTAATTTGCCAGAAATATGTTCAGTAGGTCTAATATTGACTTCTGTATTGGTGAAGAACGAATTAATAGAAATGTGTAAAAAGTTCAATTTGAGTACTCTTGGACCAGAAATATGTTCATTGTGTCAAATATGGACTAAATATGGACAAATAGTCTGTGGCTGACGTATCATCAGAAGTAGTCAATATTAATGTATAAAAAGTTCAAGATAGAGTACTCTTTCGCCAGAAATATGTTCAGTAAGTTTAATATGGACTACTGTCTGCATGATCTAACATCAGATGGTGTCAATGAGTATGTATAGTCATTTTATGATTGAGGACTAATTTGCCAAAAATATATCCATTAGGTCAATATTCCAATACTTTATGGCTGACACATCATCAGAAGCAGTCAATGTGTATGTATAAAAAGTTCATGATCGAGGACTAATTTTCCAGAAATATGTTCAGAAGTAACATCATAGCGAGGCAATAAATATGTATAGAAAGTTCAAGATCGAGTACTCTTGGGCCAGAAATCGTCTCGGGTTACGTATGTAACCATAGTTCCCTGAGAAAGGGAACGAGACGGTGTGTCCGATAAGATCGCTTTGGGAACGCCCCCAGTGTGACTGCGTCTGATGCACGTCTGTCAACTAGTCCAATGGCAAGAGTGAACGTCACGGGCGGGTGACGTCATGACCAGGAAAGGATAAATACACATCCGGTGAGACCGGCTTCGGCTCAAACTGCCGAAGCAAATCGACCACAGGGATGCAAGGAGTATGGCAACGGGATGCAGCGTCTCGTTCCTTTTCTCAGGGAACTATGGTTACATACATAACCTGAGACATTCCCTTTCGAGGGAACTCGCGCTGCGTCCAATAGGATTGCTTTGGGAACGATATACCAAAACGCCATAATCACAAATACCTGTCTGTCTGAAACTGTGGCACACTTTAGACAGCAAAACTGATGACCCTGGAGCCGCGTCCAGGTCAAGGTCATAGTACCTCACAAATGTGAGAGGTAAGGACCAACCGGCCGCATCACAAATCTCTTTGAGGGAAACCCCCGAAATTAAGGCCTTGGAGACCGCCATACTCCTAGTCGAGTGAGCTCTGACAGCTAATGGACACTGCTGACCAGAGACCTCGTAGGCGAGTGAAATAGCCTTGAATATCCACTTGCTTACAGTGTGTTTGGATGCAGGACGACCCCTGTTGTGCGGTCCAAAGCATACAAATAACTGGTCCGCTTTCCTCCACAGGGCAGCTCTGTGGACATGTGTGTGGACACAGCAGATACAGTTTCTCCTGGTCTGGGGTTACAAATGGAGGAGGACAAAAGGCTTGCAGCACTATAGGCCTAGGAACGTAAGTCAAAACCTTCGGAATATACCCCGGTTTAGGGCTTTGACCATCCCCGGTGCAAACTCAAGACAAGTTGGGGACACTGAAAGGGCCTGAAGGTCTCCTACTCTCTTTGAGGGATGAGATGGCGAGAAGGAAGACAGTCTTAAAGTGTCAGGAACTTATCTGAGACTGACTCAAGTGGCTCAAATGGAGCTGTAGATAGGCCTTCTAAAACAATAGCCAAATCCCAAGCAGGGACCCTAGTGCGTATCGCTGGTGCGCCAATTTGCACAGTGGACGCGAACGCAGACCCCCCTGTCGATTTATATAAGAGACCACCGATGTGTTGTCTGTTGTCACCAGCACATGATGGCCTCTCAGGTCTGGGAGGAAGAACTTCAACGCATTGAAGACCGCCATCATCCCCAGGCAATTTATGTGCCACGAAAGATGATGAGCTGAGCGGCCTTCCATTACCGCTCCCCAGCCTGTGAGAGAGGCATCTGTCATGAGAGTAACTCGACGACACTGAGCTTCTAACACATATAAGCAAGGTGCGGACGCACTGCCGCGTGATCTTGATCATACGAAAGGTCCTGAGCCACCACTGTAAGGGTCTCATGTACAGCAGGCCAAAAGGTATCACGTTGGACGCTGCTGCCATCAGCCCCACCAGTTTGTGAAACTGTTTCATAGTGAGTGACTGGCCTAGCTTTACTCTTTTCACAACTGATAGAACAGCAGTGATGCGAGCGGGCGAAAGACATGCCCGCATCATCACTAAATCCCAAACCACGCCCAGAAAAGTGGTCCTCTGTACTGGAGAAAGCACACTGTTTTTGGCGTTCAGTCTCAACCCCAACTTTTGGATATGAGCGAGGATGACATCTCGATGCCAAACCGCCATTTCCTCCGACTGTGCTAAAATCAGCCAGTCGTCTATATAGTTCAGAATGCGTATGCCCTGCAGCCTGAGCGGGGCCAGCGCTGCATCTACGCATTCCGTGAACGTGCGGGGTGAAAGAGCTAGGCCGAACAGAAGAACCCGATATTGGTATGCTTTGCCACCGAAAGCGAACCTCAGGAACTTCCTGTGTTGTGGAAGGATGGAGACATGGAAGTATGCATCCTTTAGATCTATTGTAACAAACCAGTCCTCGGATCTGATTTGATTTTGATCTGACTTTGCGTCAACATCTTGAATTTTAGTTTCTTGACTGCGCGATTCAGAGGATCTGAATGAAGATCTAATATGGGACGCAACCCTCCATCCTTTTTTGGAACTAGAAAGTATCGGCTGTAAAAACCTGACTCTCTGTCTCTTACAGGGACCTGTTCTATAGCCTCCTTCGCTAATAAGGTCTTTACTTCTTGTTCCATTATCAGAGCCTGCTTGGGATGCACTAATGTTAGTAGCACTCCGTTGAATCGAGGTGGGCTGAACCCAAACTGAATACTGTACCCTTTCTCTATCGTTTGCAGGACACATAGCGATATATTTGGTAGAAGTTTCCACTCTGCCAGAAAATCTACTAAGGGAACCAGCCTCTTGAGACTGGTCTCTGATGTATTTAACACAGCCATCTCGGTGACCTGAAGCATACTGGCAGGAACTAACCGATGTGACTGTATTTTTTTATCTCCTCAGTGGCCGCGAGTGTGACGCAGTGTCCTGCGGACGCTGGGTCACGAGCTCGCTGGAAACAGCTGCGCCCCAAAGCACCGAGGGTGGTGGGGTTAGCAGAACGGTCCCCTGAGGGCAACGAAGTGGACCTCTTTTGGCCTGAAGCCTTCTTCGCTTGAAGCATGACCCTCAGATTGTTCTTCTGCTTATAAGGCTTGGGCTGAGAGTGCTGACTCGGCCCACCATATCGCGAATTGCATCAGGGCCAGTTCCTTCACCGTCATCTAAATCCCTCAGCAGCTTGATATGCTTCCAATATGCTCATGGTATGTAAGCAAGCACCAGCCTGACCTGCCGCCGTATATGCTTACCCAACTAGCACTGATGTAGTCTTTAATGGCTTAGTGGGAAGCATGGGGGCCTTCATGGAAGATGCTGTCACGGGGGACAGATAGCTCGCATGCCTCGGATCCACCCTCTGCACCGCCCCATAACCATACTCTTTCAGCCCTCTTATCTCACTGTATGTTTTCACCTGAGGGCTGAATACACGTGAAGAATATGGTTTCTTCCACGATCTACACAGCTCACTGTGCAAGAAAGGAAGGCCCCGTGGTGAAGGTGATATTTGGTGTGAGAAAGCGCTCGTCTAATTTGCTTTTGGGACAAGCGCCCTGTTTCTCGACCAGCCATTCAATATTCAGTTTGGCAACAGCCCGAGTTATCACCTCCACCAGCTTCTCATATACTCCTCAGAACTGGAGTGTTGAAACGACAGGCTCTCTCCCTGGGCGGAAGAAGCCGCAGCACGGGCTTCCGACACCAGAGATTGAGCAACAGATCTCCCGGGTGAGGGCAGAGAAAGAGCGCTCACGCCCATCTCCAACCCCTCCGAGAGATCCATCTACGATCCCCATGATTTCTTTGTCCACTGTGTCTCTGCAGTTTTGGATTTTGGATTTTTTGGTCACTTTCTAAATGACCTTGTTATAGTGACCCAATGTGTAAAGTTCAACTTTATTTTGATAATTATTGATCTAGAGAGTCCAGAGAATTGTCCTGCACTGGTTTTACTCCGATCGGGCAAAAAACCTAGGACTAGTTTGCAAAAGGAGGTTTTTTAAATATTTGCGAATAATTAATGAATGATTCGATGGACAGCATTGGTTCTTCAAAATTGTTTAGCATGAGGAGATCTATCAAATGATATGCATATTTTGTGGATTTGTGAAACACCACGTGATTACTGAGGCGTAAAACTCGTTAGCGCCAACTAGTGGCCAATTTCTTTCGAAATTCTTACAGACCTCTCGGACCATGAGTCGAACATGCCCACCAAGTTTGGTTCCGATACGCTTCCGTTAACCTTGTCTAATAGATGCTCAAAATTCATTGTTGCCATGTTTTTTGAGATACACCAATGTTCTCACAAAGTATTATGCCCCTTTGGACCAAGACACTGCATACCAAAGTCAATCGGACTAACAGTTGCATAGTTACAGCTGTTTTCATGGTTTTTTTGAAGTTATAGCGCCACCTAGTGTCCAATCGATGCGATTTTCTTATCGGTACATGTGTACCGAATTTGGTGAAAATATCTCATTTCGTTCTCGAGTTATAGCCATTTTAGTAAAAGTGGCTCTGCCCTTATCATACGTTTTGGTGCCCCTTAGCGACCATGAATCAAAATTTCAACTTTTTTTTGATAACTTTTGATAGTTAGACTCCAGAGAACATTTCTGCAATGGTTTGGTTCCAATCGGGCGAAAAACCTAGGACTAGTTCGCAAAAGTAGGTTTTGGACAAAATTCAAAATGGCGGAAAAATTTGCATACCGGAAATGAAATCGGAGATATACATTTTGTTCGTCATGGACTCAGCATCTTTCCAATGATATAAGACACTTTAGTCTGGGACAAACGGTTTAGGAGTTATGAGCCATTTCGCACTTTTGATCTCTGTAGCGCCACCTATTGGCCGATTGAGGTCATACTCTGTCAACTTCTCTTCCATTTTTGTACTATCATCTGATAAAGTTTCAGGTCTCTAGCACTTACGGCTTGGTCTGCACGATTCGTTTTACGGCACAGGAAAAATGTAAAAATGAAGAAAATGTGAATGGTGCTTGCAGTGGCAAAACTCGGAACTCTTGATTAGCATGATGCTAACATGATTACCGTCCTGCTAGCATGTATTTAGCAAGATGCTAACATGTTTTTAACAAGATGCTAACAACATCAGCATGCTGCTAACATGTTTTTAACAAGATGCTAACATTATTAGCATGTTGCTAACATGATTAGCATGTTGCTGGCATGATGCTAACATGATTAACATGCTACTAGCGGGATGTTAACACAATTAGCATGTTGCTAGCATGATGCTCACACATTTTGACTTGTCATGTTTTAACCCTAAACTAATTGCTATTAGCATGTAGCTATTCACTGCTAGCATGTGTAGCATGTTGAAAGTCCAGTTTGCTAGTATGAGTCAAAAGAGCCAACCCCCATGTCTCTACAATGTTCTGATGCAGAGATATAAGTCTTGCAAAACGGTTGCTAGGGTACTGTTTGGTTGCTAGGGAGTGGTTTGGCATCTGCCAATGATGATATTCCAAAGGCTGCTTGTCAGTATGAATGATATAAACTAACCCCATGCTTCTATGTCTTTCAGATGTGAAGATATCCCTCTTTGGATTTGGGTTGCTAGGGTGTGGCTATGAAGTGTTGAAGGTGATTCGTGATTGGCCGTTTTCTGCCCCAAGTCAAACGAGCCCACCCTCATGTTTCTATGACACTTCTATCTAAAGATATTTCTTTGATCTTTTTCAGTGGAAGTCTATGGAACTTTGTTGCTAAGGTGCTCGAAATGGTTGCTAGGGCATGGCTTGATAGCTTCACAATGATCCTGAAAAGACTGATTGGTCGTCTGAGTAAAATGAGCCCACCCCCTTGTCTCTATGACACTGTGATCGAGAGTTATGTTCAATACAAAATCTCTATGTAATTTACCATAGTAGAAAAAACACACTGGTTCATGGGCACGGCTTCACCATAGTATGTCTATGGGGCAACTTTAGGCAGCTCTTGCGCCCCAGGGGTATAACTTACACCCCATTTTGAGGTATGGTCTGACAGAGTCTGCCAGCCTCTTCAAACGTGGTAACCCACATGTTTCTACGAAATTCTCGCTAGGAGCTATGACTTGTCAAAGTTTGTTGCAATGCAAAGTTTATGGGATTTTTTCGGGCGATTTCATCGTACACCTGATTGCTTATAAAAGTCATAGCACACTATTCCTCAATAATCCGCACGATTTGACACCTCATTCGTGGGTCTATGACAAACACAGCGGGAGGAGTAGCGCGCCGAAGTTTTGTGTGGAAGAATAATAACTAGAATGTACATATCCTGAAGAAAATGTGAATGGTGCTTGCAGTGGCAAGATCGGCACTTGGTTGCTAGGGTGTTTTTAGGCATTTGCTAATGGGGTGGTTACTAGGTGGTTGCTATGGTAACCTGGGTGGTTGCTAGGATGTTGCTAAGCAGTTGCTAGGGTGTTTTGGGAGGTTGCTAGGCGGTTGCTATGGTAACCTGGGTGTTTGCTATAGTAACCTGGGTGGTTGCTAGGGTGCTGCTAGGCAGCTGCTAAGGTAATTGGGGTGGTTGCTAAAATGTTGCTAGGTGGTTGCCATGGTAACCTGGGTGGTTGCTAGGCAGTTGCCTTGGTAACCTGGGTGGTTACCATGTTCTTAGCCCAATTTAGCACTTAGCTAATCACTATTAGCATGTAGCTATTCACTGCTAGCATGTGTAGCATGTTGGAAGTCCAGTTTGCTAGCATGAGTCAAAAGAGCCAACTGCCATGTCTCTACGATGCTGTGATGCAGAGATATAGGTCTTGCTAAATGGTTGCTAGGGTACTCTGGTTGCTAAGGAGTGGCTTGGCATCTGCCAATGATAATACTCCAAAGGCTGCTTGTCAGTATGAAAGATATAAACCAACCCTATGATGTTCAGATTTGAAGATATCCCACTTTGGGTTTGGGTTGCTAGGGTGCTCTAAATGGTTGCTAGGGCATGGCTAGACTGCATGTCTGCTTAAATCAAAAGAGCCAAACCCACATGTCTCTATGTTGCTCTGATTCATTTTATCACTCTCATCCATTTTCAATATTAAATCTTTGGGGTGGTTGCTAGGGTGCTCTGTTCGGTTGTTAGGGAGTGGCTTGGCATCTGCCAATGATAATACTCCAATGGCTGCTTGTCAGTATGAATGATATAAACCAACCCTATGATGTTCAGATTTGAAGACATCCCTCTTTGGGTTTGGGTTGCTAGGGGGCTCTAAATGGTTGCTAGGGCATGGCTAGACAGTTAGTAGTCTTAAACTGATAGACTGCATGTCTGCTCAAATCAAAAGAGCCAAACTCACATGTCTCTATGATGCTCTGATTCATCTATATCCATGTCATCTTTTTTTCAATGGAAGTCTATGGGGTGGTTGCTAGGGTGTCATTACTTATTGGCTGCTTGATCAGATGTCAAATGAGTGAGAGACAGTGAGAGAGAAAGGGTTCCTCAGGCCCTGCGTGTGTGTGTGAGTGAGAAAGTGACAGTTGAGACTGACGAAACGTTCGTGAATTTGAATTTTGCAATGCAAGTCTATGGGACTTTTTTGGCCACTTTTTCGTCCACTGTGCGAACATCGTTGGTCCAATCGCTTATAAAAGCTGGTCGATTCGACACCTCATTCATGGGTCTAGGACAAAAGCTGCGGGAGCAGTAGCGCACCAAACTTTTTTGTGGAATAATAATAATAATAATAATAAGTATGGAGGAGAACAATAATGATGCTTTGCCTTTGGCAAGCACCATTAATAATACTAATAAGTATGCAAGAGAACACTAATGATGCTTTGCCTTTGGCAAGCACCATTAATAATAATAATAATAAAAATCCTAACAAATACAATAGGGTTTCAGCACTATGTGCTTGAACCCCTAATTAAAGCTGCAAGCAGCATTTACTTACTGGGAATCAAGCACTTTAAGGCCTTTAAGCACATATGCATAAAAAGTAATTGTTTTATTTAGCAAGCATGTAACCAGTGAAATCATAGAGGAACTGTTATGATATATGCTAAAACAAACACAGAAAGAAAAGGCTTAAACAATAATACTTGGTACATACTAAGCATTTTTACACACAAACACAGACACACATTTTCTTGAAGATTTAGTATTTGATATACATGATAGGTAAAGATGTTTTCTGCAAATTTCAGTAAAGTCTAAATATGAATTATAGAACAATATTAGTGAGGAGTATGACAAAATTGGTGGCAGGTGGCAGCAGAGGACCTCTTATAGGCTCACTTTTATTAACTTTCATTTGAAAAGTGTCTGTTTTGTGTTAAGTTTATTTTCCTTGTTAACTCCATTAATTAAATGCGCTTACACACATATTTTGTTGCAGATATGGATATTTGAAATCAATAAGGTGCTTATTCCAGGTTTCCCCTTTAAAAATCATAATTTTCACGTCTCAGTGTAATTGTAATGTTGCATTACTGCAAAGACATGTGTCACATTCACAAATGAAGTGGTAAACCTTGACAAAATGTGATTTGTAATGTTAGAAGGATTTAAATAGTTTAAAAGGGATTTAAAATGGCAAAACCTTGAAAACTTGTGCTATATTAGTGGCCTTCTGCTGCCATCTGGTGGCACTAAATTCACTATAGAAAAATATGGTTTTAAAGGTTTTTTGACAGTTACAGCACCACCTATTGCCCGATCTCCACCACTTTTTTGGGGTGTCCTCAGAGTGTATTCATACATATGTGTGCCAATTTTGGTGAAAATACCTCATTTCGTTTTGAAGTTATAGACACTTATATATAAGAGAGCATAAAAAATGACCCATGAAAGACTTTGATTGGATTTTTTTGCCACTTCCTATCAAAATTTTGACATTTGGTCTAAGTCATTTAGTATACCAACTTAGGTTCCGTGTTTCCTACGCTGGTTTCGTCTCGATCGGACTAACGGTTTCGAAGATATTCACAAAAGTTTTTTAAGCGCTAAATCACAGCGTAGTAACCAACCATGTTTGGTATCGTTGGTCTCGGCAAGGATTCAGGAGTCTAAGGACATGACATGATGATTTGATTGACAGCAATGATTCTTGAGGCAAAGTTGTTCAGCATGAGGAGATCTATCAAATGATGTGCATATTGTGTGGATCTTTGAAACACCACGTTATTACTGAGGCATAAAATCTCTTTAGCGCCAACTTGTGGCAGATTTCTTTCAAAATTCTTACAGGGCCATGAGTCGAACACGCCCAACGAGTTTCGTTCCGATCAGCCTCCGTTAACCTTGTCTAATAGGTGCCAAACTTCATTGGCCGATGGCAGCAATGTTTTCTGAGATACACCAATGTCCTCATAGACTATCATGCCCCCTTGGACCAAGACACTGCATAACAAATTTCAAGTCAATCGGGCTAACGGTTGCATAGTTACAGCTGTTTTCAAGTTTTTTTGTGTAATAGTGCCACCTAGTGTCCAATCAACGCAATTTTTTTATCGTGACCACAGATTGAGCCCCTACTCGTGTACCAAATTTGGTGCAAATATCTCATTTGGTTCTAGAGTTATAGCCATTTTAGTAAAAGTGGCTCCGCCCACATCGCATGTTTTGGCGCCCCTTAGCGACCGTGAATCAAAATTTCAACTTTTTTTTTTTTTTTTTTTGATAATTATTGATATTCAGACTGCAGAGAACATTTTTGCACTGGTTTAATTCCGATTGGGCGAAAAACCTAGAACTAGTTCGCAAAAGTAGGTTTTTGAAAAAATTAAAAATGCCGGAAAAATTTGCATACCAGAAATGAAATCAGAGATGTACGTTTTGTTCGTCATGGACTCAGCTTTCCAATTATATAATACACTTGAGTCTAGGACAAACGGTTTAGGAGTTATGAGCCATTTTGCACTTTTGATCGCTGTAGCGAGATCTATTGGCCGATTGGGGTCATAACTTCTGAGGTTCTCCCCAAATTGAGGACTATCATTTGGCCAAGTTTCAAGTCTCTAGCACTTACAGTTTGGGCTGCACGATTCGTTTTAGCGGAGAATAATAATAATAATAATTAAAGCTGCAAGCAGAATTTACCGGGGTTCAAGCATTTGAGGCCTTTAAGCACATATGCGTAAAACATTTTTTTTTTTTTTTTCTCCCATTTGCACTATAGTTATCTGTGGTGATAGTATCTGTAGTAATGATCTAAAAGAACAAATAAAGAAAATAAAATGACAATCTATATTCTATGAAGATATGAGTTGCAACAACATAATTTGCAATAATAATAATATAAATAACATGCACAATACACACAGATTAGACTGTCAGGTCTGTGTCTTAACATATTATTACAGTCAATGCAAAGTGCAATGATACAGTAATGCAACGAAACGAACATAAACACACAGACCTGGCCCAGAATAATACTTCCGTGGCTAATGCTAATTAGCGCATTTCTAGCTGCAAATTACGACCACGATTACATTTCAGAACTCGCCAAAGTAAACAATAAGCATCAACAATATATACCAGATGAATATAGACACATATGTGGACTTACGTCGATACAAAAACGCATTCAGTCTTCCGGTGTTCAATGTTGAAATGAGAACGTATGGAAAACAACTTTGGTTCCTATGACAGTCTTTCTCACAACAGAGATTAACTTACATCTATAATCAACTGTTTATGTGCATTCCCCCGAACAATATTCAGTATTTAGATGGTATAAACAATCCTTATTTGTGTAAAGCACTTGAAGTATGTATTCATATAACGTTTCAACCGATTTAAAAAAAAAAAAAAAAAAAAAGGGAATATGCATGAAAGATTTCTTATCCTGTGTCTCCCTCTATTGGACATCATTAGTATTACAGCCAATGTCAGTCTATGGGATTTATAAACATTGACAACATATCATTTGAAATGTTATTTTCAAATAATCATATGTAGGCAGTGATTTTACACTGCCTACATATAAATTTAAAAGCAAAACTATTGCCCAATGTCATGTAATATGTCACATGTGCTTACTTGATAAAATGTCTGAGCATTTCTTGAGTAGTTATTAGCTACACACACACTTGTGTTTTACATCGATATTTTAAATCAATTATTGGTAACAATTTTTTTTTCTAGTCTCAAAATGTTTACTGCAAGTATCCTTCAGGTTTCACATTCCCCATAATGTCATAATGTAATACAATTGTCAATACTAATTCTTCAATAGATATTAAGTGAAGAATTTTGACAAAGTGTGCTTGTAAATATAATAGTGATTTTATAATGTCTAAATATGAATTATAAAACAATATTAGTGAGTAGTATGACAAAATGACTATTTTGACCAGCAGAGGGCAGCAGAGGACAGTCATTGGCTCACGTTCATTTTAAAAGTCTCTGTTCATGGTTTTAAGCACATTTTCCATGTTAACTCCATTAATTAAATGTACTTACGCAAACACTTTGTTGCAGATATGGATATTTGAAATGAATGATAGGTTAGAAAATGCTTATTCCATGTTTTCCCCTTTAAAAATCATCATTTTCAGGTCACAAAATGTAGATGTAGTGTTATATAATTGCAATATTATAGTTATTAAAAGGATTTATATAGTTAACTAATATAACCTTGAACTATATTAGTGGCCTTCTACTGCCATCTGGTGGCACCAAATGACAGTATCAGGCAATTCAGTAATGAAAAACATGGATTTTAAAGGTTTTTTTTGACAGTTATAGCACTATCTATTGCCCAGTCTCCACCATACATATGTGTGCCAATTTTGGTGAAAATATCTCATTTTGTTTTGAAGTTATAGACACTTATATATATGAGAGCATTAAAAATGACCCATGAAAGAATTTGATTGGATTTTTTTGCCACTTCCTATCAAAATTTTGACATTTGGGCTTTCACATTTAGTTAATCAGCTTTGGTTAGGTGTTTCCTATGATGGTTTCGTCTCAATCGGACAAACGGTTTCGAAGATATTCGCAAAAGTTTGTTTAGAATCATATGCTGCATGTGCTCACCAATTTTTTTTGAAGTTCTGAGTTTCCCTTTAGGTTTTATAGGCTTTTGAGTATATTTAGCCACGCCCACTTTCTAAATGTTCAGGAATAAATGTTCAGGGGTTTTTTGTTTGTTTGGTTTTTTGATAATTATTGATCTAGAGAGTCCAGAGAATTGTCCTGCACTGGTTTCGTTCAAAATTCTTACAGACCTCTAGAACCTCTAGGTCGAACATGCCCACCGAGTTTCAATCTGATTGGCCTCCGTTAACCTTGTCTAACAGTACAATTACAAAAGGGTTTCAGCACTTCGTGCTTGAACCCCTAATAAAAATCCTTACAATTACAATAGGGTTTCAGCACTTCGTGCTTAAACCCCTAAAATGTTCAAGATCGAGTGCTTTTGGGACAGAAATATTTTCATTAGGTCAAATACGCAATATGCTATAGCTGACTTTTCATCAGAAGTAACATCAGAAGGAGTCAATGATAATGTACAAAAAGTTCAAGATCGAGTGCTATTTGGCCAGAAATATGTCCATTAGGTCAAATATGCAATGTTCTATGACTGACGTATAATCAAGTGTCAATGAGTATGTATAGAAAATTCATGATCGAGGACTAATTTGCCAGAAATGTTTCCAAATCACTTATTATAAATGATATTATCACAGACAATAATCTAGATGTGCTGTGTTTGACAGAAACTTGGCTAAAACCAGACAATTACATTACTTTAAATGAGTCTAGCCCTCAAGGTTATGATTATCGACACAATCCTCGTCAGAAAGGCAAAGGGGGAGGTGTTGCTGTAATTTATAGTTATATTTACAGTATTAGTCAAAAGTCTCTCAAATATAATTCCATCGAAGTGATGGTACTTTATGTAACATTATGTAAGTTGACATTTGTGTTGGCTACTGTATACAGGCCACCAGGACACCATACAGACTTTATCAAAGAATTTGCTGATTTTCTATCGGAGTTAGTACTAGCTGCAGATAAAGTCCTTGTTGTTGGTGACTTTAATATCCATGTAGATAATGAAAAAGACTCATTGGGATTGGCATTTGCAGATATTCTAAACTCTGTTGGTGTTAGACAACACGTGTCAGGACCCACTCATTGTCGTAACCATACCTTAGATCTAATATTGTCGTATGGAATTGATATTGATGCCGTCGAAATTCTGCAGCAGAGTGACGACATCTCAGATCATTACCTAGTCTCGTGTATACTACATTTAGTCAAAACAGCTAAACTGCCTCCCTGCCATAAATTTGGTAGAACCATCACTTCTACTACTAAAGAACGCTTTATAAATAATCTTCCTGATCAGTTTTATTGCCTTAGCATACCAGACAGCTTAGAAGACCTCGATGTTGCAACGAAACTATTGCCTCTGTCTTTTCAAGCACATTAGACTCAGTTGCTCCTTTGCGTTTAAAAAAGATTAAGGAAATTAATCCAATGCTGTGGTACAACGAGCACACTCAGGCCCTAAAGGTAGCAGCCAGAAAAATGGAACGCAGCTGGAAGAAAACAAAACTAGAAGTATTTCGCATTTCGTGGAGAGAGAGAATGATTGAGTACAGAAAGGCCTTAAAATCTGCTAGATCTGCCTATTTTTCAAAACTTTTAGAAGAAAATAAACAAAACCCTAGGTATTTATTTGATACAGTGGCTAAATTAACAAGAAATAAAGCTTCAACTTCTGATGTTCCCAAAGAGCACAGCAGTAATGACTTTATGAACTTCTTTACTTGCAAGATTGATAATATTAGAAAAAAATTATAACCACGCAACCGTCTACTACAGTATTGCGTCAGACAGTGCATTGTAGTGTCCCTGAGGAAAAATTCAATTCATTTACTGCTTTAAGAGAGGAAGAATTGTCTAAACTTGTTAAATCGTCAAAATCAACAACATGTATGTTAGACCCTATACCAACTAAGCTATTGAAAGAGATGCTTCCAGAGGTCATAGATTCTCTTCTTAATATCGTAAATTCATCTTTATCACTAGTACCAAAAACTTTTAAGCTGGCTATTATTAAACCTCTTATTAAAAAACCACAACTTGATCCTGGAGAATTAGTCAATTACAGGCCAATCTCAAATCTCACTTTTCTGTCAAAAATACTTGAAAAGGCAGTATCATCACAACTATGTTCCTTTTTAGAAAGAAATAGTATTTATGAGGATTTCCAGTCAGGATTTAGACCGTACCATAGTACTGAAACTGCTCTCATTAGAGTTACTAATGATTTGCTCTTATCATCAGATCTGGGTTGTATCTCTCTATTAGTGTTACTGGATCTTAGTGCTGCATTTGACACTATTGACCACAATATTCTTTTAAATAGACTCAAAAATTATGTTGGCATTAGTGGAATTGCATTGTCATGGTTCAAATCATACTTATCTGACCGTTATCAGTTTGTAGAAGTAAATGAAGAGAGGTCATATCGATCACAAGTTGAATATGTACCGCAAGGCTCAGTACTAGGACCATTGCTTTTCACTCTGTACATACTACCCTTGGGAGATATCATTAGGAAGCATGGCGTTAGTTTTCACTGTTACGCTGATGATACTCAGCTCTATATTTCTTCGCGCCCTGACGAAACTTACCAATTCACAAAATTAACGGAATGCATAGCTGATATAAAAAATTGGATGACCAGTAATTTCCTACTACTAAATTCAGAAAAAACAGATATTCTAATTTTTGGACCAAAAACTTCCTCACGTAATAACCTAGAATGTTGTCTAACACTTGATGGCTGCTCTGTTAAGTCTTTGTCGTCAGTTAGGAACCTGGGTGTGCTCTTTGATACCAATCTTTCATTTGAAGACCATGTTTCTAGCATCTGTAAAACCGCATTCTTCCATCTTAAAAATATATCTAAATTACGACATATGCTCTCGATGACAAATGCGGAACAGTTAGTTCATGCGTTCATGACCTCAAGGCTAGATTACTGTAACGCTCTACTAGGTGGTTGTTCTGCTCGCCTGATAAATAAACTACAGCTCGTACAAAATGCAGCAGCTAGAGTTCTTACTAGAACTAGGAAGTATTGACCATATTAGCCCAGTTCTGTCAACACTGCATTGGCTTCCTGTTAAACATTGTATAGATTTTAGAATCTTGCTAATTACCTACAAAGCACTAAATGGTTTAGCTCCCCAGTACCTGAGCGAGCTATTAATGCATTATAGTCCTTCGCGTCTATTGCGATCTCAGAATTCAGACCAGTTGATAATACCTAGAATATCAAAATCAACTGCAGGTGGTAGATCCTTGTCCTATTTGGCACCCAATCTTCCTAGCATTGTTCGGAAAGCAGACACACTCTGTCAGTTTAAATCTAAACTAAAAACACATCTCTTTAACCTGGCATACACATAACACATTATCAATTTATTTTTTCAAATCCGTTAAAGGGTTATTAGGCTGCATAAATTAGGTCAGCCGGAACCGGGAACACTTCCAGTAACACCAGATGTACTCGTTACATCAGAAGAAGAATGGCATCTACGCTAATATTAGTCTTTCTGTTTATCCCGAGGTTTACCGTAGTCAACCGGATCCGGGCCGCATCCAGGTGAGACCAATGACCTGCGCCTTGACACGACCACAACGCAGCCCTGAAGTATCAGCAGAGATTGAGTCAACTACATCATCCACTGTGAAGGCCTCATCAACATGACAACCAGTGGCGCATCTCCTCAACAACCGTCCATACCGGTGTGATGAATACGATCCTTAGCTGGATGGAACTGAATTAAATACTTTGAATGTTGCGATCCTATCTGACTTATGATAGCAACCTGAGTCGTAACAAAGCACTGTTTGCCAGAGGAGAACTGGCCCCCCGACTAAGCCTGGTTTCTCCCAAGGTTTTTTTCTCCATTTTAACACCTGTTTGCCACCTGATGTCACCTGTTGGAGTTTGGGTTCCTTGCCGCTGTCGCCTTTGGCTTGCTTAGTTGGGGACACTTGACAATTGATATTTGATATTCAACAGTGCTTTGATCTACCTGCATTGACACTATTCTTTAAGAGCTGCTGTGCAGCCAAAATAATGTACCAGTTATCAATGTAAAGCTGCTTTAACACAATCTACATTGTAAAAAGCGCTATATAAATAAAGGTGACTTGACTTGACTTGAGAAACAATTTAATCAAGTCTAATATGGACTTCTGTACCGCTGAAAAAAATCAGAATGAGTCAATGAGTATGTATTGAAAGTTCAAGATCGAGTACTAATTTTCCAGAAATATGTTCATTAGGTCAAATATGCAATACTCTACTGCTGACGTTTCATCAGGAGTCAATGTGTTTATATAAAAAGTTCATCATCGAGGACTAATTTGCCAGAAATGTATTCAGTAGGACAAAATAGGTTCATATATGGCTCAAGTAAGATCAGAGAGAATCAATGAGTATGTATTGAAAATTCTATTTCAAGTACTTTTGGGCCAGAAATATGTTAGGTCAAATATGCAATATTCTATGACTGACGTGTAATCAAGAGTCAATGAGTCAGTTCAGTCAATGAGAAAGTTCATAATCGAGGACTAATTTGCCAGAAACATGTTCAGTTGGTCAAATATGAACTTTGGTATGGGTGAAGTAACATCAGAAGGAGTCAATGATAATCTATAAAAAGTTCAAAATCAAGTGCTTTTGGGACAGAAATATTTTCATTAGGTCAAATATGGACTACAGTATGGCTTATGTGACATCAGAAGGAGTCAGTAAGTACATATAAAAAGTTCAAGATCGACTACTCTTTGGCAAGAAATATGTCCAATAGGTCAAATATGCAATATGCTATAGCTGACTTTTCATCAGAAGTAACATCAGAAGAAGTCAATGATAATGTACAAAAAGTTCAAGATCGAGTGCTATTTGGCCAGAATTATGTCCATTACGTCAAATATGCAATATTCTATGACTGACATATAATCAAGTGTCAATGAGTATGTATAGATAATCTATGATCGAGGACTAATTTGCTAGAAATATTTCCATTAGTTCTTATACGCAATACTCTACTGCTGACGTTTCATCAGGAGTCAATGTGTTTATAAAAAAGTTCATCATCGAGGTGTAATTTTCCAGAAATTTAGGTCAAAAAGGGTTCATATATGACTCAAGTAAGATCAGAGTGAAACAATGAGTAATTATTGAAAGTTCAAGATCAAGTACTTCTTGGCCAGAAATATGTTCATTGGGTCAAATATAAACTACAGTATGGCTTATGTGACATCAGAAGGAGTCAGAAAGTATATATAAAAGGTTCAAGATCGAGTACTCCCTGGCAAGAACTATGTCCATTAGGTCAAATATGCAATATACTATGGCTGACTTTTCATCAGAAGGAGTCAATGAGTCAGTGTAGAAAGTTCTTGATCGAGGACTAATTTGCCAGAAAATTATTCAGTAGGTCAAAATGGGTTCATATATGGCTCAAGAAAAATCAGAGTGAATCATTGAGTATGTACTGAAAGTTCAATTTTAAGTACTCTTGGGCCAGAAATATGTTAGGTCACATATGCAATATTCTATGACTGATGCATAATCAAGAGTCAATGAGTATGTATAGAAAGTTCATGATCGAGGACTAATTTGCCAGAAACATGTTCAGTTTTATGTCCATTACGTCAAATATGCAATATTCTATGACTGACGTATAATCAAGTGTCAATGAGTATGTATAGATAATTCATGATCGAGGACTAATTTGCCAGAAATATTTCCATTAGGTCAAATATGCAATACTCTATGGCTGAAGTAACATTAGAGTGAGGCATGTAAGTAAAGTTCCAGGATTCCAGATCGAGGATTTTTGGGACAGAAACAATTTAATCAAGTCTAATATGGACTTCTGTACCGCTGAAAAAAATCAGAATGAGTCAATGAGTATGTATTGAAAGTTCAAGATCGAGTACTAATTTTCCAGAAATATGTTCATTGGGTCAAATATGCAATACTCTACTGTTGACATTTCATCAGGAGTCAATGTGTTTATATAAAAATGTCATCATCGAGGACTAATTTGCCAGAAATGTATTCAGTAGGTCAAAATGGGTTCATATATGGCTCAAGTAAGATCAGAGTGAAACAATGAGTAATTATTGAAAGTTCAAGATCAAGTACTTCTTGGCCAGAAATATCTTCATTAGGTCATATATGCAATACTCTATGGCTGAAGTAACATCAGAGTGAGGCATGTATGTAAAGTTCATGATCGAGGATTTTTGGGAGTCAATGAGTATGTACTGAAAGTTCAAGATCAAGTACCAATTTTCCAGACATATGTCCATTAGGTCAAATACGCAATATGCTATAGCTGACTTTTCATCAGAAGTAACATCAGAAAAAGTCAATGATAATATACAAGAAGTTCAAGATCGAGTGCTATTTGGCCAGAAATATGTCAATTAGGTCAAATACGCAATATTTCATCAGAAGTAAAATCAGAAGGAGTCAATGATAATGTACAAAAAGTTCAAGATCAATTTCAAGCATATTTGACCTATTGGAAATATTTCTGGCCAAATAGCAATTGATCTTGAATTTTTTGTACATTATCATTGACTCCTTCTGATTTTACTTCTGATGAAATATTGCTCATTTGACCTAATGGACATATTTCTTGCCAAAGAGTTCTCGATCTTGAACTTTTTATATATACTTACTGACTCCTTCTGATGTCACATAAGCCATACTGTAATCAAGTATAAAAATCAGAATGAGTCAGTGAGTATGTATTGAAAGTTCAAGACCAATTTTCCAGACATATGTTCATTAGGTCAAATACGCAATATGCTATAGCTGACTTTTCATCAGAAGTAACATCAGAAGAAGTCAATGATAATATACAAAAAGTTCAAGATCGAGTGCTATTTGGCCAGAAATGAGTCAATTAGGTCAAATATGCAATATTCTATGATTTTTGGGACCGAAACAATTTAATCAAGTCTAATATGGACTTCTGTATTACTGAAAAAAATCAGAATGAGTCAATGAGTATGTATTGAAAGTTCAAGATCAAGTACTCTATGGCCAGAAATATGTCCATTAGATCAATTATGCAATATGGCTATAGCTGGATTATCTTCAGAAGTAATATCAAGAGCCAATGTTAATGTATAAACTGAAAAAAATCAGAATGAGTCAATGAGTATGTATTGAAAATTCAAGATCGTGTGCTATATGGCCAGAAATATGTCCATTAGTTTTCGGATACAATACAAGGAAACTGCATAACTTATATGTTAGTCTTTGTATGCAGTGCAGCAAGCATCTGTCATGTGTTATCTCTTCGCTGCACAACGGATAGGTTAATTCATCGCAAAACGAGTTGTGTATCTCTTCAATGCATAACGGATGAGTTAGGTCGTTCATTGCAACACAACGAGTAATGTGTTATCTCTGGAATGCATGATAAATACGTTAATTCTTGTATACAATGAAAGGAAATGTTGCAATGCAAAAGCACATGTTATATTAATTTCTTCTATGCACAGCGTAATAAGTTAACTGTTGTACGCTATGCAAGATTTAGTTTTTGTATGCAACGCAGTAAAACAAGCAGCTGTCATTTGTTATCTCTTCCCTGCAAAACGGATTAAGTTACTGCAATGCACGTTGTGTGTTATCTCTCAAAGCATAACGGATCAGTTAATTCATTCACCGCAACACTGCATATGTCATGTATTATTTCTTCAGTGCATAAGGAATAAGTCAGTTTTTGCATACAATTCAGTGCATAACTTACATGTTAGTCTTTTTATGCAATGCAGTGCAACAAGCACCTGTCATGTGTTATCTCTTCACTGCACAACGGATGACTTCATTCATCGCAACACGGAGTTGTGTCATCTCTTCAATGCATAACGGATGAGTTAGTTCATTCATCGAAACACAACGAGTAATATGTTGTTCCTGCAATGCATGATAAATACGTTAGTTCTTGTATACAATGAAAGGAAACAGTGCAACTTACATGTTGCAATGCAAAAGCATATATTAATTTCTTCTATGCACAGCATAATAAGTTAACTATTGTACGCTATGCAATGCAATGCAACAGTTAGTTCTTGTATTTATTGCAATGCAAAAGCATTTGCGATTTGTTTTATCTTCCATGCACAAGGGAAAGATTAAGTTCATATATGCAACGTAATGCAACAAGCAGCTGTCATGTGTTGTCTCTTCCCTGCAAAACGGATTAAGTTACTGCAATGCACATGTTATGTGTTGTCTCTCAAAGCATAACGGATCAGTTATTTCATTCATAGCAATACCGCATATGTTATGTATTATCTCCACAATGCATAAGGAATAAGACAGTTTTCGGATACAGTTCAAGGAATCAATGCATAACTTACATGTTAATCATTGTATGCAATGCAGTGCAACAAGCACCTGTCATGTGTTATCTCTTCACTGCACAACGGATGACTTCATTCATCGCAACACGGAGTTGTGTCATCTCTTCAATGCATAACGGATGAGTTAGTTCATTCATCGAAACACAACGAGTAATATGTTGTTCCTGCAATGCATGATAAATACGTTAGTTCTTGTATACAATGAAAGGAAACTTACATGTTGCAATACAACAGCACGTGTTATTTTAATTTCTTCTATTGCACAGCATAATAAGTTTACTATTGTACGCAATGCAATGCAATGCAACAGTTAGTTCTTGTATTTATTGCAATGCAAAAGCATATGCGATTTGTTTTATCTTCAATGCACAAGGGAAAGATTTAGTTCGTGTATGCAACGCAATGCAACAAACAGCTGTCATGTGTTATCTCTTCCCTGCAAAATGTATTAAGTTACTGCAATGCAATGCAATGTTGTCTCTCTCAAAGCATAACGGATCGGTTAGTTCATTAATCGCAACACCGCATATATGTTATGTATTATCTTTTCAATACATAAGGAATAAGTCAAATGCACATGTTAAGTCTTTGTACACATGGTATGTGTTATATCTTCAATGCGTAATGGATGAGTAAGTTCATTCATCGCAACACGAGTTATGTGTTATCGCTTCAGTGCACGAGAAATATGTTAGTTCTTGTATACAATGCAAGGAAAAAGTGCAACATACATGTTGCAAAGCAACAGCACATATGTTATATTATTTCTTCTATGCACAGCGTAATAAGTTAACTGCTGTACGCTATGCAATATTTAGTTCTGGTATGCAACGCAGTAATTTGTTTTATCTTCAATGCACAAGGGAAAGATTTAGTTCATGTATGCAACGCAATGCAACAAGCAGCTGTCATGTGTTATCTCTTCCCTGCAAAACGGATTAAGTTACTGCAATGCAATGCACATGTTGTGTGTTATCTCTCAAAGCATAACGGACCAGTTAGTTCATTCACTGCAACACTGCATATGTTATGTATTATTTCTTTAGTGCATAAGGAATAAGTCAGTTTTTGGATACAATTCAGTGCATAACTTTCATGTTAGTCTTTTTATGAAATGCAGTGCAACAAGTACCTGTCATGTATCTTCACTGCATCTTGTGTGTTGTCTCTCAAAGCATAACGGATCGGTTAGTTCTTTCATCGCAACACCCGCATATGTTATGTATTATCTCTTCAATTCAAGTCAGTTTTTGGATACAATTCAAAGAAAACAGTGTATAACTTACATGTTAGTCTAATCTGTCATGTGTTATCTCTTCACTGCGCAACGGATAATTTCATTCATCGCAACACAACGAGTAATGTGTTATTTCTGCAATGCATGATAAATACGTTAGTTCTTGTATACAATGAAATGAAATGTACATGCAATACAAAAGCACATGTTATATTAATTTCTTCTATGCACAGCGAAATAAGTTAACTATTGTATAAAACATTTCGTTCTTCATGCATTGCAACGTAACAGCATATGTGATTTGTTTTATTTTTAAATGCACAAAAGAAAGATTAGTTCTCGTACGCAACGCAGTACAACAAGCAGCTGTCATGTTTTA
This sequence comes from Elopichthys bambusa, assembly GCA_037101425.1. Classification (NCBI taxonomy): domain Eukaryota; kingdom Metazoa; phylum Chordata; class Actinopteri; order Cypriniformes; family Xenocyprididae; genus Elopichthys; species Elopichthys bambusa. The sequence continues at coordinate 11,678,691 of CM074447.1, read as the reverse complement.
TCTCCTCCCTGCAAAACGGATTAAGTTACTGCAATGCAGTGCACATGTTGTCTCTCAAAGCATAATGGATAGGTTAGTTCATTCATCGCAACACCCCATATGTTATGTATTATCTTTTCAATGCATAAGGAATAAGTCGGTTTTTGGATACAATTCAAGGAAACTCATACACGTTGAGTCTTTGTACACATGTTATGTGTTATCTCTTCAATGCATAATGGATGAGTAAGTTCATTCATCGCAACACGAGTTATGTTTTATCTCTTCAGTGCATGAGAAATACGTTAGTTCTTGTATACAGTGGGTACGGAAAGTATTCAGACCCCCTTAAATTTTCCACTCTTTGTTATATTGCAGCTATTTGCTAAAATCATTTAGGTTAATTTTTTTTTTTCCTCATTAATGTACACACAGCACCCCATATTGACAGAAAAACACAGAATTGTTGACATTTTTGCAGATTTATTAAAAGAGAAAAACTGAAATATCACATGGTCCTAAGTATTCAGACCCTTTGCTCAGTATTTAGTAAAGCACCTTTTTGATCGAATACAGCCATGAGTCTTTTTGGGAAAGATGCAACAAGTTTTTCACACCTGGATTTGGGGATCCTCTGCCATTCCTCCTAGCAGATCCTCTCCAGTTCTGTCAGGTTGGATGGTAAACGCTGGTGGACAGCCATTTTTAGGTCTCTCCAGAGATGCTCAATTGGGTTTAAGTCAGGGCTCTGGCTGGGCCATTCAACAACAGTCACGGAGTTGTTGTAAAGCCACTCCTTCGTTATTTCAGCTGTGTGCTTAGGGTCATTGTCTTGTTGGAAGGTAAACCTTCGGCCCAGTCTGAGGTCCTGAGCACTCTGGAGAAGGTTTTCGTCCAGGATATCCCTTGTACTTGGCCGCATTCATCTTTCCCTCGATTGCAACCAGTCGTCCTGTCCCTGCAGCTGAAAAACACCCCCACAGCATGATGCGGCCACCACCATGCTTCACTGTTGGGACTGTATTGGACAGGTGATGAGCAGTGCCTGGTTTTCTCCACACATACCGCTTAGAATTAAGGCCAAAAAGTTCTATCTTGGTCTCATCAGACCAGAGATTCTTATTTCTCACCATCTTTGGAGTCCTTCAGGTGTTTTTTAGCAAACTCCATGCAGGCTTTCATGTGTCTTGCACTGAGGAGAGGCTTCCATCGGGCCACTCTGCCATAAAGCCCTGACTGGTGGAGGGCTGCAGTGATGGTTGACTTTCTACAACTTTCTCCCATCTCCCGACTGCATCTCTGGAGCTCAGCCACAGTGATTTTGGGTTCTTCTTTATCTCTCTCACCAAGGCTCTTCTCCCCCGATAGCTCAGTTTGGCCGGACGGCCAACTCTAGGAAGGGTTCTGGTCATCCCAAATGTCTTCCATTTAACAATTCTGTGTTTTTCTGTCAATATGGGGTGCTGTGTATACATTAATGAGGGGAAAAAAATGAACTTAAATGATTTTAGCAAATGGCTGCAATATAACAAAGAGTGAAAAATTTAAGGGGGTCTGAATACTTTCTGTACCCACTGTACAATGCAAGGAAAAAATGCAACTTACATGTTGCAATGCAACAGCACATATGTTATATGAATATCTTCTATGCACAGCGTATAATAAGTTTACTATTGTAGACAATGCAATAACACATTTCGTTCTTCATGCATTGCAATGTAACAGCATATGTGATTTGTTTTCTTTTAAATGCACAAAAGAAAGATTAGTTCTTGTACATTAGTACAACAAGCAGCTGTCATGTTTTCTCTTTTCCCTCCAAAACGGATTAAGTTACTGCAATGCAATGCACATGTTCTGTGTTATCTCTCAAAGATACAATTCAAAGAAAACAGTACATAACTTACATGTTAGTCTTTGTATATGCAATGCAGTGCAACAAGCACCTGTCATATGTTATCTCTTCACTCCACAACGGATAAAGTTACTGTAATGCACATGCACACATTGTGTTATCTATTAAATGCGTAAGGAATAAGATAGTTCTTGTAGACAATGCAAGGAAATGTAGCACTTGTTATATTCATTTCTTCTATGCACAGCATAAGTTTACAGTTAGTTATTGTATTTATTTCAATGCAACAGCATATGTGAATTGTTTTCTCTTCAGTGCACAAAGGAAAGAGTTAGTTTCTGTATGCAACGCAGTCCATCAAGCACCTGTCGTGGTATCTCTTCCACTGCAAAACGAAATAATTACTGGAATGCAATGCAATGCACAGGTTATGTAGAAAGTTCATGATCGAGGACTAATTTGCCAGAAACAGGTTCAATTGGTCTAATATAAACTTCTGTTTGGGTGAAGTAACATCAGAAGGAGTCAATGATAATGTATATAAAAAGTCATGTGTTGTCTCTTCCCTGCAAAACGGATTAAGTTACTGCAATGCAATGCACATGTTGTGTGTTATCTCTCAAAGCATAACGGACCAGTTAGTTCATTCACTGCAACACTGCATATGTTATGTATTATTTCTTTAGTGCATAAGGAATAAGTCAGTTTTTGGATACAATTCAGTGCATAACTTTCATGTTAGTCTTTTTATGAAATGCAGTGCAACAAGTACCTGTCATGTATCTTCACTGCACAACAGATAAGTTAATTCATCGCAAAACGAGTTGTGTTATCTCTTCAATGCATAACGGATGAGTTAGTTCATTCATCGCAACACAGCGAGTAATGTGTTATTTCTGCAATGCATGATAAATACGTTAGTTCTTGTATACAATGAAAGGAAACATATGTTGCAATGCAAAAGAATATGCGATTTGTTTTCAATGCACAAAGGAAAGAGTTCTTTTTTGTATGCAGTGCAGTGCAACAAGCATAATATATAATGATAATGTATAAAAAGTTCAATATCGAGTGCTATATGGCCAGAAATATGTCCATTAGTTTAAATATGCAATACTCTACTGCTGATGTTTCATCAGAAGGAGTCAATGAGTCAGTATAGAAAGTTCTTGATCGAGGACTAATTTGCCAGAAATATGTTCAGTTGGTCTAATATGAACTTCTGTAAGGGTGAAGTAACATCAGAAGGAGTCAGTGAAAATGTATAAAAATATTTGGGACAGACATATTTTCATCAGGTCAAATATGGACTACAGTATGGCTTATGTGACATCAGAAGGTGTCAGTAAGTTTATATAAAAAGTTCAATATGCTATAGCTGACTTTTCATCAGAAGTAACATCAGAAGAAGTCAGTGAAAATGTATAAAAATTTCAAAATTGAGTACTTTTGGGCCAGAAACATGTTCATTAGGTCAAATATGTACTACACTATGGCTTATGTGCAATACACTTTAGCTGAAGTATTAGCAAGAGTCAATGAGTATGCATAGAAAGTTCATGATTGAGGACTAAATATGCAATACTCTATGGCTGAAGTAACATCAGAGTTAGTCATGTATATAAAGTTCAGGATTGAGGATTCTTGGGACAAAAAAAAAAATGAATCAAGTCTAATATGGACTTCTGAATGGCTGAAAATATCTGAAAGAGTCAATGAGTCTACATAAAAACTCCAGTGTCTCTTTGGCCATAAATATGATCAGTAGTTCAAATATATCTGGCTTATCAAACATCAGATGGAGTCAATAAGTATGTATATGAAGTTCATGATTGAGGACTAATTTGCCAGAAATATGTTCAGCAGGTCTAATGTGGACTTCTGTATGGGTGAAGTAACATCAGAAGGAGTCAAAAGTAATGTATAAAAAGTTCAAGATCGAGTACTCTTTGACAAGAAATATGTCCTTTGGGTCAAATATGCAATGCTGTATGGCTGACATTTCATTAGAAGGAGTCAATGGACTAGGTATAGTCCATTATAGGTATAGAAAGTTCTTTATCAAGGACTAATTTGCCAGAAATATGTTAAGTAGGTCTTATATGGATTTCTGTATGAGTGAAGTAAGATGAGAAGAAGTCAATTAAAATGTATAAAAAGTTCAAGATTGAGTGTTCTTTGGCAGTTGGGTCAAATATGCAATACTCTATGGCTGACATATCATCAGAAGGAGTCAATGAGTATGTATAAAAAGTTTATGAGCAAAGACTAATTTGCCAGACATACTGTATGTTCTGTAGGTCAAACACTGGCTCATGTATGGCTGAAGTAACATCAGAGTGAGGCAAAGAGTATGTATACAAAATTCATGATCGAGGACCTTTTTTTTTTTTTTTTTTTTTGAAGTAGGTCTAAAATGGACTTCTGTATGGCTGAAATAAAATCAGAAGGAGTCAATGAGTATACTCTATGGCTCAAGTAACATAAGAGTGAGGCATGTATGTGAAGTTCATGATCGAGTCATCTTGGGACAGAAACAATGTAATCACGTCTATTATGGACTTCTGTATGGCCGAAATAAAATCAGGTGGAGTCAATGAGTATGTTTAGAAAGTTCAAGATCGAGTACTAATTTGCCATAAATATGTTCTTTAGTTCAAATATGCAATACCGTATGGCTGACGTATCATCAGAAGAAGTCAATGAGTATGTATACACAATTCATGATCGAGGACAATTTTTTTTTTTTTTTTTTTTTTAAGTAGGTCTAAAATGGGCTTCTCTGTATGGCTGAAATGAAATCAGAAGGAGTCAATGAGTATCTATAGAAAGTTCAAGATCAAGCACTCTTAGGCCATAAATATGTTTCTAAGGTCAAGTATGCACTCTGATGTAACACCAGAAGGAGTCGATAAGTCTGTATGGTCTGTATAACTCTGTATGTCATCATCACCAGAAATATGACCTTTAGGTCAAATATGCAATACTCTATGGCTGAACTAAAATCAGTGTGAGGCACGTATATGAAGGTAATGATCGACGACTCTTGAGACCGAAAAACTTTAATCAAGTCTAATTTGAAACTGAGGAGTCAATGACAATGTATAGAAAGTTCAAGATCAAGGACTAATTTGCCAGAAATATGTTCAATATGCCTAATATGGGTGTCTTTATGGGTGAAGTAACATCAAAAAGAGTCAATGACAATATGTAGAAAGTCAAATATGGACTAGCAGTTATGGCTGATGTGACATCAGAAGGCGTCAGTAAGTATGTGTAAAAAGTTCAAGATCGAGTATTCTTTGGCCAGAAATGTGTCCATTATGTAAAATATGCAATATTATATGGCTGAAGTAACATCAAAATGAGGCATGTTTATAAAGTTCATGATCAAAGACTCTTGGGACCGAAAAACTTTAATCAAGTCTAATATGGACTCCTGTATGGCTTGGAGAAAAAAAAAAAGGAAAAAAGAGTCAATTACAATGTACAGAAAGTTCAAGATCGAGGACTAATTTGCCAGAAATATGTTCAATATGTTCAAGATTGAGTACTCTTTGGCCAAAAAGTGACCTTTAGGTCAAATATGCATTATTCTATGGCTGACGTATCATCAGAAGGAGTCAGTGAGTATGTATCAAAGTTCATGATCGAGGACTAATTTGTCAGAAGTATGTCCATTAGGTCAAATGCAATACTCTATGGCTGAAGTAACATCAAAATGAGGATTGTATATAAAGTTCATGATCGAGGACTCTTGGGACTGAAAAACTTTAATCAAGTCTAAAACGGACTCCTGTAAAGCTTGGAAGAAAACCAAAAAAAAAAAACAGAAGAAGTCAATGACTATGAAGAGAAAGTTCAAGACTGAGGACTAATATGATCAGTATGCATAATATGGACTTCTGTATGGGTGAAGTAACATCAGGAGTCAATAGTAATGTATGAAAAGTTCAAGTTTGAGTCCTCTTTGGCCAGAAATATGATCTTTAGGTCAAATTTGCAATATTCTAGGGCATTTTGCATTTTGACCTAATGGGCATATTTTTGGCAAATTAGTCCTCGATCATGAAATTACTCTACATACTCATTGACGCCATCTGGTGTTAGATCATCCAGACAGTAGTCCATATTAAAGAGTGGAAGAGTACTCGATCTTGAACTTTTTATACATTACTATTCACTCCTTCTGATGATACGTCAGCCACAGTATATTGCTTATTTGACGTTATGGACATATTTCTGACAAATTAATCTTCAGTCATGAGCTGTCTATACATCCCCATTGACTCCATCTGATGTTAGATCAGCCAGACAATAGTCCACATTTGACCGACAGAACATATTTCTGACCAAACAGTATTTGATATTGAACTTTTTATACATATTCATTGACGCCTTCTGATGTCACATCAGCCATACTGCTGTCCATATTTGACCTAATGAACATATTTATGTCCCAAAAGTACTCGATCTTGAACTTTCAATACATACTCATTGGTTCACTTTGATCTTCCTTTAGCCATATATAAACCCATTTTGACCAACTGAACAAATTTCTGGAAAATTAGTCCTCGATCATGAACTTCATATATATATACTTATTGACTCCATCTGATGTTAGATAAGCCAAAGAGTTAGTCCATATTTCAACGACTGGACATATTTCTGGCTAATTTTTCAGAAATATGTTCAGAAAATCAAACATGGGCTCATGTATGGCTGAAGTAACAGCATAGTGAGGCAATGAATATGTATAGAAAGTTCAAGATCGAGTACTCTTGGGCCAGAAATGTGTTCAGTGGGTCATACATGGGCTCATGTATTGCTGAAGTAACATCAGAGTGAGTCAATGAGTATGCATAGAAAGTTCATGATTGAGGACTAATTTGCCAGAAATATGTTCAGTAGATCTAATTCTGTCTTCTGTATAGGTGAAGTAACGTCAGAACGAGTTACTAGAAATGTGTAAAAAGTTCAGATTTGAGTATTGTTCGACCAGAAATATGTTCATTATTTTAAATTTGGACTACTGTCTGTCTGTTGTAACATCAGAAGGACTCAATGAGTCTGTATGGAAAGGTCATGATCGAGGACCCTGGTCAGCAATATGTTCTGTTGGTCAAAAATGCACTATTGTCTGGCTGATCTAACATCAGATGGAGTCAATGGGTATGTATAGAAAGCTTATGACTGAAGATTCATTTGTCAGAAATATGTCCATTAGGTCAAATAAGCAATAGTCTATGGCTGACGTATCATCAGAAGGAGTCAATAGAAATGTACAAAAAGTTCATGATCGAGGACTAATATTCCAGAAATGTGTTCAGAAGGTCAAAAATGGGCTTATGTATGGCTGAAGTAACATCAGAGTGAAGCAATGAGTATGTAAAGAAAGTTCATGATCGAGGACTGTTGGGACAGGAAACATTTAAGTAGGTCTAATATGGAGTTCTGTATAGCTGAAATAATGTCAGGAGTCAATGAGTATGTATAGAAAGTTCAAGATTGAGTAACATCAGAAGTAGTCAATAAGTTTGTAAAGAAATTTAAGGATCGAGTACTCTTGGACCAGAAATATGTTCATTATGTTAAATTTGGACAGTAGTCTGTCTGATGTAATATCAGATTTTTTCAACGAGTCTGTTTAAAAAGTTTAAGATCAAGTACTCTTGGGCCAGAAATATGTTCAGTAGGCTCACGTGAGTCAATGAGTATGTACAAAAAGTTCATGATTGAGGACTAATTTGCCAGAAATATGTTTAGTAGGTCAAATATGGACTTCTATATGGCTGAAGTAACAACATAGTGAAGTTCTGTTAGGAACAGAAAGCATTTAAGTAGGGCTAATATGGAGTTCTTTATAGCTGAAATAATGTCAGGAGTCAATGAGTATATATAGAAAGTTCAAGATCGAGTACTCTTGGGGCAGAAATATGTTCATTAGGTCATACAAGGGCTCACGTATTGCTGAAGTAACATCAGAGTGAGACAATGAGTATGTATAGAAAGTTCAAGATCGAGTATCCTTGGACCAGAAATATGTTCATGTTAAATTTGGACTACTGTCTGTCTGATGTAACATCAGAGGATTCAATGAGTCTGTATAGAAAGTTCATGATCGAGGACACTTGGGTCAGAGATATGTTCTGTCGGTCAAATATGGATTATTGTCTGGCTGATCTAACAGCAGATGAAGTCAATGGGTATATATAGAAAGCTCATGACTGAAGATTAGGTCAAATAGGCAATAGTCTATGGCTGATGTATCATCAAAAGGAGTCAATAATAATGTATAAAAAGTTCATGATCGAGGACTAATTTTCCATAAATATGTTCAAAAGGTCAAAAATGGGCTTATGTATGGCTGAAGTAACATCAGAGTGAAGCAATGAGTATGTATAGAAAGTTCATGATCGAGGACTGTTGGGACAGAAATCATTTAAGTAGGTCTAATATGGAGTTCTGTATAGCTGAAATAATATCAGGAGTCAATGAGTATGTACAGAAAGTTCAAGATCGAGTACTTTTGGGTCAGAAATATGTACCATAGGTCATGTATCGGCTCACTTATTGCTGAAGTAACATTAGAGTGAGTTAATGAGTATGTATAGAAAGATCATGATTGAGGACTAATTTGCCATAAATATGTTCAATATGCCTAAAATGGACTTCTTTATGGGTGAAGTAACATCAAAAAGAGTCAATAGTAATGTATGAAGTTCAAGATTGAGTACTCTTTGGCCAAAAAGTGACCTTTAGGTCAAATATGCATTATTCTAAGGCTGACCTATCATCAGAAGGAGTCAGTGAGTATGTATCAAAGTTCATGATCGAGGACTAATTTGGTCAAATATGCAATACTCTAGTGCTGATGTTTCATCAGGAGTCAATGTGTTTATATAAAAAGTTCATCATCGAAAACTAATTTGCCGGAAATTTGTTTAGTAGGTCAAAAGGGTTCATATATTGCTCAAGTAAGATCAGAGTGAATCAACGAATATATATTGAAAGTTCAAGATCAAGTACTTGGTCAGTCTTGGCCAGAAATATGTTCATTGGGTCAAATATGCAATACTCTACAAGCTGACGTTTCATCAGAAGGAGTCAATGAGTCAGTATAGAAAGTTCTCGAACAAGGACTAATTTGCCCGAAATATGTTCAGTTGGTCTAATATGAATTTCTGTGTGAAGTAACATCAGAAGGAGTCAATGATAATTATAAAAAGTTAAAGATTGAGTACTTTTGGGCCAGAAACATGTCTATTAGGTCAAATATGCAATATTCTATGACTGACGTATAATCAAGTGTCAAGGAGTATGTATAGAAAGTTCATGATAGAGGACTAATTTGCCAGAAATATTTCCTTTAGGTCAAATATTCAATACTCTGTGGCTGAAGTAACATCAGAGTGAGTCATGTATATAAAGTTCAGGATCAAAGATTCTTGGGACAGAAAACAAATTAATCAGGTCTAATATGGACTTCTGAATGGCTGAAAAAAATCTGAAGGAGTCAGTGAGTGTATATAAAAAATTCAATGTCAAATACTCTTTGGCCATGAATATGATCAGTATGTCAAATATGTACTACTCTCTGGCTTATCTAACATCAAATGGAGTCAATAAGTATGTATAAACCTTTCAAGATCGAGTACTCTTTGGCCAGGAATATGTCCTTCAGGTAAAATATGCAATATTGAGTGGCTGATGTATCATCAGAAAGAGTCAATGAGTATCTATAAAAAGTTTATGAGCGAGGACTAATTTGCCAGAGATATGTTCTGTAGGTCAAACATGGGCTCTTCTATGGCTGAAGTAACATCAGAGTCAGGCAAAGAGTATGTATACAAAATCCATGATCAAGGACAAAAACATGTTTAAGTAGGTCTAAAATTGACTTCTGTATGGCTAAAAATAAAATCAGGAGTCAATGAGTATCTATAGAAAGTTCAAGATCAAGTGATCTTTTGCCAGAAATATGTTCCTTAGGTCTAATAAGGACTTCTGTCTGTCTCATATAACACTATAAGGAGTCAATGAGTCTATATAGAAATTTTATCATCAAGGTGTTTTGCCAGAAATTTGTTCAGTAGGTCAACATGGGTTCATATATGGCTGAAGTAAGATAGGAGTGAATCAATGGGTATGTATTGAAAGTTCAAGATTGAATAGAAATATGTCCATTAGTTCAAATATGCAATATTCTATGGCTGACATTTCATCAGGAGTCAATAAGTCAGTGTAGAAATTTCTTGATCGAGGACTAATTTGCCAGAAAATTATTCAGTAGGTGAAAATGGGTTCATATATGGCTCAAGTAAAATCAGAGTGAATCATTGACAGAAACAATTTAATCAAGTCTAATATGGACTTCTGTATCGCTGAAAAAATCAGAATGAGTCAATGAGTATGTATTGAAAGTTCAAGATCGAGTACTATTTTTCCAGAAATATGTTCATTAGGTCAAATGTGCAATACTCTAGTGCTGATGTTTCATCAGGAGTCAATGTGTTTATATAAAAAGTTCATCATCGAGGACTAATTTGCCAGAAATGTATTTATTAGGTCAAAATGGGTTCATATATGGCTTAAGTAAGATCAGAGTGAAACAATGAGTATGTATTGAAAGTTCAATTCCAAGTACTTTTGGGCCAGAAATATGTTAGGTCAAATATGCAATATGCTATGACTGATGTATAATGAAGAGTCAATGAGTCAGTATAGAAAGTTCATAATCGAGGACTAATTTGCCAGAAACATGTTCAGTTGTTCAAATATGAACTTCGGTATGGGTAAAGTAACATCAGAAGGAGTCAATGATAATCTATAAAAATTTCAAGATCGAGTGCTTTTGTGACAGAAATATTTTCATTAGGTCAAATATGGACTACAGTCTGGCTTATGTGACATCAGAAGCTGTCAGTAAGTATATATAAAAAGTTCAAGATCGAGTACTCTTTGGCAATTAATATGTCCATTAGGTCAAATATGCAATATTCTATGATTTTTGGGACAGGAACAATTTTATCAAGTCTAATATGGACTTCTGTATCACTGAACAAAATCAGAATGAGTCAATGAGTATGTATTGAAAGTTCAAGATCAGGTACTAATTTGCCAGAAATGTGTTTAATGTGTTTAACCCTTCAAAAAGGGTTCATATATTGCTCAAGTAAGATCAGAGTGATTCAACGAGTATGTATTGAAAGTTCAAGATCAAGTACTTCTTGGCCAAAAATATTTTCTTTAGGTCAAATATGGACTACAGTATGGCTTATGTGACATCAGAAGGAGTTAGTAAGTATACATAAAAAGTTCATCAGGATGTCAAAATGTTTCAAAATGTTTCATCAGGAGTCAATGTGTTTACATAAAAAGTTCATCATCGAGAACTAATTTGCCAGAAATGTGTTTGGTAGGTCAAAAAGGGTTCATATATTGCTCAAGTAAGATCAGAGTGAATCAACAACTATGTATTGAAACTTCAAGATCAAGTACTTCTTGGCTAGAAATATGTTCATTGGGTCAAATATGGTCTACAGTATGGCTTATGTGACATCAGAAGGAGTCAGTAAGTATATATAAAAAGTTCAAGATCGAGTACTCTTTGGCAAGAAATATATCCATTAGGTCAAATGAGCAATATGCTATAGCAAACTTTTCATCAGAAGTAACATAAGAAGGAGTCAATGATAATGTACAAAAAGTTCAAGATTGAGTGCTATTTGGCCAGAAATATGGCCATTAGGTCAAATATGCAATATTATATGACTGACGTATAATCAAGAGTCAATGAGTCAGTATAGAAAGTTCATAATCGAGGACGAATTTGCCAGAAACATGTTCAGTTTGTCTAATATGAACTTCAATTTGGGTGAAGTAACATCAGAAGGAGTCAATGTTAATGTATGAAAAGTTCAAGATCGATTGCTTTTGGGACAGAAACATTTTCATTAGGTCAAATATGGACTACAGTGTGGCTTATTTGACATCAGAAGGAGTCAGTAAGTATATTTAAAAAGTTCAAGATCGAGTACTCTTTGGCAAGAAATAGTCCATTAGGTCAAATAAGCAATATGCTATAGCTGACTTTTCATCAGAAGTAACATCAAAAGGAGTCAATGATAATGTACAAAAAGTTCAAGATCGAGTGCTATTTGGACAGAAACTGCAAAGCGGAATAATTACTGGAATGCAATGCAATGCACATGCTATGTAGAATGTTCATGATCGAAGACTAATTTGCCAGAAACATGTTCAATTGGTTGCAATGCAATTACATGTTGCAATGCAAAAGCAAATATGTTATATTAATTTCTTCTATGCACAACATAATAAGTTAACTATTGTACGCAATACAGTGCAACAGTTAGTTCTTGTATTTATTGCAATGCAAAAGCATTAGCGATTTGTTTTCTCTTCCATGCACAAGTGAAAGTTTAGGTTCATGTATGCAACGCAATGCAACAAGCAGCTGTCATGTGTTGTCTCTTCCCTGCAAAACGGATTAAGTTACTGCATTGCACATGTTATGTGTTGTCTCTCAGAGCGTAACGGATCAGTTATTTCATTCATAGCAATACCGCATATTTTATGTATCTCCGCAATGCATAAGGAATAAGACAATTTTCGGATACAATTCAAGGAATCAATGCATAACTTACATGTTAATCATTGTATGCAATGTAGTGCAACAAGCACCTAGTCACCATTATTTATATAGCGCTTTTACAATTATTTTGGCTGCACAGCAGCTCGTAAGGAATAGTGTCAATGCAGGCAGATCAAAGCACTGTTGAACATCAAATGTCAATTGTCAAGTGTCCCCAACTAAGCAAGCCAAAGGCGACAGCGGCAAGGAACCCAAACTCCAACAGGTGACATCAGGTGGCAAACAGGTGTTAAAATGGAGAAAAAACCTTGGGAGAAACCAGGCTTAGTCGGGGGGCCAGTTCTCCTCTGGCGAACAGTGCTTTGTTACGACTCAGGTTGCTATCATAAGTCAGATATGATCGCAACATTCAAAGTGTTTAATTCAGTTCCATCCATTTGAGGATCGTATTCATCACACCGGTATGGACGGTTGTTGAGGAGATGCGCCACTGGTTTTCATGTTGATGAGGCCTTCACAGTGGATGATCTAGTTGACTCAATCTCTGCTGATACTTCAGGGCTGCGTTGTGGTTGTGTCATGGTGCAGGTCCTCGATCTCACCCGGATACGGCCCGATCTCACCCGGATACGGCCCGGCCCGGCTGAAATTGATAATGTGTTATGTGTATGCCAGGTTAAAGAGATGTGTTTTTAGTTTAGATTTAAACTGACAGAGTGTGTCTGCTTCCCGAACAATGCTAGGAAGATTGTTCCAGAGTTTAGGTGCCAAATAGGAGAAGGATCTACCACCTGCAGTTGATTTTGATATTCTAGGTATTATTAGCTGGCCTGAATTCTGAGATCGTAATAGACGCGAAGGACTATAATGCATTAAGAGCTCGCTCAGGTACTGGGGAGCTAAACCATTTAGTGCTTTGTAGGTAATTAGCAACCTAGCATGTGTTATCTCTTCACTGCACAACGGATAACTTCATTCATCGCAACACAGAGTTATGTCATCTCTTCAATGCATAACGGATGAGTTAGTTAATTCATCGAAATACAACGAGTAATATGTTGTTCCTGCAATGCATGATAAATACGTTAGTTCTTGTATACAATGAAAGGAAACTTACATGTTGCAATACAACAGCACGTTTTATATTAATTTCTTCTATGCACAGCATAATAAGTTTACTATTGTACGCAATGCAATGCAACAGTTAGTTCTTGTATTTATTGCAATGCAAAAGCATATGCCATTTGTTTTATCTTCAATGCACAAGGGAAAGATTTAGTTCCTGTATGCAAGGCAATGCAACAAGCAGCTGTCATGTGTTATCTCTTCCCTACAAAACGGATTAAGTTACTGCAATGCAATGCACATGATGAGTGTTATCTCTCAAAGCATAACGGATATGTTATGTATTATTTCATATTCATTATTTCAGTGCATAACTTACATGTTAGTTTTTTTATATGCAATGCAGTGGAACAAGCACCTGTCATGTGTTATCTCTTCACTGCACAACGGATAAGTTCTTTCATCGCAACAAGAGTTGTGTTTTCTCTGCAATGCATACGGTAGTTCTTGTATACAATGAAAGGAACAGTGCAACTTACATGTTGCAATGCAAAAGCAAATATATTATATTAATTTCTTCCAAAAATAAGTTAACTATTGTACGCTATGCAATGCAACAGTTAGTTCTTGTATTTATTGCAATGCAAAAGCATATGAGATTTGTATTCTCTTCACTACACTAGGGAAATATTTAGTTCTTGTATGCAACGCATTACAACAAGCAGCTGTCATGTGTTATGTCTTCCCTGCAAAACGGATTAAGTTACTGCAAGGCATTGCAATGTTGTCTCTCTCAAAGCATAACGGATCGGTTAGTTCATTCATCGCAACACCGCATATATGTTATGTATTATCTTTTGAATGCATAAGGAATAAGTCCGTTTTTGGATACAATTCAAGGAAACAGTGCATGCACATGTTAAGTCTTTGTACACATGTTATGAATTATTTCTTCAGTGCATAAGGAATAAGTCAGTTTTTGCATACAATTCAGTGCAAAACTTACATGTTAGTCTTTTTATGCAATGCATTGCAACAATCACCTGTCATGTGTTATCTCTTCACAAGCACAACGGATAGGTTCATTTATCGCAAGACGAGTTGTGTTATCTCTGCAATGCATTGTTTACGTGAGTTCTTGTATACAGTAAAAAAGGAAACAGTGCAACTTACGTGTTGCAATGCAAAAGCATATATGTTATAATAATTTCATCTATGCGCAGCATAATAAGTTAACTATTGTACGCAATACAGTGCAACAGTTAGTTCTTGTATTTATTGCAATACAAAAGCATTAGCGATTTGTTTTCTCTTTTTATTCACAAGGAAAAGTTTTAGTTCATGTATGCAACGCAATGCAACAAGCAGCTGTCATGTGTTATCTCTTCCCTGCAAAACGGATTAAGTTACTGCAAGGCATTGCAATGTTGTCTCTCTCAAAGCATAACGGATCGGTTAGTTCATTCATCGCAACACCGCATATATGTTATGTATTATCTTTTGAATGCATAAGGAATAAGTCAGTTTTTGGATACAATTCAAGGAAACAGTGCATGCACATGTTAAGTCTTTGTACACATGTTATGTGTTATCTCTTCAATGCATAATGGATGAGTAAGTTTATTCATCGCAACACGAGTTATGTGTTATCTCTTCAGTGCATGAGAAATACATTAGTTCTTGTATACAATGCAAGGAAAAAGTGCAACATACATGTTGCAAAGCAACAGCACATATGTTATATTAATTTCTTCTATGCACAGCGTAAATGTTAACTGTTGTAGGCTATGCAAGATTTAGTTCTTGTATGCAACGCAGTAAAACAAGCAGCTGTCATGTGTTATCTCTTCCCTGCAAAACGGATCAGTTAATTCATTCAACCGCAACACTGCATATGTTATGAATTATTTCTTCAGTGCATAAGGAATAAGTCAGTTTTTGCATACAATTCAGTGCAAAACTTACATGTTAGTCTTTTTATGCAATGCATTGCAACAATCACCTGTCATGTGTTATCTCTTCACAAGCACAACGGATAGGTTCATTTATCGCAAGACGAGTTGTGTTATCTCTGCAATGCATTGTTTACGTGAGTTCTTGTATACAGTAAAAAAGGAAACAGTGCAACTTATGTGTTGCAATGCAAAAGCATATATGTTATAATAATTTCATCTATGCGCAGCATAATAAGTTAACTATTGTACGCAATACAGTGCAACAGTTAGTTCTTGTATTTATTGCAATACAAAAGCATTAGCGATTTGTTTTCTCTTTTTATTCACAAGGAAAAGTTTTAGTTCATGTATGCAACGCAATGCAACAAGCAGCTGTCATGTGTTATCTCTTCCCTGCAAAACGGATTAAGTTACTGCAAGGCATTGCAATGTTGTCTCTCTCAAAGCATAACGGATCGGTTAGTTCATTCATCGCAACACCGCATATATGTTATGTATTATCTTTTGAATGCATGAGGAATAAATCAGTTTTTGGATACAATTCAAGGAAACAGTGCATGCACATGTTAAGTTTTTTTGTACACATGTTATGTGTTGTCTCTTCATTGCATAATGGATGAGTAAGTTTATTCATCGCAACACCAGTTATGTGTTATCTCTTCAGTGCATGAGAAATACGTTAGTTCTTGTATACAATGCAAGGAAAAAGTGCAACATACGTGTTGCAAAGCAACAGCACATATGTTATATGAATATCTTCTATGCACAGCGTAATGAAAGAAAGAATAGTTATTATATGCAACGCAGTACAACAAGCAGCTGTCATGTTTTGTCTCTTCCCTGCAAAACGGATTAAGTTACTGCAATGCAATGCACATGATGAGTGTTATCTCTCAAAGCATAACGGATATGTTATGTATTATTTCATATTCATTATTTCAGTGCATAACTTACATGTTAGTTTTTTATATATGCAATGCAGTGGAACAAGCACCTGTCATGTGTTATCTCTTCACTGCACAACGGATAAGTTCATTTATCGCAACACCATGTGTATGTGCACATGTTATGTGTTATCTATTAAATGCATATAAGGAATAAGATAGTTCTTGTAGATAACGCAAGGAAACAGTGCATAACTTACATGTAGCAATGCAACAGCACATGTTGTATTGAATTCTTCTATGCACAGCATATGTTTAATTATTGTATGCAATGCAAATGAAACAGTTAGTTATTGTAGTTATTGCAATGCAACAGCATTTGAGTATTGTTTTCTCTTCAGTGCACAAAGGAAAGAGTTAGTTTTTGTATGCAACGCAGTGCATCAAGCACCTGTCATGTTATGTCTTGCAATAATTACTGGAATGCAATACAATGCACATGATATGTAGAAAGTTCATGATCGAGGACTAATTTGCCAGAAACATGTTCAATATAAACTTCTGTTTGGGTCAAGTAACATCAGAAGGAGTCAATGATAATGTATAAAAAGTTCAAGATCAAGTACTCTATTGGCCAGAAATATGTCCATTAGGTCAATTATGCAATATGCTATAGCTGACTTTTCTTCAGAAGTAATATCAGAAGGCGTCAATCTTAATGTATAAAAAGTTCAAGATCAAGTGCTATATGGCCAGAAATATGTCCATTAGTTTTCGGATACAATGCAAGGAAACTGCAAAGCTTATATGTTAGTCTTTGTATGCAGTGCAGCAAGCACCTGTCATGTGTTATCTCTTCACTGCACAACGGATAAGCTAATTCATCGCAAAACGAGTTGTGTATCAAGGCATAACGGATGAGTTAGTTCGCAACACAACGAGTAATGTGTTATCTCTGCAATGCATGATAAATATGTTAATTCTTGTATACAATAAAAGGAAACATTGCAACATATAAATGTTGCAATGCAAAAGCACATATGTTATATTATTTCTTCTATGCACAGCGTAATAAATTAACTGCTGTACGCTATGCAATATTTAGTTCTGGTATGCAACGCAGTACTACAAGCAGTTGTCATGTGTTATCTCTTCCCTGCAAAACGGATTAAGTTACTGCCATGCAGTGCACATGTTGTGTGTTATCTCTCAAAGCATAACGGATCAGTTAGTTCATTCACCGCAACACTGCATATGTTATGTATTATTTCTTCAGTGCATAATGAATAAGTCAGTTTTTGGATACAATTCAGTGCATGACTTACATGTTAGACTTTTTATGCAGTGCAGTGCAACGAGCACCTGTCATGTGTTATCTCTTCACTGCACAACGGATAAGTTCATTTATCGCAACACGAGTTGCTTTATAACTGCAAAGCATTATAAATACGTTAGATTTTGTATACAATGAAAGGAAACAGTGCAACTTGCATGTTGCAATACAAAAGCACATGTTATATTAATTTATTCTATGCACAGCATAATAAGTCTACTATTGTATAAAACATTTCGTTCTTCATGCATTGCAACGTAACAGCATATGCGATTTGTTTTATCTTCAATGCACAAGGGAAAGATTTAGCTCATGTATGCAACTCAATGCAACAAGCAGCTGTCATGTGTTATCTCTTCCCTGCAAAACGGATTAAGTTACTGCAATGCAATTCACATGTTATGTGTTATCTCTCAAAGCATAACGGATCGGTTGGTTCATTCATCGCAACACCCCATTTGTTATGTATTATCTTTTCAATGCATAAGTCAGTTTTTGGATACAATTCAAGGAAACAGTGCATACACATGTTAAGTATTTGTACACATGTTATGTGTTATCTCTTCAATGCATAATGGATGAGTAAGTTCATTCATCGCAACACGAGTTGTTTTATCTCTTCAGTGCATGAGAAATATGTTAGTTCTTGTATACAATGCAAGGAAAAAGTGCAACTTACATGTTGCAATGCAACAGCACATATATTATACGCACAATATCTTCTATGCACAGCGTATAATAAGTTAACTATTGTAGGCAATGCAGTAACACATTTCGTTCTTCATGCATTGCAATGTAACAGCATATGTGATTCGTTTTCTTTTAAATGCACAAAACAAAGAATCCTGCAGCTGTCATGTTTTCTCTTTTCCCTCCAAAACGGATTAAGTTACTGCAATGCAATGCACATGTTCTGTGTTATCTCTCAAGGATACAATTCAAGGAAAAAGTAAATATCTTTGTATAAATGCAATGCAGTGCAACAAGCACCTGTCATATGTTATCTCTTCACTCCACAACGGATAAAGTTACTGCAATACACATGCACATGTTATGTGTTATCTATTAAATGCATAAGGAATAAGATAGTTCTTGTAGACAATGCAAGGAAACAGTGCATAACTTACATGTAGCACTTGTTATAT